>VWZD01008207.1:21368-104692 GCA_013396695.1 Sakesphorus luctuosus
AGCCCACCCCACAGGGCCCAGCTCACCCCACAGGGACCAGCCCACCCCACAGGGCCCAGCTCACGCCACAGGGACCAGCCCACCCCACAAGAACCAGCCCACCCCACAGGGCCCAGCTCCGGGCACCGCTGGGCACTCGGGGCAGCCTCGGGGGCATTCCTGGTGGTCACTGTGGTGGGAGGGAAGAGTTAATCCATGTGCCATGCCAAGTGTGACAGAAAGGTGCATAAAGCTACAACATGAGGATGTTTAAAGACTTAATCGTTACAGAGAATTCTTGGAAACACCATTGCCACCCCTGGGAGTGCTCAGAAAGGAAAGGGGAGGAAAGGAAGAACATCATGGGAGCAAACAGGAGACAACAGTGCTGGGAAATCTGTCACTTCATCTACACAGGCATGAACAATTACATTTATGAATTTCTTGCCAATTTATTAAAAAGACTTGAGAGTTGTATAACTCCATGGAATGACCATATTTTGAATAGTTTGTATATTCCTGATACATATTCCTATTGAAACTGCCACAAAAATCCTTCTGCAAACAAGAAGAGCTTTAGAGATGAGTGAGAAGGATAATCAAAGGTTTAGAATCACTTTAAAACCTCAGCTTAGCTGGTTGTGCAGGGAAGAGAAGGATTGTGGTGGACAAAGGTCTACAAAATAATTAGTGACAGAGAAGGAGTGAGTAGAGAACAGTTATTCCCAGTTTTCCTGCACACAAATCACTGCCATCAGCATCTCAAACCACCAGGCAAGAACTTTAAAACCAGGGAATATCCCCTGAGAAAGCACAATTACCTTCATAACGTGGTCTCTGAGCATGTCAGGGAGTCCAAAGGTACAAACAGAGTCCAAAAGCAGGGAAAGCAATTTATGGATGAGGATGTTGTCTGAAACACTGTGATGTAGAAAAGTGTTCAGCAAAAAAACCTTGAGCTGGAAAACATCCTCTGCTGGAAACGGGGAGACTCACCAGGGAAATGCCACTCTGTGCTGGTTTAAAGGGAAACNCTCCTCTGGATCCCATGAGTGGTTCCCCAAGTCCCCAAACCCCCAGCTTGTGTCCCCTGAGGTTTGGGTGGGAGCCCCCAGTGGGTCCCCCAGGGCAGGGAGTTGCAGAGTGGGGGATGTGAGTGTGGGAGTCAGGGGGGATTTTGGACTGGTTGGTGGTCCCTGAGCAGAGCTGAGGCCTGAGGTGGGTGTGGAGGTGCCAAGGAGTCCCTGGAGGGGAGTTCTCCCAGCTCCTCTGCCAGGCTTCTTTCCCAGCCAGCTGCCAGGCTGAGGGCTCAGCTGTGCCCTGGGCAGCTGCTGCCAATGGGCCATTGGTGCCAGTTGGTGGGCAATGGCCCAGAGGGTTTAGAATGCCCAGCTTTGGTCACCCCCACACAGGGATAAACTGGTCCCACCTGCTGAACTGGGACATACTCCATGATTGTCCTGCTTCTCCTGGGCATCCTGTGGTGACCACTGGCAGGGACAGGTGATGAGAAGGATGGGCCTGACTCAGAACATCCCTTCTTCCATTCCTGTTCCACCCTAATCAGACTTTGGGGCCTTGCACAGTGCAGGGATGCTCAGTCAGGCACTGTAACAGAGGCACTAATGGCAGGAGTGGACAGTGGGGGATTGGGATTCCTGACAACAAAGGGAAAAGCTGCTCTTTATTCTGTTTATGAACGGAAAATACAGCCAGTCTTTTCAAAATCTGGGACACGCATTTGTCAACAACTTTTTTGGATTAAAAAATGCACTTTTTAAAATTTATGCTGGTGTCACATCTGGTTCAGCAGCGACAGGAGTGCATCTCATGGCTTGGTGGGTTTTCCCCAGTAACTTTGTGAGCTAATAAGCATCTCATGAATCACTGAACAGGCATCACTGGCACAGGCTTCGAGGGCAGGACCAGCCCTTGCCAGTGTCTGCACTGTCTTGGCTTTTCTCTCCATCCCTCACACTCTCTATGGCATCAGAAGCTCCGTCTACCAGATTGTTTAGTCCTGGTGAGCTCAGTCAGGGTTGGTCAGCAAACAGCTTGTCTTGCAAAAGCAAGTTGTATCTTTTATTTTAAGAGTTTGTCATGGTGAATTGAAAAAATGTGATGTGTGAGGACACCACAATCCCACCAAGCTCAAACCCTGATGAAAAATAAATACAGGGTCAGGTTCTTGCATGGTGAGTTGGCCATTTGTGGCTCTTGGAGACATCTCAGGCTCTCCAGTGAATTGTCTCTGCTGTTCCCAGCTGGCTGTTAGATTGGGATGGATGAAGCTCCTCAGCTGTAGAGGTGACCCAGAAGTCACATGGGCAGGGCTGTGCCTGCACCTCCTCAGGCTCTGACCAGACCATCTCACAACCCAGTTTCCCCCACTGAATGTCTCACTGTCTCACCCCAGCTGCAAACCCTACCACAACTTGACCCTGAGATCAGCTCAGTTGGTTATAACTTGGTTGTAATAACGCCAGGGTCATGGGTTCAATCCCCTGTGTGGGCCATTGACTGAAGAGTTGGACTCGATGATCCTTGTGGGCCCCTTCCAACTCAGAATAGTCTGGGATTCTGTGACTTTTTATGCCTGAAGATGAGAAATGAGGTCTGTGGAGATCTGAGCTCAGCCATGACCTGGGCCAGGAGGGCTGGAGAGGCAAAAAACTGGTGAGCTGGAGGGGAGGAAGAGGTGAAGACAAGAGATGGAGAGGCATGAGCAGCACTCCCTGTGCTGAGATGAGCAGAGAGATGCTGCTGTAACTTGGGACTTGGTGCTCAGAGTCCGTAGGGCTGCACTGCCTTATGAAGGTGGCTTTTCCAAGGCCAGGTTGGACAGGGCTTGGAGCAACCTGGGCTAGTGGAAGGTGTCCCTGCCAGTGGCAGGGGTGGAATGAATGGGTCTGCTCCCCATTCTTCACCCCTCAGCACTCCCTGTTTGCTGCAGAGTGCCTGCCCCAGCTTTGCTTGGAGGTGGAACCAGATGAGACTGAAGGTCCCTTCCAACCCAAACTTTTCTGTGATTCTATGAATCAACACCACCATGGGGGGATGGGAATTTTTCACCACCCTCTGCACTTCTGGGCCTCAAAGACAGGCTTTTCCTTTGCCTCAGAGCAGGGAACGCATCAGTGACCAACCCCCAAAAGACATGAGGGACCAGAAGCAGTAGGAAGCCTGCTTGAGAGCTGCTCTCAGCAGCTTGCAGGGCAAAGCTTCTGCAGGCTCCTCAGGGAACGAGGGTTCGGAATTCTGGCAGGAAGAGGGAAAACCAAAAGCCTGGGACTCTTATTTCCCTCACAGGGCTGTCAGTGTTCCTCCTGGGAGTTCACTCCACCCTGGTATCTCCCCCGTGCCCCTGGCAGTGCCAGCTCAGCCCCTCTGCACTGGGAAGGTCCCTGTTCGTGCCAAGGAGGAGCAGAGCCCGTGCCCAGCCCCTCCCCTCGGCACCACCAGCGCTAAATTAAACCCGATTGTGCTTCTCCCACTTTAGTAATTTAGATAAAAGTAACATTTTGTTTGAGAGCAGCGGCAATTATCCCCTGGGGTCCGGGATTAACATAGTTAATACTTTCTCAGCCTCCCGATGCGTCCCCGCCCTCGCCGCTGCCGCAGTCGGGGTTTGGCTTTCAGTGACGCTGCAGCAGAAAGTGTTCCCCAAAAAGCTACACGAGTCCTGGTTAGGGAGCGCTGAGGGTGTTTGGGAAGGAGCAGCTCGGGCTGAGAAGCGAGGGGGAAGTGGATCAGGCTGCATTAGTGTCTGCAGCACATGAAAAGCCTGTCACCACCACCCAGGGAACTAACGAACATCCCAATTATGCAGCAATAAAATATACATACGCAGTACAGAGGGGCTTATACATTTTTAATTTTTTTTTTCCAAAGCCAAATGCAGCGAGAAAATTCTAATTAGTGCGCTTGTCGTTTTTAAATAAAAAGGTCCGCGATTTCAGGACACGCCCAGGAGCGGCATTTCATCCCCCGGCAAAGCAGGGCAGGGGCAGCCCTGGCATCACCCCACCGATGCCCGCCCCTCCCTGGTCACCTGGAGATCCTGGGGGAAGGAAACCACAGTTTTGGCAGTGACCCCACAATTCCCACACCACTCTCCAGCCAAGCCATCTCCTCTTGTGTCCTCCTCTTGTCGGTCCAAGGAAGCCTTTCACTGCTCCAACCACCTTGGCATTGCCAGGGAAGGTTTGGCCTTTACAGGGAGGTCACAGCAGTGAAGATCCAGCTGGTGGTCTCGGGGGTGGGTCCATGCCCACCCTGTGAGGTGGCAGCAGGATGGCCCTGGGCATTGGAGCCACCAGCTGCACCCTCCAGCTTATGTTCATGGATCCCAAAAGTGCAGGGACAGTTGTGATGGCCCAGCCCCTCTCCAGTCCCAACTGGGCAGACTCAGGCAGCAGCTGCAGGGCAGCAAGAAAGGCACAGGATGGACCCTCAGCAGTAGAACCAGCAATTTCCACCAAAAATCACAGAATAACAGGATAGTTTGTGCCGGGAGGACCTTTAAAGTCTTCTAGTCCAACCCTTCTGCAATGAGCAGGAATCTCTTCAACCTCTCTGCTCTTCCTGGAGCAAAGCCCTGGAGATACTGGGGACTGGTGAAAGGTGCCCCTACTGAAAACTCATTGGGAAAGGGTATATTGGGGCAGCAGGAGTGGAAAACTGCCCTTTCCCCCCACTCATTTGCAGAAGTTCTCTGTTACATGATCATTCACTGTTATTCTCTGTGGAGTTCCTGCCCCGTGTGCCCTGGAATTCCTGCCCCGTGTGCCCTGGGATTGCTGAGCCTGCACTGGGAGCCACCCACGTTTGTCACAGTCACAGAATGTGCTCAGCTAGGAGGGACCCACCAGGATCATCCAGCCCAGCCCTCAGCCCTGCACAGTACCAGCCCCAAGAGTCACCCCCTGTGCCCCAGAGCATCATCCAAACCCTCCTGGAGCTCTGGCAGCCTTGGGGCTGTGCCCACTGCCCTGGGGAGCCTGGTCAGTGCCCACCACCCTCTGGGGGAAGAGCCTTTCCCTGAGATCCAACCTGTCCCTGCCCTGGCACAGCTCCAGCCATTCCCTGGGTGCTGTCCCTGGTCCCCACAGAGCAGAGCTCAGTGCCTGCCCCTCCTCTGCCCCTGCCGAGGAAGGTGTGACTGCACTGAGGTCTCCCCTCAGTCTCCTCTCCTCCAGCTGAACAACCAAGTGCCCTCAGTGCCCTCACACCTTCCCCTCCAGGCCCTTCCCCATCTCCATGTCCCTCCTTTGGACACTCTCCAATGGCTCCATCTCTCCCTTTCATTGTGTTCCCCCAAGCTGCCCCCCCATTGCAGGTGAGGCCACCCCAGAGCAGAGCAGGGTGGGACAATCCCCTCCCTCCCCTGGGGACAGGGTTTTTCTTGGGGACAACACCCCCAGCCCAGCCCTGTGCAGGGCTTTCCAGACAGTTTAGCTGCATCTTCATGAACTTATAAAATGAACAAGAATTTCTCTTTCCTGTGGTCCACAGGGGCACACACAGCCAGGCTGCCTCCCCTCCCACCCCTCCATCCTTGCTCCAAACCACAAAGGTGTTGGACCTACTCAACAAAACCAACTTGAAAGAGCTTTAAAACGTTAGCTTAGTAATATATTTCTCCTAATTACCTCCAAAGAAATGATGGACCTCTTTAAAAGTCACTTTGAAGAAAAGTCTGTCTCAAAGCCTCCATCTGAAACAGGAACTCAACTTGGAAAGTTTCAAACACTCAAGACCTGGCAAGGATTTAAGTGATTCAGAACAATGTTTTGAAACAGAGCTGTCAGGCAGAAAGCAGCTCTGCCAACTCCTCCTGTAATAAAAATAAATAGTCATTTGTTGCTTTCTGAATTGTAATATGCAGATGAGTGAATACATTATACAATGTCCAATGGCCTAAACTCCATTTCAATTTTAAAGTCACTGTAATCTGTTGCATAAATATAAGGGTAAAAACATCCATCCTGAGGATAGTGAGATTCTGAGAAGTTTCCAAGCATGCAAAAAGCACAGAAATTCTTATTTTAACATTAATCAGTGAGGAGGCTCTGAGCATCCTGGAGCTGTGACAGACACAGCATCATTATCACCAGGCACGGCAGGAGCTCTCACCTACCACGGAACTCGTTGGAGGGAAATAGGAATCCTTCATTTTTGCAGCTACAGACCAATTACAAGGCATAGAAGAAAAGTTTCCATGTTTGAGGCTAAGGGGACGGTCCATCCTGGCTGGGAGGTGGTGCCCAGATCTCCCAGGGGATGCTCTCACCTGGATATTTAGGGTCACACCTGGCTCCTGGGGACTCCTGTCCTGAGTCTTCCTGCTCCAAGCTCTGCTCAGTCCCTGCACACAGGCACCCAGGGGCCCCTCTCCCTTTCCCTCCTGCAGTTCTACAGGTGCCTCAGTGCTGCTGGAGCCCTGGGAAGGGGAACTGAATGGCTCAGATAAAGCAAATGAGGAGCTCAGGTTTAGGATTTTCTCTCTCTGAGTCAAAGAGTTCATCTTGAAATCCCAGTATATACCCCACTGCCTCCTTAATTACTCTTATCTGAGCTGCTATGCCAGTTTTCAATTGCAGGCTGAACTGGAATGAAAAGCAAGGAAAGTTTAATTAATTGGTTAATTAATTATTTCTCCTTTTTTTAATAGGAAGATAATACTCACAGAGACAAACAGGGGCAAAGGCAGATGCTGTGGCCAGTTCAGCCCTGCAGGGCTGTCCTCACTGCTGGGGCCATGAGCTCTTGGAATGGGGACTTTTCTCCAGGTTCCCTCTCCCTGATCCTTCCACTCCACGAAGGACCTGCTAAAAGAGCTGTGAGAGCTGCTCCTCAGTTGGGAAAAGGATTTCAGAGGATTTCACTGACAGAAAGTTGGGATGAAAAAGCAAAATTATTCTTTTGTGCTTGTTTTCCAAAAGCCTGCAGGCACTCGGGGCTCCTGGTGCCAGTGCTGGGCTGCTGGGCACAGGGATGCCAAGGGACCCTGTTAACTCACCCTCTGCAGAAAGGACTGTGCCAGCAGAACATTTGGGGTGAGCTGAGGAGGTGCTCTCCAGGAATTCCACCAGCAGGACTCTGCCCCAGCCTCAGGGTCATGGAACCAAGTGATGATCAATGAAAACTGGAGGTTCTGCTCAGATTAAACCCCCAACATCCCAGGAAAGAGACTGTGGGTGCCCTGCCCAGCAGGAAGAGGGTCGACCTGCTGGAAGGCAGGAGGGCTCTGCAGAGGGATCTGGAGAGACTGGAGAGATGGGCTGATTGCAATGGGCTGGAGTTCAGCAAGGCCAAGTGCAGGTCCTGCCCTTTGGCCACCCCAAGCCCTGCAGCACTCCAGGCTGGGCACAGAGTGGCTGGAGAGCAGCCAGGCAGAAAGGGAGCTGGGGGGACTGAGGGACAGGAAGCTCAAGAGGAGCCAAGAGTGTGCCCAGGTGGCCAAGAAGGCCAATGGCATCCTGGCCTGGATCCAAAGTAGCGTGGCCAGCAGGCCCAGGGCAGTGAGCCTTCCCCTGGCCTCTGCCTTGGGGAGGCCACACCTTGAGTGTTGTGTTGAGTTGTGGGCCCCTGAGTTGAGGCAAGAGATTGAGGGGCTGGAGCGGGGCCAGAGAAGAGCAATGAGGCTGGAGAAGGGAGTGGAGCACAAGTGGTGTGGGGAGAGGCTGAGGGAGCTGGGGGTGTTTGTGCTGGAGAAGAGGAGGCTGAGAGGTGACCTCAGCACTGTCTGGAAGTGCCACATCAGGGAAGTTGTGGCCAGGTGGGGGTTGGTCTCTTCTCCCAGGCACTCAGCAATAGGACAAGGGGGCACGGGGGGCTCAAGCTCTGCCAGGGGAAATTGAAGTTGGAGATGAGAAAAAACTTCTTTGCAGAGAGAGTGCTGAGGGATTGGAATGGGCTGCCCAGAGAGGGGGTGGATTCCCCATCCCTGGAGGTTTTTCAGCTGAGCTTGGCCGTGGCACTGAGTGCCATGATCTGGTAAAGGGACTGGAGTTGGCCCAAGGGTTGGACTTGATGATCTCGGAGGTCTTTTCCAACCCAATCCATTCTAGGATTCTGTGATTCTGTGATACTAATACTCAATTCTGCCTTTGGCCTCTAACCCTCAGCAGCACAGGAGGAGACACACAGAGCTTGGATGCACCTCTCAGAGGGGTCTCCAAACGACTGTGGGGAAGACTGTTCAGGAAGAACATGCAAGGAAAGGCTCTGGAGCTTTTTGGAGAGGTCCTACCACGACGTGCAGGTCACTCAGAGAGGGCAGGGGCTGGGCTGAGGATGTGCTGAGTGGTCTGGTAGTCACAAACAAACATTTTTTATGAGAAAGCACAGGAAAGCAGTGTTAGTGCAAGCAGAAAAAAACATTGTCCAGTGACCAGAGGAGATGAACCAGCTGAGCAAATCCAAAGTGAGGATTAGGGACAAGGTGTGTGGCAGAGGTGGAGTGTAAGGCTGAGCCTGCAGCAAGGTTGGAGTGGATCAGATATAAGAAATAGCTCAGAGGAAACACAAAATTCAGTGCTTAGGGTGAGAAAGGGTAGAGAAACTATAGAGAATTTCTGGCAGAACCCCCCAGAGGGTGGCATTTACTGTATTAACAAACATCACCTCAGTTGGGTGGAGGGTGGAGCAGTTTCCAGCTAAATCAAGACAAGACTGTGATGAGAATACTTGAGATGTTGGGAGGGTTCTGGAAACATGGGAAGGGTCCACAGTGGACTGACCTCCTGTGCCATGGCCATCAGAGTCTGCTGTGCCCCCCTTACCCCAGGACTGGGCTCAGAGCTCAGTTCTTGCAGGACAAGCCCATTTCCAAGCACAGTCTCCAACTATTTCCCTCCCTGGCACCCACCTGCTCTCGTGCTCCTGGTCCTCTCTTCCCAAAATCACTTTCCTCCTCCTTGATTACTTTCCCCCCTTGTCTCTAGAGAAAATAACCCCACCCTTTGCCAGCTTTTCTCGTGGTGACACATTTGTGCCATATCTCCTTTCCAGGCAGGGGGTCACCCCTGGGCTCTGGGAGAGCTCTGTGGGTGCTGACCAGTTTGTCTGCTCGTGTCACCCTTGTCATTCCTGACTTCTCCTGAACCAGCCCAACCCAGCACTTCCCTTTTCCACGGTCACATCACACACTGGTTCTTGTGCTGTCCATGAACAAGGATATAAAGTGAGTCTGAAGTGGGAGCATTCCCCTGGTGCTCCCTCCAGCCACCACTTGCAGCTTTGCCCTGACTCACCTGCTGAGTCAGACTGGCCCTGCTTGTCCCCTATTGGAGTTTGGATAATATTTACCTCTGTGATGCAGAATCCTCCAGTGTGAGTCGTTTAGAGGCGAGAAAACCACTTCTTTATTCAAAGTTATCAGGTTAGTCTTGCCCCATCCAGCCCAATAAACCCACAGTGAGCTCCAACCTCCTTTCAGTTATGCCACATCTTTAATTGTTCTCTGCCCAAATTGGTTGCAGTGGCTGAGATTCCACAGGGATCCAACCAGCTCCCTCCTTCCTTTGCCCTGGGACCTGCTCTGCCTGCTCTTGTTCCTCCAGGGCCACCCTCAAATTAGGAGGTTTCTTTGGAACCATCATTGCTGGACCTGCAGTTTGATGCTGGGGTCATTTTCAGGTGTCTGAGGCTGAGCCCCTCTGGCTCCAGCACACTGAGATGGTCAGAAGTTGATTCTCTGTGGACAGGACCTCTGTTTTCATCCTCTCCTCCCACTGCTGTGTCTGCACTCAGCCTTTTCCTCCCTGGTGAGGGCTGCCACAAAATACAGACACAGCTCTGGGGCTGTGTCCACACCTTAAATCTTCACTGTTCCTGCCCAGAACCCTCTGTCTTTCTTCCCTTTTTATTCATGACACAAATGAGTCCTTCACAATTTGCTTCAATTCAGTTGTAGCTCAGCTTGACTTTTGACAATTCTCACTTTTCCCCCCCACACTTTCTGAAGTTCACTGTGCAGGTTTATTTGCTGCTCAGTTCTTTCTTCCTGTCCTCTCTGTTTGGCCCTGACAGACTCTTGGGTGGAGGTACCATTGGGATGAACACGGAGCCCAGTCCTCCAGGATTTTTCCCCTTGTTTTGGAAGCCCACCCAAATATTTTTGTGTGTTTGATTCCAGTGCTTTCCCACTGCCTCCTTTATGTCCCTGAGCTGCTCAGGAAAGTCATTGCTGTCCATTTGTCTTGTTGTCCTCTGCCCTTTCAAATCCAGAGCTTTATTTACAGATAATAAAGAGAGAACTCCATTTGTCTGCACTAAAATAATTCAAAATCAAGTGTTTTATTAGTGACTGGCTCTGCTGCTCCAATCCAGGTGTAATGCTGAGCTGAGTCATGGAGAAGTTGTGTTGCCTGTCCAGGGAGAAACATCTGGGGTGGTTCAGCCTGAAGAAACATCTCTAGAACTTCTCAGTGTGTCCTGCCAGGGTTCCCAACCTCTGCTTGAACTGAAACAGCTCCAGTGTCAAGAGCAAGAAATGTGATTTTCCTGTGGTGATTTCCAAGAAGAACCTGATCATAGAATCATGGAATGAGTTGGGTTGGAAGGGACCTTAAAAGTCATCTCATTCCACCCCCTGCCATGGGCAGGGACACTTCCCACTAGCCCAGCGTGCTCCAAGCTCTGTCCAGCCTGGCCTTGGACACTTCCAAGGGTGGGGAAAGAAATTGGATTCTGATTTAAGAGGCAGAGAAAGGACAGTGCCTTGGAAGGACCACAGAGCTGTATTTAACTTCTCTCCAAAGTGCATTTCCTGCCACCTCAAGGGTCTCACTGTTCTCCTGCAAAGAGCAAAGTGTGGCAATAGGACCTACACTGAGATGCTCCTGATTGGCATCAAGTGTCCTTGAATGATGTTTGCAGGGACAATGCCCAGGACAGGGCTGGGCACCAGGGCAGCACTTCAGCAGTGACCACCCAGCACAAAACCTCCTCTGCTTCTCAATCTGCTTAAAAATCACAGCCAAGTGCCACAGCCAAGCCCTGTCTTGTAGAGTTTGTTCCTGCTGTGCCACCCCTGCACCCCCACAGCTGGTACCTGCTGGTGCCACCTCCCTGCTTGCCCTGGAACCAGCTTGAAATGTTCCACCTGCATTGATTCATCTCAGCTTCTCACTCCACCAACACAGGAACACAAACCATCATTAGCCTTTTATCTGAAAATACACTTGTCTCAGGAAGTTACCTGTGCTTTTTCTCTGTTTCTCTGGTGAGAAATTAATGTGTCTGTCAACAAGTGCCCTTCCATTAAACCTGCACTTGTTTATTTTAAAATAAAAGTGAGCTGCCACGCTGAGCATAAAAACATGTAATGTTTTCTGTGGGATTCTGAAAGAATATTATATTAAAATGCACATTTCTCTGTTTCTCTTCTAAATCTCCTGAGACTCTTCCAGGGAATTTCAGCTGGCAACTGCTTTCTTCTGCATTAATGGGAATCAAGCCTTTTCAAATATGAAAGTTTCTTCATGTAATACACAACCTTTTAGAGAAGTTTGCCTTAAAATAACCAGTAGGACAGTTCTCTGGCCCAACATCTCCAGAACATGGCCCAGCATGGCAGGTCTAGAGGAAAGTGGCTGAGCACAGCACCCGGTGGACACCCCCAGTGCCAGGGGCAGCCCAGTGGAGGGAGGGCACGGAGGAGGATCCCACCGACCCCAAAGCCTCTTTGCATCCACACTCTGGGCTAAACTGGCCATGGGACAAGTTCTAGACTTTCAACAAGTCCACCTGCCCTCAGTGCTGCCATGGAATTGGGAAGGGATCATCCCCACTACCATCCCCACTCAGGTGGCCCCACACAGGGGTCTCCAGAGCTCTGGTTCCAGTCCCACTGCACCTGGAGCTGCACTGGGAACACCCTGCCTTGCCCACGAGATGCCCCTCTGCATGTTCTGCTGGGGGTCTGCAGGAGAAACACCTGCAGCTCCTCAAGGGCTCTGGCACACGGGGGCAGAGCCGAAAACACCTCCCAGGCCTCTGCCTTCTGCATTTTCCTTTTTCTCTGCAAAGTAAAATATCAACTTTCTCCTGATGCTCTGCCCTGTGCCCCTGTGCAGGTCACACCCTCCAACCCTCCTGCTCTGCAATGAAGCTCCAGTTTAAGGAGAGGCTGGTGGGAACCTGATGTGTGGTGGGAGCACAGACCGTGGGCTGGGGCTGCTCAGGAGGGGCCTTGTGAGGCTGTTTGTGCTCACCCACGAGGCTGCTGTAATTAAAACTCCTTGCTGGACTTCTGGCTGCCCCTTTGCTTCCTCCACACACAGATGTCAGATGTCAAACTGTCTGCCCAGCTCGGGCAGAAGGGACTGATGAGACAGGCAGTGCTGGGTCCATCGGGACATCTGGCACTCAGAGTAATTGTTTCTGAGGCAAACCCTGCCAACAGCAGCAGCAGCAGCAGCAGGAGCCAAATTGGGAAGAACTAATGGCTAAATATTGGGGAATTATCTGGCTGGAGCAGCACGGCCCAGCCTGCTTAATTAGGAGCTTGCAATGAATGTGGAATTGCTGTTAATTTGAACCCACCGTGACTTTCCTGAGGCGAAATAGGAGAGTCTCAGTACGGTGTGGTTTGGTTTGGTAAAGGGTGAAAGGGAATGTTTAATAATGGGGCATTTTCTTCTTTATCTAAAGTGCTTCACTCTTCATCTGGCAGACACACACCCACCCCAGAGGGGCAGCTGAGCTGATGGCACAGGACAGGCACACCAGGATTTGGCCCTCAGTGCCTCTTCAGGGCCTTCTGCAGAATCCTTTCCATGGCACAGGATCCAGTGCCAGCCCAGGCTCCCACCCCACCCCGGTGTGCCTGCTCGCTGCAGTTCAGCCCACCAGTGGGTTCCCCCTCCACAGGGCAGGAGCCAGAGCTGGGCAGGATGAGGGCAATGCAGATCCCCAGTGCCCCTGCCAGGTGTTGTCTGGGTGGGCAGAACGGGCAGGGAACATCTCCGTGGGGGCCTGGGGTGGCAGAGCTGCACTGGGAACGAGGGGAGAGGGAAGCCCAGGAGCACTGAGGGGGTTGGGGTCCATCAGTGGGGTGGTCTGGGGCAGCAGTGAGGTGTAGGGAAGGGCTTAAGGGAAGGGGCAGGATGGGGCTCTGCAGTGGGCACAGCCATCAGTCCACAGGGCTGAGGGGACAGAGGGCTGTGCCGGGGGGGCTGATGGCACTGGGGACACCCTGTGGCACTGGAGCAACCCAGCCCAGGGACAGGCACACAGACGTGGGGATGCTGCCCCTGCCTTGCTCAAGGGGAGTGAGTGGTTGTTCTGTGCAGTGTCACAGTGAGCTGAACTCCTCCAGGGGTGCCAGGAGGGTTCACACCACGTGCTGTTCCTCTACTTGCAGAGTCCCTGCAGTGCTGTAGGAAGGCTTTGTGCCATGTGCTGGAGTTGGTCCTCACACAGCAAGGCCAGAGCTCCTCCAGAGGGGGATGTTCTCCCCTCGCTGCTGGAACAGAGTTGGATTTTCCCTTCCTCAGTTTAGACCTCAGTGAAACTGGGGAGGCTGTGGCAGCTCGTGAAGGACCCTACCTGGTTCCATGGTTTCCTTCAAGCCTGAGTGCTGTAAACAGAGGAACCCAAGGGACATATGGACAAATACACTGAAAAGCATCTTGTTCCACCGAATCCCAGAATATGCTGAGCTGGAAGGGACCCTCAAGGATTATTGAGTCCAACTCCTGGTCCTGCACAGGACCATCCCCAACAATCCCACCCTGTGCCCCAGAGCATCATCCAAACCCTCCTGGAGCTCTGGCAGCCTTGGGGCTGTGCCCACTGCCCTGGGGAGCCTGGTCAGTGCCCACCACCCTCTGGGGGAAGGACCTTTCCCTGAGATCCAACCTGACCCTGCCCTGGCACAGCTCCAGCCATTCCCTGGGTGCTGTCCCNGCTGCCCCCCCCCCCATTGCAGGTGAGGCACCCCAGAGCAGAGCAGGGTGGGACAATCCCCTCACACTTTCTCCTCTCCACACTTTCCTGGAGGGAAATGCTGGTGCCAGAAGTGGTCCCAGTTCCTGAGGAGCAGAAGGGATTGGGGGGACAATAATTGCAATAAAGACTAAAACCATCTCCAGCTATTTTAAGAAACCACCACTGTCTGGATGTCCATTCCCTCAACAGGCCAAATGAAACTAGTCTGGATTTTGGCCCTTTGCCTCTGGATCCTTTCCATGGAAAGCTTTCAGCAGATCTGGGGCACAGCTTGGCAAGACCAACCTGAACTTAGTGCTCTCTCTACATTAGCACTGATTTGGGCAATCAGGCCTCCATCCTGGCTGGTGCTCCCATTTCAGAGCTTCCTATCTGGAATCTCAGTGTTCTCAAACTGCTCCCAGTGCTCCTGAACCTCTGGCAGTGCTGGATGGCATGAGTTCAGTGTGACAGAGGGATGTGCAGCAGTGCAGTGCCATGGGAAGTGCCACTGGTTGCTGCCTTTGGTAACTCAACCACAGCAGCTCCCAAATGGGCAGGAAAAGTCCCCAAGTCACTCAGCAAATTCATCCTCCACTGAAGTCATGACCAAGGTGTTGTCCAAGGAGGGCATGACACGTGCAGTGATGGGCAGCAAAGTACCATGAAGGGCTGAATATTCCTCATTAAAGGAAAGTTTGAATGAGAACTTGGGAGCAGCACTGAGGCAGCAGGAGCTCTCTGGGCAGGACCAGGTCTGCTCCCCAGGGGGTGGCACTGCTAACAGGATGCTCCTTTCCTTCATCTGGTGAGCCTGGTGAGCCAGCCTCCAAACAACACTGCATTTTGAACCTCTCCCAGTTCAGCAGGTGGGACCAGTTTATCCCTGTGTGGGGGTGACCAAAGCTGGGCATTCTAAACCCTCTGGGCCATTGCCCACCAACTGGCACCAATGGCCCATTGGCAGCAGCTGCCCAGGGCACAGCTGAGCCCTCAGCCTGGCAGCTGGCTGGGAAAGAAGCCTGGCAGAGGAGCTGGGAGAACTCCCCTCCAGGGACTCCTTGGCACCTCCACACCCACCTCAGGCCTCAGCTCTGCTCAGGGGCCACCAACCAGTCCAAAATCCCCCCTGACTCCCAGACTCACATCCCCCACTCTGCAACTCCCTGCCCTGGGGGACCCACTGGGGGCTCCCACACAAACCTCAGGGGACACAATCTGGGGGTTTGGAGACCTCTGGGACCATGGTTGGATGCAGAGGAGGAGCAGAGCCTGGCGAGGAGGAGCCCACCACTCTCCACCAGACTGGGACATCATCTGCACCAACAGCTTTGGCCCTTCCTTTTCCTTTGCACTCGGGGGAACCACGTGGGGCTCAGCACAGGGGCCACCAAACCCCGCTGTGTTTGTGCCCCAGGGGGCTGGGTTCCACTGCTGGGCTTGGGGGTTAAACCCAATTTCTCTTTGTGCCATTGCATTTATTGTAATATTGTTATTAAACTGTAACTCTGACTTGTGCTCTTTCCTGAGGTGGGCTCATTTCTCCTGCCAGTTCACCTTTAAACCAGCACAGAACCACCTCAGGACTCCCCACTCTTCATCTAAGAAAACATAACTTATTGATGTCCATCACTGCAGTAAACAAGCCCCACCTGTGAGCACCTTCCAGCCTCATCCTTCTCTGCTCTTCCCTCACTGCTCCACTTTCTGAGGACCTTCTTCCCATGATCCAGGGAGTCTCAAAGGAAATGTTTAGGAAGGAAGGCTTTCTGTGCAGCAATACTTAATTTAAGGTGAAATACTTAATTCCTTGATTAATTTAAGGTGAAATGTTACCCCATGTTTAAAATCTGAATGCTCCTGGCTGTAGAACACTCACACAGACAACAGAAAATTGAGTGTTGTGATGAACAGCACTTTTCATATTATCTCTGGCAAAGTGATTTTAGTATTTTTACTGGAAATTTCAAAACATGTCTGGCAGGACATCACTCGGCTCTTGTATCTGCTGAAGTGAAATAAAACACTGTGGGTTTACTAATAGCTGTGAAAATTCTTACCAGGCATTTATAAATAGGAGGAAAATATTTTATCTTTCTTCTTTTTTTTCTTTCTCCCCCTCCAAGAAATGATTAGAGAGACTGGAGGGATGGGCTGATTGCAATGGGATGGAGTTCAACAAGGCCAAGTGCAGGTCCTGCCCTTTGGCCACCCCAAGCCCTGCAGCGCTCCAGGCTGGGCACAGAGTGGCTGGAGAGCAGCCAGGCAGAAAGGGACCTGGGGGGACTGAGGGACAGGAAGCTCAACAGGAGCCAAGAGTGTGCCCAGGTGGCCAAGAAGGCCAATGGGCTCCTGGCCTGGATCCAAAGTAGCGTGGCCAGCCGGCCCAGGGCAGTGAGCCTTCCCCTGGCCTCTGCCTTGGGGAGGCCACACCTTGAGTGTTGTGTTGAGTTGTGGGCCCCTGAGTTGAGGCAAGAGATTGAGGGGCTGGAGCGGGGCCAGAGAAGAGCAAGGAGGCTGGAGAAGGGAGTGGAGCACAAGTGGTGTGGGGAGAGGCTGAGGGAGCTGGGGGTGTTTGTGCTGGAGAAGAGGAGGCTGAGAGGTGACCTCAGCACTGTCTGGAAGTGCCACATCAGGGAAGTTGTGGCCAGGTGGGGATTGGTCTCTTCTCCCAGGCACTCAGCAATAGGACAAGGGGGCACGGGGGGCTCAAGCTCTGCCAGGGGAAATTGAAGTTGGAGAGCAGAAAAAACTTCTTTGCAGAGAGAGTGCTGAGGGATTGGAATGGGCTGCCCAGAGAGGGGGTGGATTCCCCATCCCTGGAGGTTTTTCAGCTGAGCTTGGCTGTGGCACTGAGTGCCATGATCTGGTAAAGGGACTGGAGTTGGCCCAAGGGTTGGACTGGATGATCTGGGAGGTCTTTTCCAACCCAAACCATTTCTATGACTCTGTGATTATGTCAGAATTTAAAGGAATTTAGGAACTAAAAATGCAGAAAGGTACTGGGTGGGATTTGTGAGAACACCTGGGCAGGAACTAAAGCTCTGCTGCCCTTGAGTGCTGTTCCCACTGGTGCAGTGACACAGCCTCATTGCCCAGCTGGTGTGGTGGCACAGCCACCTTTCATCCAGTTGGTACAATGTTATTTTTCTTCTCAAGTATGTAAAAACCCTGTGGTGCTGTTTGGAAAACTCAGAGATATGTCATTTTAGTATTTGTTAATACACATTTTAGATCAAGCACCTCCTTCACCAGGCGGCAATTAGAGATGCAGAATTTCCTCCTCCACCTCCTGGGCAAGGCAGTCTCAGAGGGGTATCACAGTTAGTGGCACATCCTCAGCCTGGTGGTACCTGGACCAGTAACATCGACTTGCTAAATCACCACCAACCAACCAAGAGAAAAAATGGTGAAGGAAAATGCCTGAGATGAGCAGCAGACACAGCTCAGGGCACCCAAGGAACCTGCCCACCCTGCCAGGCTCTGCCCACCCCGTGCCCGCGACCATTGTGCTGTTTTCTCAAAGGGATAGACAGGGTGGATCTTGCTTAGACAAAGGAAGGTGGGTTTGGATGCCCCTGGTGAGGGCAGAGTAAGGGGACAGAAAACCCTTCAAAGATGAAGCAAATGCAAAGTATACACAGAAAATAGGAATATGCCATTAAATGAAACCAAAGGGTGCTGGGGTAGGTGGAGCTGAGCACTGGAGGGTCCGAATGTGCCCAGTGTATTCACCATATCCCAGAAGAGTTTGGGCTGGAAGGGACCTTAAAGACCATCCAGTCCCAGCCCTGCCATGGGCAGGGACACCTTCCACCAGCCCAGGTGGCTCCAAGCCCTGTCCAACCTGGCCTTGGACACTCCCAGGGATGGGGCAGCCTCAGCTTCTCTGGGCACCTGTGCCAGGGCCTGCCCACCCTCACAGGGAAGAATTCTTTCTCAGTATCCCACCTATTCCTGCCCTCTGGCAGAGGGAAGCCATTCCCCCTTGTTCTGTCCCTCCAGGCCCTTGTCCAAAGTCCCTCTCAGACACAGGGTGTGACTCTTGGGGATGGTCCTGTGCAGGGCTGAGGGTTGGACTCGATGCCCCTTGTGGGTCCCTCCCAGCTCAGCATGTTCTGGGACTCTGATATTCCCCGCCAGGTCCCTCCTGGCTGTGCAAACAGGGACACTGTCCCTGGCTGGGGGCAGGGAATGGGATGCCCTCAGTCCCCACAGTCCCCATGGCAGGAGCCTGGCATGGGTCACACACCCCGGATTGCAGCCTCACGTTTCCAGGGGTTCAGTTGACAGCCTGATTACTAAGATACTATTCCATTTTCTAATTAGATTAATGAGCGCATTCATTCAGAAGTTGTTATCTCACTTAATAATGACCTCACTGATTATTCTATCTCCTTTAACTCAGTGAGTGATTTTGATTAAAATAAATATAGCTCACAGCACCTGGAAATTCATTCTTCTCTTTAGAAGGAATCTGATGGAAAGAGATTCCCTTTTAAGAATTTCTTGAGAGTGATTAAATATTTTGGTCCTCCCGAGGCTGAATTTTCATGTTTTTAAAGATGACATTTTTGAAATATTTGATGATAAAATATTTATTAAGCCATGTATTTATACTTTCAATACATCTGTTTCTGCTTTGACTGTTTGAACAAAATTTCAGCAGAAATATATATTTGCATGCTGAGCTGATTTTTTAAAAAAACACCCCCAAGTGCTTATACACCCCCCCACATTTGCACACACAGCACACACTGAACTGAAGCTCAGTCTTTTTTTCAGCCTGTGCCCCACAGCATGATTTCCAGTTCAGGCAGAATCTGTGCCATCAGTCATTGAGCTGATTGAGTTTATCAGATCCCTGCTGCTTGTGAGGGCATTTTGTGTATTAATTTATTTTCCCCAAGCTGTAAGGATTAGGCAGCACAAGTGCCAACCACTGGAATGGGAGGGAGGCAAGAGGCACTCAGGGTTGGTGGGTCTGTGGGAGGGCACACCATGACTGGGTTACTGTGGTGCAACAATTAGTGGCAGTTACAAAATCTGGGCTGGTTTGGACACCTTCAGTCATGCCAGGAGCAAAGGGGGCACTGACAGCCCATGGTCTGGGAGCAGCTCCTGGTCCACAGGCTGGTTGGGGTTGGAAGGAACCTGGAAGCTCTGCAGCCTTTCAGAGTCCACTCTGCTGTTCCCCTGTGACATCCCCTTAGAGCTCATCCAACACTCCCCTAGTCCTGCCAAAGCAAGCCCAGCTGCATGGAATGACAGCGAGCACACCAAGAGTGACACTTGGCCCCACCTCTGGGAGGAACTCCTGACAGACCCCACAATGAGCCACTGAGCTCTGGAGGAGGCAGATGTAGGAACATCAGGGGGGCTGATGGTGCTGGAGATGTTGAGATGGTTCATGGGGGCAGATGTTTGATATAGTGCCTGCTCAGGAGGGACCCAGCTCAGCTGAGACTTGGTTGTGTCATGGTTACCACAATCCCCACAGGCACTGAAAGCAAATATTGTCCCATCAGCCTGCTGTCCCAGTTCAGCAGGTGGGACCAGTTTATCCCTGTGTGGGTGTGACCAAAGCTGGGCATTCTAAACCCTCTGGGCCATTGCCCACCAACTGGCACCAATGGCCCATTGGCAGCAGCTGCCCAGGGCACAGCTGAGCCCTCAGCCTGGCAGCTGGCTGGGAAAGAAGCCTGGCAGAGGAGCTGGGAGAACTCCCCTCCAGGGACTCCTTGCCACCTCCACACCCACCTCAGGCCTCAGCTCTGCTCAGGGGCCACCAACCAGTCCAAAATCCCCCCTGACTCCCACACTCACATCCCCCACTCTGCAACTCCCTGCCCTGGGGGACCCACTGGGGGCTCCCACCCAAACCTCAGGGGACACAAGCTGGGGGTTTGGGGACTTGGGGAACCACTCATGGGATCCAGAGGAGGATCAGACCCTGGCCAGGAGGAGCCCACCACTCTCCACCAGACTGGGACATCATCTGCACCAACAGCTTTGGCCCTTCCTTTTCCTTTGCACTCGGGGGAACCACGTGGGGCTCAGCACAGGGGCCACCAAACCCCACTGTGTTTGTGCCCCAGGGGGCTGGGTTCCACTGCTGGGGTAACTCTGTAACTCTGACTTATAATCCCTTCTCTGTTGGGTTCACTTCTGCTGGTTTGCATTTAAACCTTCAAAGCTCCACAGGCAGAGATGAATCCCACCACTGGCTGCACCTCCAGTTTGGGGGGTTCTAATGGTTTAAATGGGGCAGAATTTGGTCTCTTACATGCTGTCTGGAGTGGGCAGATCGAGAGGGACACTGGGATTTCCACGTGGAGCCAGGTGGTTTGGCTCACGTGTCTTATTTTACAGGGTTTAATGTGTTCTGCCTCATCTCTTGCCCTGGTGGAGCCTGGAAAGGTTGCACGTCAGAAATGCAGGCAGGAGAACGTCAGTTCTGCCCAGACTGTGCAGATGGAGATGGTGTTTTCTGACCTGTCTGACAGGGACAAGTCTCATCCTGCATCTGCAGGTACCTATGAAAAACCTTTTACCTTTATAACAAGTCTGAGCTGCAGCCTGAAATCTAGAAAAAAAAATGACTGATGGAGACCCTGCGACCTTTGGTATTTTAGTTCTCATTTTACAGTATCCATAGGCAATTAACATTCTGCAACCTCCTTTAGAAGCTCTTGTGCTCCGTTAGAAATACTCATGTTCCTTTGGGGGAGCTGACAGGCTCCAATTCAGAGCATTCAGAATTGCTGATACCCAGTCAGGGGAAAATACTGGACAAGAATCTCCCTCTTGCTGAGGCCCAGGCTGGGGCTGGGGGTATTTCTGGGGTTGTATTCCTGAAAACCACAGTGGAAACCCAGGGATATTTAGTGTAGGGAGGCATTCCCAAAACAGCTCCTTGTCTGTGCAAAGAAGGAAAGGGAAATAAATCTGTTTGGGGAGGTTTTTGGTAGTTCTTTGGTTTGCTTCTTCTGATGCCTCTATTTCAATTTTATATTAAAAAGCCAAATCCTGTGTAACCATAAACACCTCTGGGGCTTTTGGAAATAGGTGAAGGAGGCCTGAGAATGGAAGTGGAATGGGCATGAAGAGAAAGTAATGCTGAAAATGTGTTTCTGTGTGTACAAATAAACTCCACTGGGCACTAAACCTTGAGATGAAACAAGAGAAAACATTCCATTTTGGTAAAAAGGAAAAATCACTTCTTCCTCCCAACTCAAGTCTCTGTGACTAAGAAGTTCTTCTCTGTGTGGGTCAAAGCGGCCAATCCTTTTCTGCCTGGCTTTGGAAATCTCCTAACTCTGTGGATTGGACAATATTCTGCAAAGTCCTTGTGAAGAGGGTGTGGGAACACCCCTGTGGATTCCAGAGTCAGTAAGTGCAGAAGAAAGCCCAGGAGAAAATAAAACGGGAAGTAAATTAAGCATTTCACGTTGGTTTTGTTTGGTTGCAGATGAAAATCACGAGGAGGAACTGCAGAAAATTCTCTGTGGATAATTTATTGGTTTTTTCCTTAATCTAGATGGTCCTTCAAGACTAAAAGGTGGAGAAACATTCATCTATTCATGGAAAAGGGAGACAATTCAGGCTGGAGAGGATCATGGGGTGGGCTGGGAGGAGAGGGGATCAGTCAGGACCAGGTTGCTCCTCTGTGTCCTCCCCACGTTACAAATTCCAAGATCAAGGACCCCAGTACCTCCTTTTTTAGTTTTCCTTAATTTTTTCCAGCAAACCTACAGACCTGAAAACCTCTGGGCACACACCTGGGGCCAAGGACTTGAGGGTTGTGTTTGGAATCTCAGTCCAACCTGGTGGAGCTGCTTCAGTCAGAACCATCCCAGGGTCTCCAGTCTGAAATGCTTGGGAAAAAAAAAAAAACAAAACAACAAACCAAACCAAACCAAACCAAACCAAATCAAATCAAATCAAATCAAATCAAATCAAATCAAATCAAAACAAAACAAAACAAAACAAAACTTTAATGATTTCTCCTGAGGAAATACACAAAAAAATGAAGGGAAAAATAGAAGACAGCCTTCCCATCCAGTGCTGAAATCCCTTCAAGTGATGAGCAAAACATTGCACTCAGCTCTTTCTCAGTTATAGAGTCATGGAATGGTTTGGATTGGAAGAGCCTTAAAGTCCATACAGTCCCATTCCTGCCAAGGGGAGGGACACCTCCCACCAGCCCAGGTGGCTCCAAGCTTTGTCTAACCTGGCCTTGGACACTTCCAGGGATGGGGCAGCCACAGCTTCTCTGCCCAACCTGTGCCAGGGCCTGCCCACCCTCACAGGGAAGGATTCCTTCCCAATATCCCATCTATCCCTGCCCTCTGGCAATGAGAAGCCATTCCCTCTGTCCTGTTCCTTCATCCCTTGTCCCAAGTCCCTCCCCAGCTCTCCTGGAGCCCCTTTAGGCACTGGAAGGGGCTCTGAGGTCTCCCTGGAGCCTTCTCTTCTCCAGGTGAGCCCTCCCAGCTCTCCCAGCCTGGCTCCAGAACAGAAGGGGCTCCAGCCCTGGAGCATCTGATGATGTGGTCACTGCCATGCCTGAGCTGTCTGCTTGTGCCACCAGGGGCTGGGTGGGCACACACCATCCCACAGAGCTGTGTTGGCACACAGTGTCCCACAGAGCTGGGTGGTGTGGTGGGCTGTTGAGGACCATGTGGCTACAGGATGCTGTCGGTTTGAAGCCACCCTGCTACATGTCCTTGCCCACCTGGGTCAGCGAGAGTGCCCAGTTCCCTTTGCCACTGACACCAGCCCAATCCCAGCCCAATCCCAGCCCAACCCCAGCCCACTGCTCCCACAGCAGCAGTGACCAGTGCCTGGGCAGCTTTGGAGGAAGAAGGGTGAGAAAATGGCCAGGAGAAAGTCCCTCAGCTGTGTGTGAGCTTTGGTGGAGCCATCTCCACATCGGGACCAGCCCCACAGGACCCTGGGCTGGGCCAGCTGGGGCTGCTCTGCTGCTGGAGGCCATGGCCTCATTGGGTCAAGTCTGACAATCTCCCGCTCTCCACAGATCAGAGATCTCCACTCCCAGGACAGGAGAATGTGGAGTCCAAGCACAGTGTCATGCAAAGAAACACTCTGGGAAAAGCTGAGCTGGGTTGGTGGGGGTTGTTTGGCTTCAGGTTTAGGACTTGTTGGTTGTGGCAGGTGTTTGCCTCAAACCAGGGGCAGAGTCTCTTCAACATCCTCCTGCTCTGCAGGTTCTCAGGATTCCCATTTCTGGGTGATCACAAATGTCTGTGTTTCTGGAGTGGCACCTTTTCCTCCAGCTCTGCTCACCTGTCCTATTCCCTCAGAGACCTACTGGGTTTGACAACCAGCAGAAAATTCCTGTCTCCCCTGATTTCCTTAGGCAGCTTTCACTTAATTAGGTCCTCATTACAGTGTCTTTGTCGAGAGAGCACCTCAGTGCTGTGCACATCGGGCTCCTCTGCTGAGTCACAGCTGAGGGGCATTTTAACCTTCAGGTAAACATTTATATATGCAAGGAAAAAACTTGGGCAGTGTGGGGGGATGACTTTTGAAGCTGAATTGGAGGGCACAGAGCGGGAAGAGGAGTGTGTGAAGCAAATTTCAACAACAGGCTCTCCAGAAAGTGGAACTTTGCCCTGAGACCATCACTGCCAGCCAGAAGGAAGAATGGAGAGGGAGAAGCTTTAATTGAGAGGTCTCAAAGCCAATTCAGCCCCTGCTGATCCCAACTCTCACCGGAAAGTTCCTGCCCTGTTCCTCTCTTCATTGGCACAGCTATTCCTGATAAAATCAAATCAAAGGCCTTTGTCTTTGGTGGTTGTTCTGCTTGTCTGGGTTCTTCTGACTTGTTAGAGCTGGGAAGTGGCCCCAACAGCTCCAAACCCCAAAGCTGCTCTGCAGCTCTGGCAGCACCTTTTCCCTTCTGCTGAGAGCATTTGGCAGCCCAGGGCAAACGTGTCAGAGGATTCAGGGACACAGATGGATTGGATGGGTGGGAAGTGTTTAAAAGTGAATTAGAAACAGCTCAAGTGTGTTTTCTATGGGCACCAAAGCTTTGAGAGCTCAGACACAGAGGGGAGTTCAAGAAATGAGAACGGGGAATGTGAAGTATGTGTGATGTCAGGCGGAGTGGTATTTCATTCTCCGGACTTTGCAGAGAGAGGAGGGTGTTTATTCTGGGAAGAGGGAGCAGGGGGGAGGCAGAGTGAGGGTCACCCAGAGCTACAGAGTGAGGGACCCCTCAGAGCTGCAGAGAGAGGGACCCTCAGAGCTGCAGAGTGAGGGACCCCCAGAGCTGCTGAGTGAGGGACCCCCAGAGCTGCTGAGTGAGGGACCCCCCAGACCTGCAAAGAAAGGGACCCCCAAAGCTGCTGAGTGAGGGACCCCCAGAGCTGCTGAGTGAGGGACCCTCAGAGCTTCAGATTGAGGGACCCTCAGAGCTGCAGAGAGAGGGACCCTCAGAGCTGCAGATTGAGGGACCCCCCCAGACCTGCAAAGAAAGGGACCCCCAAAGCTGCAGATTGAGGGACCCCCAGAGCCCCCAGAGCTGCAGAGTGAGGGACCCCCAGAGCTGCAGAGAGAGGGACCCTCAGAGCTGCCAGGGGAGGGGGCAGCGTTGCTGTTTGCAGGCTGAGCTCACCCGATGTGCACACAGGGGCTGCACCAGCTGGAACCCTCCCATGGTGAGGGGTTACCCACTCCCAGCGCAGTGCCAGGTGTGTTTGGTGGGTTACTCAGTGCTGATAAGAAGCTCATTCCAGCAGTTTCCCATTCAACTGGCACATAAGGCACGGGTGATACAAAGAAATAAACTTGGCACAGATGCCCAGGAAGATAAAAACATAACTTGTATTGCAGTGATTTGTCAGTGATAGGAAAAACTTTATCCTGTGTGTCCCTCAGAACAAGGTGAGGACTCTGGGTTTGTCTTCCTGTATTTCAGGGCTCGTGATGGGAGGGAGACAGAGGGCAGGTCAGTGTAAATAGAGATGAAAAACTTCAGCTCAGCATCTGTCTTTGAGAATAAGGAGAAACCATCAGGTTTCTGAAACAATCAGACCTAAACAATGAATGTGAGTAAAGAATGGGTCATCAAAAATGCTTCCAATCCTGCATCTGAAATACTCCAGTGTCCTTGTCCTGTGAAGGATATTCAGCTTGGCTTGTTTGTGCACTGTGAGAAATGCAACTTTTCCTGGAAATGTGTAGAGTTGTTCAAAAATCTCTGTGCTGCTGCTGAACTGGGGCTTGGTGTCTCCTGGAAGCACGAGGAACCACAAGGATGCATTTGCACAGAGGGGCAACTGCTCTGCTCTTGCTCCTTGCACCATCCCTGCCCTTCTTCATAGTTCTGTTGCTGCTGGGCAGACCTTTGGTAGCTGATCTCATGGACTTTTCTGCTGGTGGACACCATTTGGAACCAAACACTTCGTTTGGAACCAAACACTTCACCCAGTTAAGGTTGGAAAAGACCCTTAAGCTCATCAAGTCCGACCATCAGCACCACCACCATGTTCACCACTAAACCAGGTCCTCCTGTGCCACATCCACACATGGTTTGAACACTCCAAGGGGTGGGGACTCCACCACTGCCCTGGCAGCCTTCCTAAATGCTGCTCTCATAGAATCACAGAATCATAGAATCAGTTGGATTGGAAGAGACCTCCAACATTATCAAGTCCAACCCTTGGGCCAACTCCAGTCCCTTTACCAGATCATGGCACTCAGTGCCACGGCCAAGCTCACCTGAAAAACCTCCAGGGATGGGGAATCCACCCCCTCTCTGGGCAGCCCATTCCAATCCCTGAGCACTCTCTCTGCAAAGAATTTCTTCCTGTTATCCATCCTAAACCACCCCTGGCAGAGCTCAAGCTGTGCCCTCTTGTCCTACTGTTGGTTGCCTGAGAGAGGAGACCAACCCCCACCTGGCTACAACATCCTTTCATGTAGCTGTGCCACCCTGATGCCAAAGCACCACTCAGAGTTACCCTTTCTTTGCTGAGTTGGTTTATTCTAAACTGCTTCTCAACTTTACCAAGGAAAGTTGGAATTTAACCTTGTCTTTTGACATGATAACAGACCCTTTGCACTTGGGGCCTCCCAGGGCTTTAAAATGCACATTCTTATTCCACCATCCAGTTGCTGAGGCAGAGCCTGAGGAGCCCCTGGCAGTGCCACCTGTACCACTGCTGGCAGCTCCCCTGTGCTCAGCTGTGCTCCCACCTGCTCACACCTTCCTTTTTCCCATTTGCTTCCTCCAGTGGGGACCCTTGGAAGCCCCATCCTTAAAACACAGGAACACAACTCCTTTTCTGTCCTAAGAGCTCCTTTCCCAGGTTCAGAATGAAATTAAACAAACAACAAACAATTTGCTCCTGTTGAATACAAATGTGTGTCTTCTTCTCGTACAAGTCCTTGCAAATGTTCAAGGCTAAGGATTTCCTTTCCATACTGGTTTAATTGTGGTCTCTGGCTGGTTTTGCCTTTTTTAGTGAATGCTGAAGAGGCATTAAATGTGTGGTCACCTTTGTGTCACCTGGTGGCAGCTCTTCCTCTGCTCAGAGGGAGGATCAAACCTTTCCTTGATCTTTCATGTGACCAATGTACAAAGAAAAGGTCCTTCTGTTCCACAGCCCTGACTGTCTCCTGTCCTCCAACAGCCTCCCACTGGCTGTGATGGAGTTATTCCCAATTCCAGCCCAGAGCAGCTGCTGCCTAAAGGGAAGGGAGATTTTGCCACTGTTTCTTTTATACATATATATATATATATACACACACATATATACATTTATATATACACACATATATAGACAGACATATACATACATATCTACATCTATCTACATATATACATATATCTACATACACACACACACACACATATATTTATTTATATAGATACATATGTTCATACTTGTCTCTATGTTGTGACTGTTATTGCAGGAAAAATTCAAAATTCCTAATGGTATAATATTTAGAGTCCAATTATGGACAGGACCATCAATCAGGGGTAACTCCAGCAGGAAACCAACCCCACCACCAGCAGTGTGGGGCTCATTTACCAGCACTGCAGACTTTGGTCCACCAGGTCTGATACCAAAGGCACAGTGGGAAGAAGTGAGCCAGGAGATGGAGATGTCTGGATCAATAAGGACATTCAGGAAGTTCTACCAGACTCTAAAAGTGATGGAATGTCCCAGAAATATAGGTCTTTATTGTAATATTTGCTCCTATAAGAGTCATTGAGGATCATTATAATGTTAGGGGGAAGTTTTTAATCCTTTTTCAGTCCTCTCTTCCCAGGGCCTCAGTGACACTCATCATCATTTAAAGTGACACATCTGCTTTAGGATTCTCAAGGATCTGCTTTTGTTGGCCAAAACTCTTCCCTCAGAAGTTGGGAACTTTGTCTCAGGGTGCACAAGTCCTACTTTGCCTGATGTTTGATTAGTCCAGTGTAACCTGGAGCTTTGTCAATAAGGATAAACATGCAAGGAAAGAGCAGTGAAGGTGCCCCAAAAATCGTGGAATCCTGGAATCCTTCAGGTTGGAAAGGCCTCTAAGATCCAACTGTCCCCCCAGCACTGCCAAGGCCACCACTAACTCATGTCCCCAGTGGGCACATCAGAGCATTTTTAAATCCCTTCAGGGATGGGGACTCCACCACTGACCACCCTTTCCAGGAAGGAATTTTTTCCTAATATCCAAACTCAACCTCTCCTGGTCTGGCCCTGAGTGTGAGCAATGCCAGCAGCCCTGGGAGGGATGCAGGGCAGCTGGGGACCAAAGTCACACCCCAAACTCCTCCCTTTCCCTGTGGATTCTTGCTGCTACCAGACATAAATATGGGTGTAAGAACAGGTCTGTGTGGGCAGGGTGAGGATCCTGTGGGGTGTCACTGCTGCTCAGGCTGCACTCACTCTGCCCCTGCGCACAGAACCACAGAACATGCTGAGGTGAAGGGACCCACAAGGAGCATCCAGTCCAACCCTCAGCCCTGCACAGGCCAATCCCCAGGAGTCACTCCCTGTGCCCCAGAGCATCATCCAAACCCTCCTGGAGCTCTGGCAGCCTTGGGGCCATGCCCACTGCCCTGGGGAGCCTGGTCAGTGCCCACCACCCTCTGGGGGAAGAGCCTTTCCCTGAGATCCAACCTGACCCTGCCCTGGCACAGCTCCAGCCATTCCCTGGGTGCTGTCCCTGCCCTGGCACAGCTCCAGCCATTCCCTGGGTGCTGCCCCTGCCCTGGCACAGCTCCAGCCATTCCCTGGGTGCTGTCCCTGGTCCCCACAGAGCAGAGCTCAGTGCCTGCCCCTCCTCTGCCCCTGCCAAGGAAGTTGTCCCTGCACTGAGGTCTCCCCTCAGTCTCCTCTCCTCCAGCTGAACACACCAGCTGCCCTCACACCTTCCCCTCCAGGCCCTTCTCCGTCTCCCTGTCCCTCCTTTGGACACTCTCCAATGGCTCAATCTCTCCCTTCCATTGTGTCCCCCCAAACTGCCCCCCCATTGCAGGTGAGGCCACCCCAGAGCACAGCAGGGTGGGACAATCCCCTCACACTCCTCTTCCCACACTGTTCTGGGAGGAGCTGCCCGTGCCAGGGCTGGAATCAGCCCCTCTGCAGCACCAGGGCAGGTCTGTCAGTGCTGAACACACCAAACGCAGGGAGGGTCTGAGCAAATCTCTCTCACTCCAATCAGCCACAAGCACTGGAGGCTTCAGGAGGAGTCTCACCCCCTGAGGGCAGCATTAGCCAACACAGCTGTGAGCAAAGGACTTGACATCCATTCGCTTTCTGCTGCTGAACAATCAAGCACCAGAATCTTTCCTACACTTCCATGGTGTTCCCCCAGCAAATGGCAAATGTAGCACAGCTCCTCTTACATCCCACTGCTAATGAGGAGGCAGCGCTGCTTCCCTGGGGCTGGGCAGATCCTGCTCTTTGGGCACAGTTTGCTGGGAAAAACACTGCCTGGATGGAAACTGGGGGCTGTGAGCCTGCCCACTGTGGTGGGGCAGTGAATGGCACCTCCTGGTGCACTTTCACCCTGCAGGGAAAAGCCTTTTTTCCCTGAGCAAAAAAGCCTTTTTTCCCTGAGCTCAAGAGCTGAGCTTGAGCTGAGGCTGCTCTTTAATTCCATCCCTGGTTACACTGCCCAAATTAACTTCCAGGAGCAAACTGTAAATATTGAAAATAGCCATAATTCTGCTTGCCAGAGCAGTCCATGGCTGCCAAAGGAGCCAACCTCCAGCTGGTGAGGATCAGAGGAGCTCATCTGAGATGTGCTGATTTATACCAAGGGACTTCAGCAGCTCATTAATTTTGCAAATCAAGCATTTGGACATTGGGAAATGCCTTTAGGAAATGTAACCAGGTTTCTGGTGCACCTTAATTGCCTATGTTCATTATGTTGATTGGTGAACAGAGGTGCCACTGGAGTAAAGGCTGAGGCTTCTACAGTTAAACAAATGAGTTCTTCTGAAGTCTCTTTTATATGGAAAATTGATCAGGATAATTATACCCCCATTATAATTTTACCGGTACAGCTCCCACTCACCTCCCTTCCTACAGATGCTTTTAGTGTCCTTCCCTTTCTTGGAACGCAGTGTGAGATGAAACAGAAAACTGTGCTGCAAACAAGAGTGAGGAGTTGTGCTGGTAGGAGGATAATTACCCTGGCAGAGTGAAGGTGCTGATTTCCCTTTGCAGGCAGACTAATTCCATGTGCCTCCATCCACAGGAATCCTTGGATTCCTTGGGAATTGCAGCAGCAGTGCTGAGGTTTCTTCTGACTCCGTGGTGCTGAAAACAGGAGTGCTCGGCATGGAGAGCCCTCCAACGGCTCTCAGCACTGCTCTGTGCTACTGGAGGTGCTTTGGAGAACTCCTCCAACCCCAGGGACCAGGTTGTGCTTTTCTGTTGGCGATGTCTGCTGGGGAAGTGCCTCAGCTGCACTGGGGGGTCAGCAGCCTTCTGAAACCAGACTGAAGGTGTTTGCCTGAGCAACAGCAGGATCTGCACTGCAACTTCACCTGAGAAGACATTGCAGGCAAAGGGGATGTCCCCAGAGCACCAGGGCTGGAGCTGCTCTGCAGAGGAGAGCAGGAGCTTAACATGACTGTGAGGGGCCACCTCCTGCCACTCTTGATGCCAACAATGCCCAGAGATGGGATAAACTGCTGGAAATAAAAGTGTGTCCCCCTCATCCCCCCACAGGGGCACTGTGGGACTGGGTGGGGAAAGGAGAAGCTGAAAATCCAGCGGGGTCAGCCTGTGGTCTAAAACTTTCTGAGCATCACAAAATTCTGTTCCAAGGACTAACCCCAAACGAAATTTGGCTCTTGCTGTCCCAGAATCCCATCATCTGACAGCAGAAAATGCTTGTCATAGGAAAGTCACATTTGAGATTTCCTCTAGTCTGTGCAAAATAAGGATTTCACTCCTCAGTGGGGTCAAGATCTCCACAGAACAAGAGTCTGGGGTACCTGTGAGATGCCCCAGTCCCTGAGGTTGGAAGGAGCTCTGGAAATCACCAAGTCCTGCTCCAGCAGGTCCCACAGGACTGAGGCCTGGGGAGGTTGGAATGTCTCCAACAATGGAGTCTCCACATCCTGCCTGAGCAACCTGCCCTGGGGTAGGACCAGCAGAGGAGGAGGGTGCCAGCCTGGCAACCCCTGATCCCTGGCAAAGGCCATTGAGCTGTAGCAAAATAATCTCAGGATTTTTTCTCCCTGACCATTGAGTGTCTTGTCCAGGCCACACTGCCCTGTCCACACCAGGGAACATTCCAGACACAGAAGACACTTGTTAGTTCTCCTGTTGGGTCCAATGTCTCCCCTTGGTCATCTCCTGGCAGAGCTGGGAAAGCTCTGAACATGTTCTGGAGCAGATTTGGGGAGTTTGAACCCAGGTTTGGGGCAGAACTGGCAGCAGAGGGGCAGTGCCAGGACTTGGGGTGGCTCAGCCTGTACAGCACAGAAGGGTCAGGTCTCTCCAAGGGAAGGTGACTCTCAGCAGAGCATTAGGAAATGTGGGGGGAATTAAACAGCTAAAGGGATATTTAGGCACCAAAACCCATGTGAGGATGTGACTGCTGACCATGGCTGAAATAATTCTAACGAACCTGAAATGGGAGATTCTCTCCCCAGCTGAGGCTTGGCACAACCAGCAATAAATATTGTAATGGAAGTGTAATGTGAGAGTCATATTTTTACAGTCTTTTCTCTCCCAGCTGAAATGGAAAATCTGGTATTTTATGGTATTGTAACGTCTGGAGTGCCATCCCACGAGGGCTGTGCCAGGCAGGAATGCTGCAAGTCTTGGCTCAGGTGGCCAAAAGGTCAGGGCAGCCTCTCCACTGCCACTTCCAGATTCGTTGGTGCTTCCCTTCACAGCCTCACTTTCCTTTAATGCACTGTTTGGAGGAATTTCCTGATTTTTAAAACATTTGGGAGGAAAAGAATGTGGAGTCATTCTCGTCAGGGGTAATAAATCCATAAATCCCTTCCCCCCAGTGCTGATGCACAGCAGCAGTTTTTCAAACCCAGTCTGAAGCAGATCCAGGCTGGGGGAGCTGCAGTCCAAGTGCATCAAAGCAGCAAAGCTATCAAAAAGTGAGCACTGAGTCTCCTAATGGGAAGTGTCAGCACATTCAGGTGTCACTGCCTGCAGTTATTGTTTTCTGCCTTCCTCCCTTTCCCCTGGTTTACATTTATTGCTGGGCTTTGCTTTGTTCAGGGCATTTTCTTGAGCTCTCTGCCAGGAGGGCAACTCTTAGCAGGACTGTATGATGTTTTTTTTCAATGCAATGGATTGCTAAAACACTCCTCTGCAACTTGCTGTCTGATGCACAAAACATTTAAAGAGTGGATTGAATTCTTTTGGAGGCAATTTCCACATTGCACTGAATCCCCTTTGCCAGCACCCCTTCACTGTTTCTGGCTTTCTGATTTGCTCTGATCTCCTCTGAGCAGGACTCCCAACCTGCAGCCGCTCTGTTGTTTCCCCTCACCTTGTCCATGAGGTCAATATTCCCTTGTCCACATGCACTGAACACCCTCAAGGGCCTCCTGATGTCATAGAAGGCTTCTTTGAGTTGTGGCAGTCTTTGTCACACCTGATGAAGTCTTTGGTTGGGCCAAGTTTGTCAAGATGATCTCAGGTCCCCAAACTTTCTGGTGGAAGGTGTCCCTGCTCATGGCTGGGGGTGGAACCAGATGATCTTCAAGGTCTCTTCCAACCCAAACCACTCTGGAATTCTGGGATTCTAATAAATATTTCAGTAGGACTTTACAAGCTTCAGCAGAGATTGGGGGGCTTTAGGTTGGATGTTAAAAAGAGTTTGTTCCCCCAGAGGGTGGTGGGCACTGCCCAGGCTCCCCAGGGCTGTGGGCACAGCCCCAAGGCTGCCAGAGCTCCAGGAGGGTTTGGATGATCCTCTGGGGCACAGGGTGGGATTGTTGGGGATGGTTCTGTGCAGGGCCAGGAGTTGGATCTTTGCGGGTCCCTTCCAGCTCAGCATGTTCTGGGATTCTGTGGTCCTGAGGTGTCTGCAGGCCTGGGCTGCCACACCCAGGTTGGCTGTTGGGGCACATTGAGCTGTGAGCTCAGCCCCTTCCACCTGGGAGAGGGCCCAACCATCCTGCTGCCAGCTGGGCAAGCACCACCTCCCAGGGCCGTCACTCCAGAGGTGGCCATGGCTCTCCTTTAGCCCTTACACACACACCAGCCCTCTGCTTTGGGTGGGGAACACACCATCCATCCCTCTGGGTCAGGAACACACCATCCATCCCTCTGGGTCAGGAACACACCATCCATCCCTCTGGGTCAGGAACACACCTTCCATCCCTCTGGGTCAGGAACACACCATCCATCCCTCTGGGTCAGGAACACACCATCCATCCCTCTGGGTCAGGAACACACCATCCATCCCTCTGGGTCAGGAACACACCATCCATCCCTCTGGGTCAGGAACACACCATCCATCCCTCTGGGTCAGGAACACACCATCCATCCCTCTGGGTCAGGAACACACCATCCATCCCTCTGGGTCAGGAACACACCATCCATCCCTCTGGGTCAGGAACACACCATCCATCCCTCTGGGTCAGGAACACACCATCCATCCCTCTGGGTCAGGAACACACCATCCATCCCTCTGGGTCAGGAACACACCATCCATCCCTCTGGGTCAGGAACACACCATCCATCCCTCTGGGTCAGGAACACACCATCCATCCCTCTGGGTCAGGAACACACCATCCATCCCTCTGGGTCAGGAACACACCATCCATCCCTCTGGGTCAGGAACACACCATCCATCCCTCTGGGTCAGGAACACACCATCCATCCCTCTGGGTCAGGAACACACCATCCATCCCTCTGCTGTGGGTCAGGAACACACCATCCATCCCTCTGGGTCAGGAACACACCATCTGAGGGAGCAGGAACACGCCATCCATCCCTCTCCTTTTGATCAAGGATCAAACCATCCATCCCTCTGGGTGAGGAACACACCATCCATCCCTCTGGGTCAGGAACACACCATCCATCCCCCTGGCTCAGGAACACACCATCCCATCCCTCTGGGTCAGGAACACACCATCCATCCCTCTGGGTCAGGAACACACCATCCATCCCCCTGGCTCAGGAACACACCATCCCATCCCCCTGGGTCAGGGACACACCATCCATCCCTCTGGGTCAGGAACACACCATCTGAGGGAGCAGGAACACACCATCCATCCCTCTCCTCTTGGTCAGGAACACATCATTCCTGCATCCCACAGGTAGAACTGGGACAGTATTTGACCCAGCCAAGGCAGCTGTGCCTTTGCTTTGAGCAGCTGTGGGTTCTGTGCATTGGGCACCCAAATCCCAGCTGTCACTGCACTGCTGTACTTGGGAGAACTTCTAAAAGGCTCTTAATTCAACTTGTAAAGGTGTCAGGAAACTGCAGAGGAACAGAAGCTGCAACACAGCTCCCAGCAAGTTAGAACTCTGATTTTCCTGGCAGAACAGTCAGGGAGTGGAAAAAACCTCTGCCATCATTTCACTGAAGAAATCTGATCAAACAATATCCTGAACTGCTCACAGATGCTGCAAGAGAAAAAAAAAAAAGAGAGACCAAAACTGTGGAGTGAATCACTTGCCCATTTCTGCTGCAATGTGACACCAGATTACTTGGAAGTCCTGGGAAGTTTCCAGACAGGAAAAATGAGTTCATTTTTCTTGAGACTCCAGCCTCAATTTGTGCTGAAGGGGAAGCAAAGCACCCAACCATCCTTCAGCTCAGTTGCTGTGCTCGGGTTTGCACCTTCCTGTCTCTTCTACACACTTCAGTTCTCTTTGGGGTGTTGATAAATGTGCTAAAGGGGCACTTGGAGGAGGGCAGAGCCCAAGGTGATGGGTCTGCTCACCCTCTGACTGTGGGATGAGAAGGGTCTTGGACCAACTAATGGGGTTAAATCATGGTGCCCCATGAAGTGATCAAAGCTTCTGCTGACAGTGTTGGCCAAGGACCACAGCTCAAGGTGATGGAGGTTCAGAGTAATGGGATCTGGCTTCAGGGTGTTTATTGACTATTCCTATCATTGCCCTGGAGGGTTAATGGAATGTTTGAGGTATTTCCCAGTGTTGCTGTTTCAGTAAAACAAGAGATTTGCTCTCACTGCATGTCAAGGTGAGTGACATCTCCTGGGCTGTGTCTGGCAGAGCAACCTCAGCTCACAGGTTGGGTCTGGATCAGCCTGAGCACTGACCACATTCCTGTTGGGTCAGCCAGACTCTGTGACATGGCATTGACCCTCCTCTCTGCCAGCCCTGGGACAGGCAGTGCCAGGTCAGGGATCCTGCTGAGGCAAAATTCCTGCAGACAACCTGCAAACTGTCCATGTGAGTTCTGTGAACTGTCCATGTGAGTTCTGTGAACTGTCTGTGTGTTCTGTGAACTGTCCATGTGTGTTCTGTGAACTGTCCATGTGTGTTCTGTGAACTATCTGTGTGTGTTCTGTGAACTGTCTGTGTGTTCTGTGACCTGTCCATGTGTGTTCTGTGACTTGTCCATGTGTTCTGTGAACTGTCCATGAGTGTTCTGTGACCTGTCCATGTGTGTTCTGTGAACTGTCCATGTGTGTTCTGTGAACTGTCCGTGTGTGTTCTGTGAACTGTCCATGTGTGCTCTGTGAACTATCCACTCATTGATTGTGCCTTTCCCTTGGCCCCACATCTGTGGTTCTGCCTCAGGCTGGTCCCAACCTACAGGAGCTCCCCCTCCCTGCTGGCCAAGATTTCCAGCCCATTGGATCATGTTCTGGATCGGAATCATTCCAGATTGCTCAGCTGTCTCCTGTGAACTGGCAACACCACGTGTTGTTGTTTGTAACACGAGCAGAATGACCCTGAGCCAGACCCAAGCCGGGTCTGCCCTCCCCTCTGTCACACAGGACAGCTGGATCAGAGGACACTGGTTGTTTGTTCCAGTTGAATGGAGCTCCCAAAGTACCATCTCCAAGGTAACACACATTGTCAGTGCCCCAGCACAGGTTAAACTCTTATCAAGGGGTCGTTGTATCCTGAGCCGCCCCTGCCAATGAAAAGCATCATTTTATGTTGGTTTGGTCAAGTTGATGCAATTTTTACAGATCACAAAGGAGTTTCAACCTCCTTCATGATAATCAGAACATCTGTTGCTCATGTCAAAGAGACAGAGCAAGGCTGAAGTTGGAGGTGATGTCCACACAAAGGTACAGACCTCTTTAGTCTCACTTGCTGGAGCCTCTGGCTGCACAAATGCTCTCAGACCAAGACATGGGGGACACCAGAGGATCACTCTAGAGGGTTCCTGCTTGCCCTCAGGTGCTGCTGCCCGAGGAAGGACAGTTTAAATCTCTGTTTAGATGGGAACAGACTCAGTTCAATAGACCAGGGCTGGAAAATCTGCAGGTTTGCTGAAGATTTGTGGGTTTGGTCTTTAGTCTTCCATCCAGCATGGCACTTGACTGCAGTTTTGCTCGAGCAGTTGTGGCAACCACAGCAAGTGTGACATCCCACCATGCCGGGGAAGAAAGGAGCCAGAAATTAAACATCTAGAGCATCTCCTGCCAGGATTGTCTGGTGTCTCTTGTGCACCCTCTCTCCGGCACCCAGAAGACAACAGGCCACCTTTTCCAGCCAGGAGGTCCCACTGCCTCGTGCTGTCACTGATGGCAAACCCAAGTTCTGGTCATCTGCCAAAATCTGAGCAGAGAACTTTGCAGCAAACCATTGAAACCCGATTTTAGGAGAGCAGTGTCCCACTCTGCCTTGTCTGGGGGGGGCTGATGAGGCAGAGCTGCAGAACGTGGATTCTGCAACTGATTTCACAGCTTGTGTTTGGAGTCACATGCTGGGGACAGAATCTGCACTGTGATGCTGCTGCACTCACTGAAGTGTTTCCTTGCAAGGAGGGATTTCACTTTTTCTCCAGGAGCAAATTTCCCCAAAGTTTTTTACCCCCCTGACTTTTTGTTTCTCATACGGAGTTTTTCAGCTTATTCCAATACAAACAACCCTTATCCTGAACATTCTGTGCTTTGACCTTCACTATAAAAAGCTTGAAAAACATTAATTTTCCCAACAAAAAGCCACAGAACTGGAACAACTCAGCCACACAGCAAAATAAAAGCTGTCAGGTTAGTCTGGTATGATTTGTGTTTTATTCCTTACTGGTGCTGGATGTTCAGCCCTGGTCTCCTCCTCTGTCTCCTATAATATACTCCTGGAAAAGCTGGTAGCCCATGGCTGGGAGAGGTGTACCCTCTGCTGGGTCAGGAGCTGGAGGGTCGGGCCCAGAGAGTGCTGGTGAATGGAGCTGCATCCAGCTGGTCACCAGTGGTGTCCCCAGGGGTCTGTGTTGGGTCCAGTCCTGTTTAACATCTTTAGTCATGATTGAGATGAGGGGATTGAGTCCATCAGCAAATTTGCTGATGACACCAAGTTGGGAGGGAGTGTCGACCTGCTGGAAGGCAGGAGGGCTCTGCAGAGGGATCTGGAGAGACTGGAGAGATGGGCTGATTGCAATGGGCTGGAGTTGAACAAGGCCAAGTGCAGGTCCTGCCCTTTGGCCACCCCAAGCCCTGCAGCGCTCCAGGCTGGGCACAGAGTGGCTGGAGAGCAGCCAGGCAGAAAGGGACCTGGGGGGACTGAGGGACAGGAAGCTCAAGAGGAGCCAAGAGTGTGGCCAGGTGGCCAAGAAGGCCAATGGCATCCTGGCCTGGATCCAAAGTAGCGTGGCCAGCAGGCCCAGGGCAGTGAGCCTTCCCCTGGCCTCTGCCTTGGGGAGGCCACACCTTGAGTGTTGTGTTGAGTTGTGGGCCCCTGAGTTGAGGCAAGAGATTGAGGGGCTGGAGCGGGGCCAGAGAAGAGCAACGAGGCTGGAGAAGGGAGTGGAGCACAAGTGCTGTGGGGAGAGGCTGAGGGAGCTGGGGGTGTTTGTGCTGGAGAAGAGGAGGCTGAGAGGTGACCTCAGCACTGTCTGGAAGTGCCTGAAGGGAAGTTGTGGCCAGGTGGGGGTTGGTCTCTTCTCCCAGGCACTCAGCAATAGGACAAGGGGGCACGGGGGGCTCAAGCTCTGCCAGGGGAAATTGAAGTTGGAGAGCAGAGAAAACTTCTTTGCAGAGAGAGTGCTGAGGGATTGGAATGGGCTGCCCAGAGAGGGGGTGGATTCCCCATCCCTGGAGGTTTTTCAAGTGAGCTTGGCCATGGCACTGAGTGCCATGATCTGGTAAAGGGACTGGAGTTGGCCCAAGGGTTGGACTTGATGATCTCAGAGGTCTTTTCCAACCCAATCCATTCTCGGATTCTGTGATTCTGTCTCCAGCAGTCAGTGCTGCAGACAAGCAGGGCAGGGCTGTGCTGGTGTTGTCCTGGACAGTGTTTCTACCAATCAAGATCCATCTTGCATTGTCTGCAAAGGGTTCCTCAGCCATTTGGACATCCCAAAAAGCAGAGGGGCTGGTTGCATCCAGCCTGCCTGGAGACAACCACACACACCCCCTTTGCCAGCAGATTGCCCAGCAGTGGCACTTGAAAAGTCCTTAGTACTTTGGTAGTCATTTGCTGTCAATGGGATATTTAAAAATGGGAATGGCTGGCTGCAATAAATATTTGTTATGTGCCTGGAAAGCAGGCAGTTGATGAATTTTTGCCACAGAAAGTCAATGAAGTGTTTACAAGAACATCAGTAACCAAGGACAAAACATTGTGCTGCAGCTGCTGTGCAGGAACATTTTAAGATCAGGAGTCTTGGAGAGCCTTTACCAAAAGCCCCAAGAGAGCTGAGATCTCTGTCTTACAGATGATCATTTTTGACTCCTCTGGGAGTTCAAGGCAAAAATCCGAGAATCCCAGAGTGGTTTGGGTTGGGAGGAACCTTAAAGCTCATCTCATTCCACCCCTTCCATAGGCAGGGACACCTCCCACCAGCCCAGGTTGCTCAGGGCCCCACCTGGACGTGCTGCCTGTCTGCTGAGGGGGCAGGGAGGGCACCTGAGGGAACTGCAAAGCAACAGCAGTCCTGGGAAAGAAAGGCACTCTCAGCTCCAGGTGCTGAGGGAGCAATACAGCCAATGACCATCAACAGGGTTTGGGGGGAAATAAAGCATTTCCAATAGTCCTGGTTTCCACCTTTTCTCCCACTGCAGGTGGGATTCCATCTGACCTGATGGACAGAGTGCTCCAGTGTCTGCCCTGCACCCTGAGGAGCTCTGGGGCCTGTGGAGTCAAAGCTTGGCTCATTTGGGCTATGCAGGTGAAGGACTGAGCTCAGCTTGGACATTTTTGAGTATTTACCCAAGATCCCAAGCAGATATCACAGCTCAGTTTCTGCTTTGATTCCTCTGCTCTCTCTTCAGGTGACAGAACATCTGTCCAGCTCCTCAGGTCACCCTCACAGTGCTGCACATCTGGGGAAGATACTCAAGGATGTCAGTGTGTGGTAAAAGGATCCCAAGCAGCCCTGGAAGGTGCCAGTGACAAGTGACCATGGCAGGCTGGAGATGGCACAAGGGGAAGGTTCATGGGCAGAACTTAAAGGTGATGACAACCAAAAGTCCAAAAGTCAGGTTTCTGTTCTGAACATTTACAGTCTTATGGATTTGAGGTCTCAAAATCTTGTTTCATCTTTGGGTTTTCTTTTGCAATGTCATCAGTTCCTCTAATAAAAGATGAGCTGCAGCAGCTGCTGGTGAGGAACAACCTCTGAGACAAATGTGCCCAGTAGGTTTGTGGTTACAAAAGATGGTGAAGTGATTGAGCTGTCCTGTTCCTGGGGAGATGTCCTCTGCTGGAAGAGCATCTTCTCACCCAGAAGATGAAGACAGAGCTCGAGTCAGTAGCTGGAAGATGAAACCAGACTTAGATGAGAAACAACACTCAGGTTTCTCCCTGGGAGTCACATGAGCTGCTGGAGGAAGTCACAGGGGTGGGGGGTGGTTGCCTCATCTCCTGATATCCACAAGCCAGGGCTGCTCCCCGGGAAATCACCTTTGGCCAATGCGAAGCTACTGCTGTCCATGCAGATGTACTTGCTCCAAACATCCTGGAGCACAGCAGGGCACCTTCCTCCCACTCCTGAGGGGTGGGGACCTGCAAATGGGGCCTCAGGCAGCAAGTTCTGCCCCAGTTCTGACCCCACGCCCCCATATTTCAACCAAAGAGGTTCTACAACTCTTCTAGATGATGCAGTCCAACACAAATCCATCCTAACATCCTAAAAACAACATGTTTTTTCTCACAGGTCATCCCAAAGCAGCCACGAGAAACAATTGACTGCTCCTCTTTTCCACACTGGAGAAACCCAATTCTTTTAACCTGCCCTCAGAGGTCTGCCTTCCAATTTCTGATAATTTTTACTGTTTTTCCCTGGATTCTCTCTAAGATGATGACACTCCTCCTCCAACATCTCATAACCTCATAAAGAGCTCATAACCTCCCCTAAACACTTGCACAGAAGGGGATTCCAAGTACACTCTGAAAGCCACCACGTGCATTATGAGAGGAATGGTGATGAGAGTCAAACCTGACTCTTCTGGTGAAATCTGTTGGAAATGCCATCCATGGAAGAGGAATCGAATTACAGACTGCCTTGAGTAAGGTCTTCCCAGCTAGAAATGTACTCACTTTTTTGTTGAGAGCTTTTTATTTGGCTAAAGAATAACCTTCAAGGCATGGAGATGGAAAGATGTTGCAAGCAGAAAACAAGGATCTATCCAGGGAACTTTGACTGCCTTTAGGGTTGGATTTACTTCCTGTCAGGACAACTGGAGGATTTGGGCTGGGAATAAATCAGTGAGTGGAAATGAGGGAGGCTGGGTGTGTGCTCACACTCGTGTGCTTGTGCAAACGGCTCTGTTGGGAGTCTATTTCACTGTCCTGTGTCTCAAAGACCCATCAGTGGGGGCTGGGAAGGTGCCTCTGTGGCAGGAGCTTGAACCAGACACATGGCCCTCACCTCTCATGTGTGGGGGGATGCTCCTTCAAGGAGATCTGGAGAATCAAAGAATCATGGAATATTCTGAGCAGGGAGGGATCCACAAGGACCATCCAATCCAACCCCTGGCCCTGCACAGACACCCCAACAATCCCACCCTGTGCCCCAGAGCATCATCCAAACCCTCCTGGAGCTCTGGCAGCCTTGGGGCTGTGCCCACTGCCCTGGGGAGCCTGGTCAGTGCCCACCACCCTCTGGGGGAAGAGCCTTTCCCTGAGATCCAACCTGACCCTGCCCGGGCACAGCTCCAGCCATTCCCTGGGTGCTGTCCCTGCCCTGGCACAGCTCCAGCCATTCCCTGGGTGCTGTCCCTGCTCACAGGGAGCAGAGATCGGAGCTGCCCTTCATGAGGAAGCTGCAGACCCCAGTGAGGTCTGACCTCAGTCTCCTTTTGTCCTGCTGAACAGACCAAGTGACCTCAACAGCTCCTCATATGGCCTCTGATAGTGAAAAATGCTTTGAAATAAATAACTGCTAAGAAGCTTTTTGGGGTTTTAGCAGCAAAGGGATTTATTGACAATGTTGGAGGCACAGCCAGTTCACACTGGGCAAAAACTTGCCTAACTTCTTTGTGTAAAATGAGCTATTTATAGTCTTAAGTTTGTCATTAACACCTTCTAATTTGCATATTAATGACTGGGTGAAATCTTGGGCAGAGCTTTCCTTTTGGCCTCCAGTTTGGGTGGTGCTCTCCTGACTTCATCCCTCGGGTGGTCTTGAAGCGTCTTCATCACTGTTGGACTTCTGCCTTTTCTTTGTTCAATGCCATGACCTGCCAAACTTGTAAAACCTTGGCTGTAACTCCACAAAATCTTGGATCTTTACCATTCCATCCTGTTGCAGTGTCCAGCTTAGTTTAATGTGTGGCTTCCAACCCATGGCACACTGGGCTCTGTGATTGCTGGACAGTGAGGGCCAGAGCAAAGTGACTCCAGCACTTCGTGCTGTTCATGGCCCTGTGTGCAAAAAACATTTTGCAAAGCAGAACTAGAAATTTCATCAAACTAGTTTTGGGGTTTTTTGGTCTCTTTTCTCTTTCACCTCTCCAGGCACTTCCCCATCTCTGTGTCCCTTCTTTCCATGCTCTCCAATAGCTTTAGATCTTTCTTACCCTGTGGTGCCCAAACTGCCCCCAGGACTCGAGGTGAGGCCACCCCAGTGCAGACAGAGCAGGACAATCCCCTCCCTTGGCCTGTCAGCAGTCACTGCATCTCATTTTTACCAAAGGAATTGACAGGATTGGGGGGAAAAAACCACACAAAAAAACAACAAGGATGGAATAACATTTGAGACATCAAGGCCATAAGATTTGTGTTATGTGTGGACTGATGTTTTCAACAGTCCTGCTCAGACCCTACTGGCGTTAAGAGAAAGCCCTTTCTGCCCCTGTCCTGGAGCAGAGCTGGCACCAGCCCTGGGCACCGCAGTGAGGCACAGGACAAAGTCCCAGGCTGCCCTGGAATGCAGGAGTGGTGTGTGGTCAGAGTGTCTGGACACAGGAACAGCCTCACTCAGGTGATCAGAAAGGGGCACCAGTGGGGACTCATCTGGGGACATTTTGGCTTAAAATCAACACTGTCCACATGGGTGGTGGCCCAAAATACCTTCCCCTGCCTGGCAGCAGGGCAGTGCTGAGCTGGTGGGGTCTGACAGCCCTGCAGGGAGGGTCCTTGTCCTAGTCAAGCAGGTGGGACCAGTTTATCCCTGTGTGGGGGTGACCAAAGCTGGGCATTCTAAACCCTCTGGGCCATTGCCCACCAACTGGCACCAATGGCCCATTGGCAGCAGCTGCCCAGGGCACAGCTGAGCCCTCAGCCTGGCAGCTGGCTGGGAAAGAAGCCTGGCAGAGGAGCTGGGAGAACTCCCCTCCAGGGACTCCTTGCCACCTCCACACCCACCTCAGGCCTCAGCTCTGCTCAGGGGCCACCAACCAGTCCAAAATCCCCCCTGACTCCCACATTCACATCCCCCACTCTGCAACTCCCTGCCCTGGGGGACCCACTGGGGGCTCCCACCCAAACCTGAGGAGATACAATCTGGGGGTTTGGGGACTNATCTGGGGACTGGGAAACCACTCATGGGATCCAGAGGAGGATCAGAGCCTGGAGAGGAGGAGCCCACCACTCTCCACCAGACTGGGCCATCATCTGCACCAACAGCTTTGGCCCTTCCTTTTCCTTTGCACTCGGGGGAACCACGTGGGGCTCAGCACAGGGGCCACCAAACCCCCCTGTGTTTGTGCCCCAGGGGGCTGGGTTCCACTGCTGGGCTTGGGGGTTAAACCCAATTTCTCTTTGTGCCATTGCATTTACTGTAATATTGTTATTAAACTGTAACTCTGACTTAGAATCTCTTTTGTGTTGGGTTTGTTTCTCCTACCGGTTTCTCTTTAAACCAGTGCAGTCCTCCAACAGTTTTGTGGTGCACTTTGTGCAGAGGAGGGAGGGGACCACCACAGTTCCCAGAATGACACTGACACTCAGTGTTTTCAATATCAATGGCAGGAATCCCCCTCTGGCTGTGTGTGGTCTGGAGCTGAGGTGCAACCACAACCCACCCACCATCCTGGTCCTGCTGGAGCTGCTGAGCACCCCCAGCCTGAGTTACCCACACTTTCTAGAAACAGGGTCTGCCCCTGTGCTGGAATCAGCCCCTCCCAACTCTCACTCTGCTCTCCAAATGGATGTGCTGCTTTCTGCAAAGTGACTCCTGGACATGGGACAACCAGAGGTCTCGTGGTTACACAGAGCCCCTGTCAGCCCAGGGGTACCTGCTCTTCACCTTCATGGTTACACCAAGCAGGAAATATTCCTGCTCATTGTGGCTCTGAGATTTTATGGCCATCAAGGAACTCCTGGATGAGTCTGGAGGCATGTGTGTCATCCTGGGTGAAGGCAACATTTCTGAAGGGGTTAAACTAAACCTTTATTAATAGAAATGCAATGAAATTAAATCTTGAGGACCTCAGTTACTCGGTGGGTCTGGTGCTCTGGATTCCTTCTTGCAGTCGAGCAAACGAGAACAATTGAGCTCCTTGGCTGCATGGAAACATGCCATCAAATGGCAGAAGAATATCAGAGTGCATTAAAATCAAAATAAGTAAACATCAGAATGAGTTAAAATCCAAGTGAGTTATTGCTAATGGCTTTCAACCTTCAGTTTAGTTTTTCTTTAAAAATAACCATAAATACAGAAGCTTTACAGGAAAGTCAGTGAATATGAAACTAATCCCCCGAGATTGGCTTCAAATTTCAGCTCAATCAATCTCTTTTCTCCTTTTGTGTGAAAGAAAGCAAAAGGAGTAAGAAACATTGGATATACAAAGTGGGATTGTTCCCCCCTTGAACACAGAAATATTAAGAGTAGATGCATCTTGAGAGAATTTTATTTAATAGCAAAGCCTCCATTAAACAGACTGAGATAATTCAAAATTTGGGTGGGTTTAATTTTTGTTTCATTTTAGCAGTAAAATATTTTGAGCTTTCATGGGATTTTTTTTCCTTTGAATGGCTCAGGACTTGTGGTGTTCCTCAGCCTTGTAGCCCCCTGTGAGAGCCACGGGCTGGGGAATGTGGAGCCAGAGCAGCAGGAACTGGGCCCTGGCTGAATCTGCAGGGAAGCAGCTGCTGCTCTGGCCCCCAAACACAACGACCAACACAGCTGGCTGATCCCAGAAATTCTTCAGTTCAAAATACTGATGATTTTGTGATCCTGACTGGCCAAGGAAATGTAAACTCCTAGACAGTAGGTATTTCTGAGTGAATATCCACGACTTGGAGCATCTCCCAAATGCAGGTGCAAAGTAGTTCATAAATGTAGGTATTTCTGAGATGTCGTTCTTGCTACCTGCTGGTTGTGGAATGCACCATCTCACCACTACAGAGCACACAGAACAGGAGCTAAACCAGCCCAGAGGGAGCAAATCTGGTCAAAACTGACCAAATCTGGTCAATCTGGTCAAAACTGTGCCCAGACACTCCTGTTTTGAAGGTGACTCTGCTGAGCCACACAGAGCTCTGACCCTGAAATTCATCCTGTGCACACCCTCAACACACAGAGGATGGAGGAAAAGAGTAGTGGGACAAGGAGTGATGGGAGCAGACTGAAAGACGGGAAATTTAGCTGGGATATTGGGAAGGAATTCCTCCCTGTGAGGGTGGGCAGACCCTGGCACAGGTTGCCCAGAGAAGCTGTGGCTGCCCCATCCCTGGAAGTGTCCAAGGCCAGGCTGGACAGGGCTTGGAGCCACCTGGGCTGGTGGGAGGTGTCCCTGCCATGGCAGGGGTGGGATGGATGAGCTGTAAGGTCCCTTCCAACCCAAACCAGTCTGGGATTCTTTGATTCCAAACAAAACAGTGTTGGTCCTTACAAAAAAATCACAACTTTGCAAGTAACTGAATTTTTATTTCAGTTCCCAGTGGAAGGTTTTATATTCTTATTGCAGTCCCTCTAAAGGACTTTGTCTAAAATACATTTCCAGCATCCTAAAACAAAGGTCTCCAAATGTGAAAGTTCTAAAATCTTTAACCCAAAATGAGTTATTTTGGCTTGATTGACGAGATTTTCTTCTCTTCACTAGAAAGTTCCATGCAACTCATTTTGTAACTGAACCACATGACAAAGAAATTCAGAAATCCTCTGATTTTTCCATCCTTTTTCACCCATTCTTCTTTCAACAGGAATTCACTGCTAGCCTGGAGCATCCTGAAACTGGATATTTGGATTAATTATCAGTTGATGATTAATCCAGATACAACTGTCACCCTAAATTTCAAAAGGGACCTCTAGGCCTGAGTTTTCTTGATGTTCCTCCCAAACCCACTTCATGCCAGGAATTGCTTTTTTTTGTCAAAACAGAAGCTGGAGGTTTTTTTAGAAGTAATTATAGGACACACATCCTCAAAGCTGTCTAGAAAAATATTCCTGCTCGCAGCCAGTCCAATTTCTCCAAGGGTTTTAGACTTCAGAATAAATCTAAGAATCACCATCAAAAGCAGCTGAGATATTTTTAAGATCTTGCCTTATCAAAACTGCACTTTGCTTTGAATTCTCCAGCTCCAGCTTTCCCTTTGGCTTGTCATGTTGGGTCCCATCAGCAGCAGCAGTTTCTTATTGGATGTAACCCAGTTTGAGTGATGCAATGAGATGTGATGGGGCACAGGCTGAGGGCTCAGCCCCGTTATTAGAAATGCTCTGTGGAGCTGCAGCAGAGGGAACTGCAAACCAGGGGTGAGGGCTGAGCTGAGCCTGCTCTGGTTTTAGTTTTAGTGCTGGTTTCAAGGTAACCCGGCAGGAGAAACAAACCCAACACAGAAAAGACTCTAAGTCAGAGTTACAATTTAATAACAATATCACAATAAATGCAATGGCACAAAGAGAAATTGGGTTTAACCCCCAAGCCCAGCAGTGGAACCCAGCCCCCTGGGGCACAAACACAGTGGGGTTTGGTGGCCCCTGTGCTGAGCCCCACGTGGTTCCCCCGAGTGCAAAGGAAAAGGAAGGGCCAAAGCTGTTGGTGCAGATGATGTCCCAGTCTGGTGGAGAGTGGNAGCCAGCTGCCAGGCTGAGGGCTCAGCTGTGCCCTGGGCAGCTGCTGCCAATGGGCCATTGGTGCCAGTTGGTGGGCAATGGCCCAGAGGGTTTAGAATGCCCAGCTTTGGTCACCCCCACACAGGGATAAACTGGTCCCACCTGCTGAACTGGGACAGATTTAAACCCCCAGCACAATGCAGACTCCAGGCAGGCTGTGCCCCCCGTTGAGCTCTGCAGCCCACAGAAGGGCATGGCATGTTCCAGCCCCGTGGTGGCTGACAATGTTCAGTCGGGGCAATACCATGGCCCAAATTCCAGGAGTTGCAGCTCCTCTGGAACATGTTGCTGAGTTACAGCTCTTGGTGCCAGGAGACACAAAGAGGCTCTCCCTGTGTTATCCCATTGCTCCCCAAGCCCTTACCTGGGGACACGGTGGACATACAGAAGGTCCACAAGCCCCTTTCCTACTCTTCTTCTGGGAAGGGCAGAAGGTCCAAAAGTCCCTCTTCTTCCCTCCTTCTGCAAAGGGCAGAAGGTCCACAGGCCCCTCTCCTCTTTCTTCAGGGAAGGGCAGAAGGTCCACAGGCTCCTCTCCTTCTTCCCTCAGAGAAGGGCTGTGTGTCAGCCCCGCTTGGACAGGGAGGGGGTGATTTATTTTCTCCCCTCAGCAGTGCTGGTCCCTCCCCTGGAAGTGTTCTCAGCCCCCCCAACCCATCACAGGTGCACAGAACTCTTGGCCAGGACAAAGTTCTTGGTGGTGGGAGCTTCTGCCACTTGCCAGCAAAGCAAAAACCACAGGACAAAATGCTAAAAGGGGGTTTTATTCCAGAAAACATTCAATTATTCCACTGCACCTCCCCTCCCTCCTTTCTCTTTCTTCAACCTGTAATTCCCAGCTTTAAGCTGGTGCCTGTGGAAACAGGATTTGCCAAAGCATTCAGAAGGTGGTACCTTTTCTCTGGGTTTCTAGGCCCAAGTCACAGGGAACCAGGATTCCTACAATTCCTACAATAATTAAGAGAATTTGTGCTTTCCTTTCTCAGGCAGGTGATTTTCCCTTCCCCACCTGCCCCCCTGGCTTGGTTTGAATATTTTCCCCTGAATGTTTTCTCACTACAGCACTCTAGACCTGCTTTTGCTTTTTGCTTTCTGACTGTGTTGGTTTAACTGGGGTTTGGTTGCCTTTGGTTGGGACATCCAGGGCTCTCCCTGAGCTTGGAAAGACCTAAAAATGTATATTTTGTATATATATGCTCAGCCAAATCTGGTTCTTGCCATCATTCTACCACTGACCTTAATGGAGCCCAAGTCTTATGAACAAGTTCAACTTCTCCTTCTCAGTCATATTAATATAAATCAGATAAGTGGAATGTTCTAAACAAGAAGGGGGAAATTTGGGAGATGGAAAACTTATTCAAGAATGGGAGGTTTCAGGAGGGATCCACGTGCTGGTGTCACAGTAAGGCCCTTGGCACCAGTGCTCATGAGTGCCCACCTGCTCAACAGCAAATGCCACGTTTGCCTGGTGAGAAAAATCCATCATTTTGTGTGCAGTTTCTGGGGGTTTGGTCAACTTTCCTGGTTTTTAAGTGAGGAAACATCTCAAAGAATTTCTTGCACACAGTTAGCAGGAGGAAATTACAGATTGCCTTTGAGAGTGTGTCCAAATGGACTCAACAATTTTCTCTAAATGCCTTTTGACTGATTTTTTTTGGAACAAGTGGGGGGAAAAAGCCAATCCCATGCTGAACCCACTGCCTAGACTGTGCCCTTGCCACCTCTCTGCTCCTAGATGGCCTCTCCAAGGCTCCTCCTGCGGCAGAACAAGCCCTGACTTTTCACAAGCCTTCAGAAAGCTCATTGCCTTCCATTTCTGTGGAATGTAGAGGTTTAAACCTCTTGGAGGATCAGCTTTAGGTGCCTCCATCTGCAAACAGGTATTGCAGACAAGGGAAGGACTCTTGAGAGGACACACTTCAAAGATGGGGAGTACTAAGGTTTGAAGGAGAAGGAAAGAAGAGGGAACCAGGGAAGGGAATGGGAAATAAGGAATGGTGCAAGGGAAAAAATAATTTTCTGATTCATTATTTTCCTTTTTGAACAGCAAAGATGATTCTATGAAGTTGAATGACATGAAATTTAAAAATGCTGGAAGAAAATGCAGTAAATGATCACTCAGAGGGACTCAATGTCACAACTGAGCCTCCAGGGCAGGATTTCTGCAGTGCAAGAAGTAGAAGAAGCTTCTTCTGGATTTTTTCTTTTTGTCTTTTTCTCTAAGGAAGAAATGAAGTCCCAAGAAGTTATTTGAAAGGAGGAATTGAGGGGAAAAATTCTTCATTTTACGTGGGAAATGTCTAACATTTCCTTTTGAAGTGTGGTGAATGTTCTCCCACCGAGACATCAACAGAACATCCACTTTGTTCCTGACACAACTGAGCCTTTGGTACAGGAACCTCCTCCCTCATCCCTGCACACCCCAAAGAGCTCCAGGGAAATCCCAGTGAAGCCCTGAGGGATGACCTGACACTCCCAGAGGAATTTCCAGGAGCGCTGGGCATGTTCTGTGCCCAGAAGTGACTCTGTCCTTGCTGGAAATACTCCAAGTGTCCCCAGGGTTGGCAGTGCTGGAAGCAAAGGCAGTCACAGAGCAAAGAGGGAGTTCTCCAGTAGGATATTTCTCACAGAGTTGTCATCTGTTGTATTTTAAAGTAAAAGAAGTGGGGCAAAACTTCTCTTTCCTGCCTGTGGACACAGAGAGGGAGTTTCCCCTTCCAGGCAGAGCTGCTGGAAGGTGACCCACCTCCTGGGAAGAGGCAGGAATGAAGAGCACGTGGACAAATCCCTCAGCTTTCCCCACAGAGCTGTTTTATTGCCCCCCAGCAGCTCCTCACCCACCCCACCCAGCCCAGAATGTCCTTGTTTCCCCCATAACCACCAACCCTCCCTGGGGACAGCCCCACAAACATCTGTCCCCAGCTGCTCTTGGGAAGTTCAGGGAGCAACACCTTGTTCCCCACAGCCACTGCCCCTCAGAGCAAGGGGCAGAGCCCTTGGGGACCCCTCAGCTCCCCAAAATGCTCTGCTTGGAGAGCTTGGGGCTCTCCAAGAGCTGTCCCCACCTCTGCCCCCAGCCTGGCCCTGCTCCAAAGGCATGTGCACATTTTCTAGTTCTACCTGAGCCTCTGCAGTGGGTGGACATTCAGGAATTACTCCTGAACTTTGCTACTTGAGTTTCTTCACAGAGTAGCTGAGTGTTTGCCTCATTAGAGGCATCCATGAACTGGTGGAAATGTCCCTGATGGTGTCCACATGCTCTTGATTCATCTCCCCCAACATTAACATACAAGGTGTCCATGGCCAGCTCAAGTCCATAGAGCAGTAACAGCTTCCTGGAGAAGGTTCAATCCCTCTCCAGATAAGTGTGTTCCCATTTGAGGATTCCCAACTGTGTCCTGGGGTCCATCAGGCACATCATCATCCAGGGGATTGTCCTGCCCTGCTCTGGGCTGGGGCAGCCTCACCTCAAGTGCTGGGGGCAGTTTGGGCACAACAAGGTCAGAAAGATCTGAAGCTGTTGGAGGGTGTCCAAAGCAGGGACACAGAGACAGGGAAGGATCTGGAGGAGTCACACAAAGAGCAGTTGAGGTCACTTCATCTGTTCAGCTGGAAAAGAGGAGACTGAGGTCAGACCTTGGCAGGGTCTGCAGCTCCTCCCAAGGGGCAGCTCCAATCTCTGCCCTGTGGGGACCAGGGACAGCACCCAGGGAATGGCTGGAGCTGTGCCAGGGCAGGGACAGGTTGGATCTCAGGACAAGGTTCTTCCCCCAGAGGGTGGTGGGCACTGACCAGGCTCCCCAGGGCAGTGGCCACAGCCCCAAGGCTGCCAGAGCTCCAGGAGGGTTTGGATGATCCTCTGGGGCACAGGGTGGGATTGTTGGGGTGTCTGTGCAGGGCCACGGGTTGGACTGGATGGTCCTGGTGGGTCCCTTCCAGCTCAGGATATCCCTGATTCTGTGATCCTGTGAAGTCTCTCTGCTCCTCCAGAGGCAGCCAGTGTTGGGTTCTGAGGCAAAGGAGATGTGTCCAGCCCTGGCACTGCCCATGCCCTGCCAGGAGCTCTGCAGCCCCATGTGCTTGGTATGGCTGAACACATTGCTGTAAATGACAGCACCAGGAATAATCCCACAGCTCTGGTGGGACCCAAACTCCTGGAGCTTCAGGAAGGTGCTCCAGCTCCACTGAGAGCCCCAGAGCAGCAGTGACCCAGGTGTTCCCAGAGGCAGTTCATGGTCTCAGGATGGGTTTCACACAGCGTGTCCTGATGTGCTGCATTTGAGAAATAATTGGCGTTTCCATTGCCACCAGGAAATGGTGTCACTTGGACAGCTCCTACAAACGTGTAAAAGAAATTCCAGCGTCCCAAATTCAGCTGCTACAGAGTGTTAGGACGTTTGCTCCACACATTTTTCACAAGTAATAATGAGTGACAAAAATAACTGACCTACTTCTAACTCCACAAATACCTGCACCTCACATTTGGAGGCAGAGAAATCAGCGTGGAGACATTTAGAACAAGTCTATTCTTGAACACCCTTTTTTAACTCTCTTTAAATTATTCCAATTTGGACAGTTTCTAATGTAATTTTTTTGTACACCTTGCAACTCCCTGGAGCTGTTTCTGTAGTTCCAGGCACGTCTGCAGCGAGCAGGAAACCCTGACAATCATTAATATTAAAAGCTTTGGCTCCCCCAGAAGAGCAGAGTCCATTCTCACCACCACACCCTGCTCACTGCAGCCTGAGCATCTGTGCCAGCCCCAAACTCAGGCCACCCACTTTGTTAAAGGCTGATTTTTCCACCCAGGTTTGTCCCAGCATTGGCAAAGTGGCCTTTGGATCACTCCACTGCTGAGCTGCTGCTCCATTTTGAGGACTTGGTTGGTGGCCTTCTCCATCCCGTTAGATTTTGCCCCGCAGATGATGGAATTGGGTGCAAGATCTGTGTGAAACAAAGGATCAGGTCCTGTCCTTTTACAGCCCCAATGGGAGAGGAATCAGCTCCAGTTCAGTCAGTGCAGGACCCGTCAAGCAGAGCAAAGCTCAAATTGGCAATGCTGTCCCAGTTCAGCAAGAGGACCAGTTTATCCCTGTGTGGGTGTGACCAAAGCTGGGCATTCTAAACCCTCTGGGCCATTGCCCACCAACTGGCACCAATGGCCCATTGGCAGCAGCTGCCCAGGGCACAGCTGAGCCCTCAGCCTGGCAGCTGGCTGGGAAAGAAGCCTGGCAGAGGAGCTGGGAGAACTCCCCTCCAGGGACTCCTTGCCACCTCCACACCCACCTCAGGCCTCAGCTCTGCTCAGGGGCCACCAACCAGTCCAAAATCCCCCCTGACTCCCACACTCACATCCCCCACTCTGCAACTCCCTGCCCTGGGGGACCCACTGGGGGCTCCCACCCAAACCTCAGGGGACACAAGCTGGGGCTTTGGGGACTGGGGAACCACTCATGGGATGCAGAGGAGGAGCAGAGCCTGGAGAGGAGGAGCCCACCACTCTCCACCAGACTGGGCCATCATCTGCACCAACAGCTTTGGCCCTTCCTTTTCCTTTGCACTCGGGGGAACCACGTGGGGCTCAGCACAGGGGCCACCAAACCCCACTGTGTTTGTGCCCCAGGGGGCTGGGTTACACTGCTGGGCTTGGGGGTTAAACCCAATTTCTCTTTGTGCCTTTGCATTTATTGTAATATTGTTATTAAATTGTAACTCTGACTTATAATCCCTTTTGCATTGGGTTCATTTCTCCTGTCAGTTCACCTTTAAACCAGCACAGGTGCCCACCAGGTTGTACAACACCCAGAGGGTTCCTCCCTGGCTGTGCCACCTCCCCTTCCCTCCACCACAGGACCCTTTCACACTCCCCACCATTTCTTGTTCGTTTTGTTACAATTTTGCATCAGAGAATCAAATTTGGATTTTTATTGAGGTTTTTGTGGTTGGTCAGAGCAGTTTCTCCTCCCTCCTTGTCTCCCCCATGGGTACAATGACACAGAGTGTCTCTTGCTAAAGGTTTTTAGGCCTTTTAGCAGAATCCTCCCAAACCTGTAGATTGCTCCAGACAGGGCTGAAATGCCTTAACTTTGGTGTTGTTTTCTCACACAGATCATTCCCAGCTCCCACATTAATTATCATTGCCAGGTCCTCCAGGTCTCCATCCTACTTAAAATTCCTACACAGCTGCAAAGCAACTGGAATAAAATGCACCTGGACAAGTGGTAAATATAAAACTGATCTCCTTCAGAAAAACCTGGTTTTGCTGCTCCCAAACCTGCCTGGTGGCACCAGACAACCAATCAGCCAACCGGGGGCTCTGAATCCCTTTGGAATGGCAAAAAAATCCCAGTGCACTCCATATGGCATGGATTGATCCTCTTGGAAATAATTATTCCTTCAGGATTTGACCAACTCAAAGTCCCCAGGGATGTTTCTATGTAATCAGTGAGTGGGGGCTGACTTGTTGGATTTCTCCATCCCTGTCCTTGGGAATCAGCTCTCCCAGGGGGAGGTTGTGGGGACACAGCAACAGAGTCCACCAGACCTGAAGACATTAACCAAGATCTTAGTGAGAATGGGCAAACCCACAGCTCTGATATAAAACTGACACCACTGAAATCATGAAGAGGAATATCAGCACTTCCAATGCTGTTCAAGAGTGGCTGGAAGAGGAAAAGGCACCACCAAGGTCATGATTGAAGGAAAACAAGTAAAGGTTTCTTTTCCTGTTTTGATGGAATTAAACATAATAGGGGAGGGTCATTTACAGCTGTTTGGTTTTGTTCTTCAGGAGAATCAGACAAAATCTGACTGTCCATAATCTGCTGAAATCTGGGGCTTCATTCTTCTGATAAAAGCAAGAGCTGCCCCTGGACACATTCCATTTCTCCAAATGCTCTGACAAACCTTCTGTTCTCCGACAACCCCTGGCTGAAACAACAGGATGTTGATTCTGGGGCCTAAATCAGATTTTAAAGGAATATGGAGCATGTCTAGCACGAAGACAGACCCTTCAAAACTCACATTGTACATTTTTTTAATGCAATTGTGGCCAACTCTGCTCTTGAGTCCCTTTTTTCACAAAAGCTCAGCACTTCCAGCTCCAGGTGAAATAAATGTCAGGTCCTGTGTTCAAATGACGTTACTGATGTGTGAACTGAATCTCAAACCATTGTTTAAATGCTGAAAGGCATTTCAGCATTTCAGCTGAAAGTCTTTTCAGATGTTGCATTTTTAAATCACAGCCTGGCTGTTGCCAAATAAAAGTTTTATTGGAATCTGGGCTGTTGATATTCCTTCCGATGTCAGCTCTGCTTCGGCTTCTGAGGCTGGAAATGTTCCTCAGCTTGGGTTAATCTTCCCCAGGAAAAGCTTCCCCCCAGCACCTCACAGAGGCTTGTTTTGGGTGCTGACGGAAGTGTCCATTCACACAGAGGTTTTGGAAAACACTAAAATGATTTTAAAGAATCATTTCTTCATTTTTGGTACTAGATCTTCCAGGAATAGATCAAAGAATTTTGCAGAAGTGAAAGGCAACTGTTTATAGACAATGAACACATTAATTCAGGGCCACAGGACATGTGCTGGGATTGTTGGGGTGTCCCAGTTCAGTAGGTGGGACCAGTTTATCCCTGTGTGGGTGTGCCCAAAGCTGGGCATTCTAAACCCTCTGGGCCATTGCCCACCAACTGGCACCAATGGCCCATTGGCAGCAGCTGCCCAGGGCACAGCTGAGCCCTCAGCCTGGCAGCTGGCTGGGAAAGAAGCCTGGCAGAGGAGCTGGGAGAACTCCCCTCCAGGGACTCCTTGCCACCTCCACACCCACCTCAGGCCTCAGCTCTGCTCAGGGGCCACCAACCAGTCCAAAATCCCCCCTGACTCCCACACTCACATCCCCCACTCTGGAACTCCCTGACCTGGGGGACCCACTGGGGGCTCCCACCCAAACCTCAGGGGACACAAGCTGGGGGTTTGGGGACTTCTGGGACCACTCATTGGATGCAGAGGAGGATCAGAGCCTGGACAGCAGGAGCCCACCACTCTCCACCAGACTGGGNAAGGTACTCTGTGATTTTGTTGTTTCATAGCACAGAGCTCAGTCTTTTGTATTTGGGCTGAACAAAACTTGATCTTTTGCATTATAAAGGGCCTTTCAGGGCAGGTATTTTCAGGAAGTATTAAACAAACCCCTCCATTACTGACAACAAGTCCATCTCCATTATCTGAAAGCATTCAAGACTCATCCTTCCTCAGCATCTCTCAGGCAGGCCTGGCCTGGGATGGAAGGAGCCTGGCACATGGTGGGTTAGGAGCTGGTTTTTGGTGGCACCCAGGGGCAGTGATGCAGTTTGGGTCCCAGATGCCACCCCTCTCTTCCTGGCCCCTCCAAGCCACCTGCACACACAGCACTGCTGGAGCAAACACCAGCGCAAAGAACCCAAGGTGTCACCACCATCAAGCATTTCAAGCCCAGTGCTCTCTTCACAGCTCAAAGCAGGGAGACTTGCAAACATCTAATACAAGCAGGAAAAATGAATAATATATGAAAGAAAAAGCAAAAACCAGGAAACAGTCACAAGTGTGAGGCGCTAATTGCCGAACATTCCCCGTGACAAAGTGACAGACAGGGAGAGCCCGGGATGGATGTGGCAGCAGCACCAGCTCCCTCCCTGAGCCCTGCCATGCCAGGCAACAGGGTCACAGTGGCACTGTCCTGTGCCACAGGGGGTGAAGTACATCCACAGGTGGGGGAGAAAACGCCACAACAGGAAAATTCATTCCTTGCAGCAGTTTTGAAGTCTGAGGCTTGTTCTCCATTCACTCAGGACCCTTTTGTCTCTCCCTCCTCTTTCTCAAGTTTGCTGCAAATGCTGCAGGGTGAGGGTCCTCCTCTGTCCCAAACTGAGAATAAACCAGATCTTTGTCAACACAGACTCAAAAAGAAAATACACTTAAATTCTGAGGAGAAAACACAGAGAAAATGCCAAGTTGGAAGGACCCACAAAGATCATCGAGTCCAACCCCTGGCCCTGCACAGGCCCATCCCCAGGAGTCACCCCCTGTGCCCCAGAGCATCATCCAAGCCCTCCTGGAGCTCTGGCAGCCTTGGGGCTGTGCCCACTGCCCTGGGGAGCCTGGTCAGTGCCCACCACCCTCTGGGGGAAGGAACTTTCCCTGAGATCCAACCTGAACCTCTTCTGAGACAACTTCCCAGAACCACAGAATGGTTCACACTGGCAGGGACCACTGGAAGTCATCCAGCCCCACCTCCCTGCTCAGCAGGGTCCCCACAGACACTCAGGATTGTGTCCAGATGACTTTGGAATATCTCCAGTGATGGACACTCCACACCCTCTCTGGGCACTTGTTCAGTTCTTGGTCATCTGCAGAGTAAGGAAATTCTTCCTCATGTCTGGGTGAAACTTCCTGGGCATCAGTTTGTGCTACTTGTCCCATTGCTGGTCACCCCCAGGCAGAGTCTGGTCCAACTTCTGACCCCTCCCTGCAGGTATTGATAGACATTGATAAGACCAATGTTCATAAGCTCATTGATAAGATCCTTGTGTGCAAACCCATTTGCTCCCTCAAGCCAGCACGGCCCTGCAGACACCCCAAGGCCACCTGCAGCCCAGGGGACAGCTTTGCTGAGGTGTCTGAGGGGATGCAGGTAGGAAAAAGCTTGGTATTTGAGGGACTCATGATGTTCAAGACCAGACACTTGACAGAGAGTGGAATTTGCAAAGCAAAGTCTGGGAATTTGGCACCTTTTCTGCTTAAAATCTGTCTCCCTTCTGTGCCAGGTCACCCCCAGCTCCTTCCCCAAGGTCCCCCAGCAGCAGAGCCTTCCCCTCTGTGCCAGTCCCTCCACAGCCCCCACCCCCTCAGCACCACACTTACTACTTGCCAGCTTTGATTTCACGTTTCCTTTGCCATTTGTCAGCCCAGGAACACGGATCCAAGTTCCTTTTTGATGTTTTCTTGTTCTCTCCACACGCTTTCAAGTCGCGGCGCTCGCAGCAGCACAGCCACCCCCCTCTAGTGGCCCAAAGGCAGGCAGAGGGTTGCAGAAATCCCAGCCTTTTCCAGGTGCTGAGGGTCCAGCTGCCTTCCACACACACGTGTGCAGGGATGAGGGGTGTGCCCATGGAGATGCCCACAGCTCCATCCCTTGGGTACCACCCCAACGTATCCAGCTGTTGAGACCTTTGTGTGGAGACTCTCGCACCATCTGCCTCAAATATTCCTTGGAAAATATGGAAATGGGAAGAAAATTCCTCGTGATGAAACTGGATTGTGTCCATTGTGCAGCTCTGAGACCACAAGGCTCAGTAACCTTGGAACAACAACCTAATTCTGCTTTGCACTCTGACTGTAGAAATCACCTGTCTGTAAAGTTAAAGCGAGATTTTAAATACTGTCAAATTGGGAAAATTGAAATTAAGAGTCTGTTAAAATGTCACTGTACCTGAACTTTGCCTTCCTCTGGTATTGCTGCCAAGAAGTGTCCTATTGGGGACAACCCCAGAGGGGAGCAGGGGTGATTCCTGCCCTGCCTCTGCCCATGTCACCCCTGCCACCCCACTCCAGGGCTGCTCCTGAGACACAGGACAGTGAGGGGACACATTTAGGCACAGGAATGGTTGGTCCAAGCCCTGTGCTCACAGCAGAGACCAAAATGATGGGTTTTTTCCAAGATATCCATGAATGAATTTTCTTCCCAGGTAAGTTTGTCTGTAACAGTCTATCCCATTGCAAAGCTGTTTAGGGAGGAAGGTTATTGGGGGAATTTGAAAATGCTTTTAGGATCTTTCTAGTGGGAACCCTTCCAGTGCCTAAAGGGGCTCCAGGAGAGCTGCAGAAAGACTTTGGACAAGGGTCTGGAGTGACAGGACAAGGGGGAATGGCTTCCCACTGCCACATTTAGGTGAGATGTAAGGAAAAAAATCTTCCCTGTGAGGGTGGGCAGGCCCTGGCACAGGTTGGACAGAGAAGCTGTGGCTGCCCCATCCCTGGGAGTGTCCAAGGCCAGGCTGGACAGGGCTTGGAGCAACCTGGGCTGGTGGGAGGTGTCCCTGCCATGGCAGGGGGTGGGACTGGATGGGCTTTCAGGTCTCTCCCAACCCAAACCATTCTGGGATTTGATGAACGTTGCATAGGAATTGTAGATCTCCTCAAACCTGCCCTCCTGCATGGCCAGAGTCAACATAAACTCCACTGAAGACTCTGTAAAGATAATTCCAGAGCTCAGTTTGAGAGCTGAAAGGTCTGGTGGCAAGAACAGAGTGGGAAGCATCATCCTAAAGCTTCAGATGGGAGGATCAATGGTCCTGTTGATGGAGGGAGCTGGGGAATCCCAAATGGAAGACACCTCTGCCAATTAGTCAGGGAAGCAGCAAGAGGTGGATGCTGTTTCAGACAGTTTGGGAAAAGGGTGAAGGCTCTTTAGAGGAGCTGGTTATGGCAAATAACCTTGGATTGTGTGATCAGGAGTTGATTCAGTTTGAATTAAAAGGAAGGAGAAAAAATCAAACCACTGAGCCTTTAAGTGGGGTTTGGTTTCCAAAGGGGCAGGTCAGGAGAAACTTGAGAAAATGGTCCAGTGGGGTCAGCTGGACACAGAGGCTCAGGGAGGTACATGGGCAGGTGTGGGATTGGTTTAAGCCAAAGGGGCTTCAATTAAAATTTGCAATTCAGTGGAGAGGGAAGGAAATGGCAGGTGGGGAAAACTCCCTGGGGACTCCAAAAATACCAACCTCAGGAAGGATAAGAACAGTGAGTGGTGAGGTCTGAGGATGGGGCTGAGCTGCCAACCATGGCAGAGGGGAGGAGAGCAGGAGCAGAGGAGGATCAGTGCCAGGCTGTGGTGGCATCCTAAAGGAAAAGCTGGTGGTAGGTGTATGAGTAAGAGGGTGAGGAAGGTTTGGGACTACCAGAGAGTAAGGCTGGATCAAGGATTAAAATAATGAGGTGTAAGAGCTCCACATTAATAGTGAGCTCTAGAAAAGGGGGGTGGATGAGAGTTTTGAACTGGACAGTCCCTGCCTGAGGCAAAAGTCTCACTCAGAGCACCTCATACACTGGAATTCTGTGCTGGGCTGCAAAAGGTGGTGTGGAAAGTGCAGGAACAATGTGGTTTGACCCCCGGGGCACATGGGAGTTTAAAACAAAATTCGAGAGAGGTGAAGGTAGAGATGAGGAGGGAAAGGGACACTTTTTTAGCCAAGATAGATCAAGACAGTCTAACCCAGTTCCCTCTTTCAAGCAGATCCCAGATACTCTGGGCAAGTGAAATGCAGATCTCATCTGCATGGACTTCAGCAGAGTGTCTGATACTGAGACTCCTGGGAAATTATTATTTAAGCTGGAAAAGATGGGGATTAGTGCAAGAATTGTGAGGAGCTGAAGACTCAGCCAGAAGAACACAAACACACACACACTGTGCTGAGAGGGATCTGTAGGGCTTGGGGAGGGGACAGGGAGGTTTCAGGACCCAACCTTGGGGCAGATCAAACTGATCTTCTACTCAGTGACCTTGGCCAAGGAAGATGGAATTACTTCTGCCACAGAACTGGAAGGCAAAGGTAGTTCAGTGGAGAATCTAAAAAAATTTGGTGACTTTGAGGACTTGAGAAATAGAAATTAAATTAAATTCCCAAGCATTTATGGGCCAAAATTTTCCTATATTTACTTCCAGCTGGAAGCAAGTGAGCTAGAGATGTCCTGAAATCCTGAAATCCTGAAATCCAGCCATGGTAGTGCCACTGTCATGATGTGACTGCAAACTGTGAGAGGTTTGAGGCAGGGTTTCCACAAAGGTTTCACTTGCTTATCCAAACTGCTGGTCAAACCGTATCTGAAACCCCGAGGTTTAAGGAGATGAGCAGAAATTGGAGGAAGGGCCAAAAAGGCTCATGGAGAGTCTGTTCTCCAGGAGGGAACAAAGAGCCCTGGGAAAGGGGGGATGGACCTTTGGAAATTAAGCAGCAGAGTGAACTTTAGGGGAGGAAGGGATGTCTAAAGGGCAATGACAGCACAGGGACAGAGCTCCACAGACAGACAGACAGACAGACAGAGGGTCCTGAGCAGCACAGCCAAGTCACCCACCACTGATGGTAGGACACCCCATTGTTTTCAAGCACTTTGAAATGCTTCATCCCAATCAAAGGTGATGGTTGGAGACAGTGCAAGTGGGACCAAGTGAGCTGCACCCTCTGATTCTAAAACACCCTGTGAAAAGTATGAGCATGTTCTCTAAAGAAGAAAACAAGATTTTTGTAACTCAAATGCCTGACTTTTGCCCAAGAGATAACCAGGTTTACATGGATGGGTTTGGATGAATATCAAGAACTTGTTGGGGGTTTTTGTCCCTTTGAGGAGGCATCAACTCAACCTCTGCACATCAGGACTGAGTCAACTGTTGCCTGTCCCAACAGCCCTCCGTGTGTGTCCCATGTCCTCCTGGCCCAGTATCACCAGGCTGGGGGTACCACTGTACCCAAAATGACACTTTGGGAAGGTTTTTCTCTTGTGCCATTGCTGAGCAGGAATGAGCCTGAACCCACACTTGCTGCTCTTGGGGGGTTCACCCCATGGCAACTCCTCACTGTGCAGCAAGTCCCCACCCAGCCCAAATCAGGATGAGCCCACAGCAGTCTGTCTGCTTGGTGGCAGCTTCCCTAGAGGATGCCTTCCATAAAGAGGGAGGTTTCTCCATCCTCCAGAGCTTCTCCTGCAGGTCACCTCTTTGATTTCTCCAAACCATTCCCTGGCACTGGTGTTGGCCCAGGGATGTTCATGCAGCTCTACCACACTGACATGTCTCCTGTCCATGGGCACCCACAGGATCTGCCCCTTCTCTTCCTTTCCCAATAAAAGCAGCTGCCCTTTGTGTAGGGAACTTGCTATTTCTGTACCCAGATCCGTGTCTCTCTGGAGATTCACCCATTATCTGCCATCACATATCCTGCAAATGCTCCTTGCTCTAATTAAGCAATAATTAATGGCTCCAAAGTACGAGGTGGATTCCCAAGCTCTCTGCACTATACAATAAGTATCAAATCTGGTTTCTGCTTTTCAATTTCAATTAAAAAGCTCCTGTTCCCTTTTAGTGTCCTTGTGTCTGCAGCCAGAGAGCTCAGCAGGCTCAGCTATTACAGCTGTGTCTCCCTTGTTCCTTGCATGAAATAATACTAAAAAAATAATAAAAGAAAATAAAGCTTCATTTCTTTTTTTGGCTTTTTCCTGTTATGAGCTCCATACCAAAACCTGAGTAAGAAAACTATTTTCGGAAGTGCTGCAGGTGACATCCCCATGCAAAGCCCCCTGCAAACACCTCTCTCAACCCACTGGGTCCTCTGCTCAGTTCCTGCAGCAGAATTAAGGTGGTCTCTGTGTTGCATAGAGAAAAAGATTACTAATCTACACATTGCACTTTCTTAATGGTCCCTAAAAACAGGAGGCTCCTACCGAGGCAATTGAGCTGAACATTTCTGGTGCCTGTAGAGCGTGGGCTAAATTTGGTCGCAGTCCTAACACTTGGGGTTTGGCAGGGACAACGTGTGAAGCCTTTAAATGAACATTCTCTCCTTGGCTGATTTTTGACATCTGTTTGGACCAGGCAGGGGGAAGGGGAAGCCCAACCACCTGACAACACTTTTAGTGCTGCCTGACAAGTGTTCCATGGGAAAACCAAGCTGCTGAACTCCCCTGGGGCATGTGAAACACTTCCCCTTGGTGTCCCTGCCCCTCTTCTTCACCCAGCCCTGGATCTTCAGTGCTGCAAACACAGAAGGGACAGCACTGGATGTCAGGAGGAAAGACCTTCCCACCCATCCCTGAGCAAACCTCCATGAATGAGTGTGCTGGTTTCAAGGTGAACTGGCAGGAGAAATGAACCCAACACAAAAGAGATGATAAGTCAGAGTTACAATTTAATAACAATATTACAATGAATGCAATGGCACAAAGAGAAATTGGGTTTAACCCCCAANAGCAGAGCTGAGGCCTGAGGTGGGTGTGGAGGTGGCAAGGAGTCCCTGGAGGGGAGTTCTCCCAGCTCCTCTGCCAGGCTTCTTTCCCAGCCAGCTGCCAGGCTGAGGGCTCAGCTGTGCCCTGGGCAGCTGCTGCCAATGGGCCATTGGTGCCAGTTGGTGGGCAATGGCCCAGAGGGTTTAGAATGCACAGCTTTTGTCACACCCACACAAGGACAAACTGGTCCCACCTACAGAACTGGGACAATGAGGTTCTCCAGGATCTGCTGAGAGAAATCCCCATGGGGCCAAACCCAGAGGCACCAGCTGGGGCTCAGCCAGACTCCCCTGGGCAGAAATCAGAGCTCCAGCCTGGGTTTGGGTGTCCCCTCCAGACAGTCATTGCAAACCCCAAGGGACAATGTGGCTCTGAACAGTCTCTGGGTGACATTCCCCTCCCTTCAGGGCAGGCTCTGGGGCTGTCATTGCCTTCACACCCCTCAGGGCTTGGCACAGACATTTCCAGCTGCTGACTGGGCTCCTTGGGTTGCCAGAGCTCTCGGGTTTCATTGCAGCACATCCTTCTTTGTGTCTTGGGTGCATTTGCCCCAAGGTGACTGGAGACTGATCTACTTGTGTAGGTTATTTTTTCAAGTGAAACAGAAAATCTCCATTCCTGTGGGTTGGTGGGAACCCTGCAAGGGACTGATATGTCCATGTATTTCTTCTGAGCTGGTAGGCCCCAAAATGTTATTTTAGAAAACAGTGGCTAATAATAAGCAGGAAAAGTTGCCTTTGTGGCACTCTATTTTTACCACTTCGTATTGTCCCTGATTTATTGACTAGGAGAGGAAAAATGCTGTTCCCTGAGTTTTAACTGTGCTGATGCCAACACTGAGCTCATGGTGGCTGAGTCAGTCTCTCAATGTGGAGTTCCTGTGTCCCATTTTACCTGGATCTCATCTATAAATCAGCACAGCTGAGCTGAGGAGCCAGGGAAGGGAATTTGCTGCTCTGCGGCTTCCAGTGGAAAAAAAAAGGGCTCAGTTTGCTCGTGGTTTTCCTTTGAGAAACTGGGAGAGTTCACTGAAAGCATCCCTGTGGCTTTCATGGAAAACATGGTGAATTCCTGAAGTTCCCCAAAATTTTGGCTTGAATGATAATTCTGACATAAAAGTTCCTTATTTGCTCTTTTCTACCTTTCATTGCCTCCCCCACTCCTGAGCTCTATCCCTGCTTCCCAGACTAGAAGAGCTCCCAGGAAACAAGCAGATCCCAGGCAGAGTGAAAAGGGTCTTTTTGGAAAATGCACAGCAGAAAACTGGGAACAAACCTTAACTGGAACTAAAACTGGACCTGTTTATCTGCAGAGCAGTTGCTGATGTTGTTCACCACGGGGTATAAACCTCCTCAGTTCTCCCTCCTGGGTGTGGGCTCTGGTCACCTGCACAGGCTCCCTGTGTGGAAGGGCAGCTGGACCTGTGGAGAGCTGTTGGTCCATCCTGACACAGAGATGTGGAATCACAGATCTCCTGTGCTGGAAGGGACCCACCAGGACCACCCAGTCCAGCTCCTGGCCCTGCACAGACACCCAACAATCCCACCCTGTCCCTGAGGGTGTTGGCCAAGTCAAATGGTCTGAATGACCAACAGAAAGAGCTGCTCTTTCCTGGCTAATTGTGAGGGTATCGTGAAGCCAAATACAGATGATGCCAGTCCTGTCTTTAAGGTCATCACTACTGAGTTGCTGGTGCTTTCTGCTTCCCAAAGGAAAGGGCTTGGGAGCAATGTGGACACAGCTGTGCTGGCTGGAGCCAACAGGGTGTGGGCAGGAGGGGAGTCACTGCCATCACACCCTGAGCTGCTCCTGCACATCCCCTCGGGCCAAGTGTGACCATTCAGGGAGGGTTTGGTTGGATCTCAGGGAAAGGCTCTTCCCCCAGAGGGTGGTGGGCACTGACCAGGCTCCCCAGGGCAGTGGGCACAGCCCCAAGGCTGCCAGAGCTCCAGGAGGGTTTGGATGATGCTCTGGGGCACAGGGTGGGATTGTTGGGGTGTCTGTGCAGGGCCAAGGGTTGGACTGGATGGTCCTGGTGGGTCCCTCCCAGCTCAGGGTATTCTGTGATGATCTTCTATTCTCCATGACAACCCAAGCTCCAGAACTCAGGAGCCCCACGGCCCCTCTGCTGGTTCCAGGGACAGGTGGGGATGGCCAGGATGTCCCACGCACTGCCAGGAGGAACTCCAGCAGTTCCATGGCCCCTCCACTGGTGCCAGGGACAGGTGGGGATGGCCAGGATGTCCCACGCACTGCCAGGAGGAACTCCAGCAGTTCCATGGCCCCTCCACTGGTGCCAGGGACAGGTGGGGATGGCCAGGATGTCCCACCCTCTGCCAGAGGAACTCCAGCAAAGCCAAAAGGCCCCATGTGAGCTCAGGGATGGGAGTTGGATTTGGCCTCCAGTCAACATGCAGAATTTGTCCTCAGGAAAGCCTGGTGGGCCAAGTGCCTCCTCTTCCTGAGGTCTCCAGTGGAGATCAGCCCTGATTGGACACAAAGTGTGGGTAAGAAGCTGTTCCTGTCTCACTTTGCTGTCCCCATTTTGATGAGAGCTCTTTGCTGGGAGAAGCACCGTGCCCACCAACCCGTCCCTGCTCTGCTGTTCCCAAGGCTCTGCACCCCATTCCCAGATGGAGTGGCACTGCTTCACACACAGAGGGAGCCACTGCAGGACGTGCCAGGCACTGCCACTTTTGCTGGATCCCCAGCACACCCTTGGTGCCCTGAGAGCTTCAGTGGGCACCAACCACCACCAGTGGTTCTGAGCACGGCTCTGTGTTGGGTCTTTTGTCTCAGGGTTGCACTTCTGTAGAGCATTAGATCAAATTCTCATAGACAATTAGAACTGGGAGAATATTAACAAAGGAGAAAATTATGCATTGAACATTTTGCTTGCAAAATTCACTGAATAAATTATTCAGATTTAATGTGGAAGAATAATGGAGGAAATAATTGAATAATGAAATATCATAAAATTAATGGACTATTCTATTAATAATTTTACATCACCATCTAATGAAATGGAGTGGGGAACAAGAAGAGAAGAAAAAATAAATTGGCATGTTTTGATGAAAAGAGAGCAATGGCTCTGTTTGTGACACCTCATGCAGCATTGGCAGCACTCATGAATTTATCATGACTCCTGTGCTGCACAGCTGAGCATTCAGAGCCCACCAGTGAATCTCCAACTTCCACCTCTCTGATGACACCAAAACCCCCAGAACTATCACCTGAATTTGGCCTGAACATCCCTCCCCATCCCTACTTATCACCCAGGGGTTTGGGGGGCAAACTTGTGGGCTTTCAAACTCAACTTGCCATGAGCTTTGGGATCACACTTGGCAAACCCTGGGGAAGGTGCCAGAGCAGGTGCTGCTCTTGGGTAGGGCAGGGTCTGGAATTCCTGCAGGGGTTGTTGGGTGTTCGGGAACTAATGGGCAATTTAGATTTATTCCAGAGGTCTAAAGTTTGGGGAGATAATTCCACTTTGAGAAGACTCATCTTAGCAAGACCCTTGAGTGGCAGCAGATCAAGGGTGGGAGTCCCTTCCATGGCTCCTGGGCATCCACATCATTTTATTTTGCCCACTGAGGTGGTGCAGGGGCTTTGTTTGCCATCACTCACCCCACAGTTCCCAGGGCTGGGGTGGCCCTGCCAGCCATGCCAGGGCACCGAGTCCTGGCACAGCCCCCCAGCCAGACACTCAGTTCATTACTTACCATAACTGATGAACCCACAGAGGGTCAGTATGTTCTTTAGCAATTAACTGAGCTCCAGAGACTGTAATTTGTCTTGTTCATGTTACAGCACCAAATGAATTCGCCTGTGTTTAATAATCATTCTAAAAGCAGATCACAGAGCCGAGAGGGAGGGAGAGATGGTATCAATCATTTGTTTTCCAACTCTTTCAAGGAATTTCCTACTGTGTTTAATTTCTGGCTGCTAAGTCCTACATGAGCCTCGGGAAGGCTGGCACTGCTGTTGTTATTCATTTTTTAATCATGAGAGGAAACTATTTAGCTGCTGCAGTAAATTAACATGCTCCCAAATTCAGGAGGAGCCAGCAACTGGGAAAATGGGATTTTCATGGCCACTGCCACATTAGCGTGAATGGCATCATTTAGGGCAGCTTCATGGAGGGGTTTGGAAGGGAATTCAGCTGAAGCCCTTGGAGTTCTGCTGCAGAGAATCTCCTGGGGGCCAGTTTGGGACTGGGTCACTGTTCCACTTTGTAAATGAGGCAGAGAGGGAGAAGTTGGCTCCTCCGGACTGCCTGGGGGATATCACAGCACCCCTCATGCCAGGCTGGGACAAGACCAAGGCTGCCAGGATATGGGCACAGCCCCCTGAGTACAGGACCTCACATCTGCCCTGTATCAGCTGGATAGGGAGGGGAATTAGAAATATCCACAGAGAAACAGCAGAAAGGAGAAGAGAATTTGCCCTGATTTAGGAGGGAAAAAAAAGCAAAAAAAGAAGACAAAAAAAGAAAGAAAATTAGCATTTGCCCTGAAATCCAACTGAGCTTGATCACGAGTCAGTGTAGACAAATCATCCATATTCTGTGGGAAAAGGCTGCTTTTGCCTCACTGGGACTGAACTCATCTGCTGGCACAGCTCAGGGGGCAGAGGAAAACACCTCCAGGTGGGACCTCTGGGGGCAAAGCACCTCCCTGCAACCTGCCCTGGCCATGGCTGGGAGAGTCTTCCCTTCCCAATGACTAAGCAATGCCCACATCCAGCACCACACCTGGGCATTGGCATGGCAAAGAACACCAAAAACCCCAAATCTGAAAGAGGGGAGATTGAAATTGGATATGAGGAAGAAGCTGATTGCAGTGAGTGTGGGCAGGCCTTGGCACAGGTTGCCCAGAGAAGCTGTGGCTGCCTCATCCCTAGAACCAGTCCAGGTGAGGCTGGACAGAGCACTCTGATCCAGTTGAAGATGTCCCTGCTCATCACTGCATGAGCTTTAAATGTCCTTTCCAACCTAAATTCTGAATTTTTCTATGATTCTGTGAAAAATTCCTGATAATGCCCATTGGTGCCCACCCTGCAAACTCCCTGGAGGACGCATCCCTGTGTGATGTTACCAGCCTGTGTGGAGAGTTTATACCATTCTGCAAGTATCAGTACCAGCAGAAAATAAAATGGGTCCTGAATGGCTCCAGTTGTTGCTCCTGGAGGCCTCTGCCCTGAGCCAGGTGGCTCCAGGACTGGCAATATCCCCATCCCAGCAAACTCTGTGCTGGTGGAGGGACTGGCCCTTCAGAGGGTGCCACCTCAGCCTGCACTGCCCTGTGCCAAGTGCTTTACTGAGGGGGTGCTGCTGCCAGCTGGGGGAGAGCTGATTTCCTCCCCAGCTGCTGGGGGGCCATGTGTGGGTTCCTGCTGAAGGCAGGGATGAGGGTGCAAGAGATGGTTTTGTTATTGCTGAGCTCACACAGAGCCAAGGCCTTCTCTGCCACACTGATGGGGAAACTGGGAGTGCATGGGGGGCTGGGCGGAGACACAGCTGGGACAGGTGACCCCAACTGACCCAAGGGGGATTCCAGACCATATGACATCATGGTCAGTACATAAAGTGGAGGGGAAGGAGGAACAAGGTGGGCATTGGGGTTGATGGAATTTATCTTCCCAAGTCACCATTCCATCCCTGCTCTCCTGGAGGGGCTGAACAGCTCCTGTCCATGGCAGGCAGGGAATCAGTCCTTGGTTTTCCTTTACCTGTGTGTGTGGATTTTGCATTCCTCTTTCCCCATCCACCTGCCTTTATCTCAACCCACAGGTTTTCCAGCTTTTGCCCCTCTGATTCTCCCCCTGACCCAGCTGGTGGGGGTGTGGGGGAGTGGGGCAGTGCCTGCTCAGTGTTTGGCTGCCAGCTGGGCTGAAACCACCACAGAGGGCACAGCCCAGGACAGGTCCTGCCTTACTGTCACTGATAGGAGGGCTCACAGGGGAGGTGGTGCATGGAGGTGACCTGGCACCCAGCTCTGCCCTGCTGTGATGCCAGGCGGGCACCAGCCATCTCTGAGATCAGCTCAGTTGGTTAAAACTTGGCTGTAATAATGCCAAGGTCATGGGTTCAATCCCCTGTGTGGGCCTTTGACTTAAGAGTTGGACCCGATGATCCTTGTGGGTCCCTTCCAACTCAGAATAGTCTGGGATTCTGTGATCCTTTGCCCTTTGGGAAGCCTTCCCACATGAGCTGGGCTCTTCCCAGTGGAAGTTTCTCCTTCAGGAGATGATCTGGGTTTCTGCTGGGACATCCTGCATATGTGACTTCTCAGTGACATTGGATGGGAGATTTTCCTCATGTGGTTTTCTTCCCAGACATCAAGTGTGCAAAACCTGAAACAAATGAAAGGAAGGGATTTCCCATAACAATGCTGAAATTTCACACCTACTGCAAACTATTAAAATAATCTGAATTTTCAAAAAGGGTTTGACAACTTTTAAAACAACTGCTCCCTGTTCCTCTTCCCTCTTGCCATTCCCATGGCAGAGGCACCCCCAGCTCAGGCAGTGCAGAAGGACCGTGGGAAGGGCACTTTCCCTGAGCCTGGGGCCAGATTTGGGGTCAGGTTTGGGGTCCCTTTTTCAGCAGTGCCCCGAGGTTGGGGTGAGGGAGAGCGAGCTCCGGGTCCGCACTAGAGGGCACTGCTGCCATGCGAAAGCTGCACCGAGGAAGCTCCGGAAAGATGTCGGTTATTTGCGAGGCTGCAGCCGGAGCAGAACACGGGGGAGATGCCCTGATCCACGTGGAGAGAGAGGGGGGCTACTATGGAGACACCCCCGGGCACCCTCTGCCCCTCCACTCCCGGCCCAGAGCTCCTCCTGGGTCTGCAGGGGGGTTGAAGTGCAGGTCTCACAGTCCTTGAAGGGACTTGGCCATGAAGGGACAGCCCAGTGTTCAGGTGGGGCCTCAAACAGGGGGAGAAGTTTGTGATTCCTTGGGCTGATCAAGCTCCCAGGTCTGTCAGAGGAGTGTGGAAGGGCCATCAGGAGGGTTCAAACCTGAGTCAGGAGGGTCCAGCTGGAAGTGAATGAGCACCCAGATAACTTGAGCAACTTCAGAAGAGTTAATGTGGCTGCCCTGGGGAAGAATCACAGAATCACAGAGTGTTCTGAGTTGGGAGAGACCCACAGGGATCTTCGAGTCCATTTCTTAAGTGAGTGGCCCATACAGGGGATGGAACCCTTGACTTTGGCATTATTAGGCACCAAGTTTTAACCAACTGAACTAAAATGATGCTCCATCAGCCTTCTGGAGACCTTGGAAAGGGCCAACAAGCACATGGACTGAGTGATCCAGCTGAGAAAGTCTGCTTGGATTTCCAAAGGCTTTTCACAGAAACCTTAACAAAAGTTTTAGGAAAAGTGAGAGAACACAGGATGAAGGTCCTGGCGTGGTCTGGTTGCTGTAGCAGGTGGAGGAGAAGAGGCAGAGGGGAATGGTCAGCTCTCATGGTGGGGAGGTCTCTCAGTGCTGGGACTGGGCTGCTCCGCACACTCATGGCCTGAAGAAGGCCCTGAGCAGCAATTGCCAACATCTGCTGGTGAGGAAAAGTTACTTGAAGCAGTAATGAGAAGAGCCAAATGTCCCTGATTTAGGAGGATGTCCCAAACTGTGTGAGCAGGCGATGAGGGAGGAGAGGAAATCTGGTGTCAATACAAGCAGTGACAGCCCTGGGGGCTCCAGGCTCACCACCACCCCTTGGGAATGAGGCAATTCCATGGAAGCATGTGCATGGCTCTTCCACTGGAGCCAAGATTCCCACGCTGTCTCCAGCAGGAGCCGACACCACATCAGCCTCTGGGCAGGCACCGCCGAGTCGCCCCCACAACAAGCAGCTCTTGCCACACACACAGAGCCTGATCTCGTGTTTGCTGCCAAATTCCCGCTGGGATCGGCTTCCTCAGTGGTATTTTTGTTTGCTCTCGGGGTTTAGCTCAGCTGATGTGAAATATGTGTGGCAAATCCACTGCCCATATCACATCTACTGAGTGAGCCTCAGACAGCCCCGTCCCTGTCTGCAGGAGGTTTATTGATGGAGGCGTCTGGGCAGCTGCTGATCTGCCTCTGCAAATTCAGCTTTAATCCCTCTGCCCTGCCCCTTCTTCAGGCAGAGAATAATAAACCCTTGTCCTGCCTTAGCAAAGAAGGAAAGGATCACATTTTAGTTTCCTGAGTTTCTCACTACAGGGAATTTTAGAGCTGTGTTTGACTCGTTACTACCTCACCACTGAGCCTGAGTCTGATGGGATGCAGGCATCAGTCACCTCTGATGGGGCTGCAAAAGTTCCTTTCAACAAACCCACCTGCAGACCTCACTTCCCAGGGCTGATTTGTGCCCTTGGATGTTTGGAAACTCTTGTGTCCAGAGGAGCTCTGCCTGCTCAGGCTACACAGACACACGTTGTGCTGTGCCAGCAAAACTGACTGATAAGAGATTTAATTTGAAAACCTGCCCCAAGAGCAGAGACATGAGATGTGTCAGCTGATATTGCCAAGAGCTGCAGCCCATGGCTGTGCACAGGAGCTGTTTCTCTCTGATATGGCAGTTCTGCTCTTTTGGTCATTACTTTTCTGTGCTGAAAGCTCAGCCTTTACCAAGAGGTCGGGATGTGGCCTCACCTCGAGTAATGTGTGCCACAGATAGGAAGGGTCTAAAGCTGTTAGAGAGAGTCCAAAGGAGGGACATGAAGATGGTGAAGAGCCTCAAGGGGAAGTCATATATGAGGAGCAGCTGAGGTCACCTGGCTCATTCAACCTGGAAAAGAGGACACTGAGGGCAGACCTTATCAGGGTCTGTACTTTCCTCATGAGGGGCAGCTCCAATCTCTGCTCTCTGTGACCAGGGACAGCACCCAGGGAATGGCTGGAGCTGTGCCAGGGCAGGCTCAGGTTGGATCTCAGGGAAAGGCTCTTCCCCCAGAGGGTGGTGGACACTGACCAGGCTCCCCAGGGCAGTGGGCACAGCCCCAAGGCTGCCAGAGCTCCAGGAGGGTTTGGATGATCCTCTCAGGCACAGGATGGGATTGTTGGGGTGTCTGTGCAGGGCCAGGGGTTGGACTGGATGGTCTTTGTGGATCTCTTCCAGTTAAGAAATTCTGTGGTTCTCTGCTGACCCCCAGCTGTTCCATGAGGAGGATCTTCAAGGTCTGGCTAATCAGTGATGGTGAGATCCCTGCAATCCCCTCACTTCCCCCCTCACACCACGGGCACACACCTGTAAGGCTGTTGTGACTGCTTTGAACACCATCTGTTCCTGTGCTTACATGAAGGGTGATCGACTCCAGGTGAGTCCCAGCAGTGTTTATTTTGTAGGGAGCTTGTTTTGAACTTGGTCATTCATTCTAAAGTTCCCCCCAAGGTTTCCTGAGAGCTGCACCCACAAAAAGAGGCCCCAGAACCCCAGGCTGCAGGAGCTTAGAGGAAACCCCTCACTCTTAACCTGTGCTGGCAAACCCTCCTGATATCAGAAGCACTACAAGGGCATGTCCCAGGGAGCAGAGTCTGCTCCTTGTCTTTTCTCATGGCCAGTGCACTGGGTTTTCCCCATAATTTAAGCCTGATGACGTTGAGTAAGACTGTTCTGGTTTAAACCAGCAGGAGAAGCAAATCCAACACAAAAGAGATTATTAGTCAGAGTTACAATTTGATAACAAAATTATTATTGTGTTTGCTCCAGCAGTGTTGTGTGTGCAGGTGGCTTGGAGGGGCCAGGAAGAGAGGGGTGGCATCTGGGACCCAAACTGCATCACTGCCCCTGGGTGCCACCAAAAACCAGCTCCTAAACCACCCTGTGCCAGGCTCCTTCCATCCCAGGCCAGGCCTGCCTGAGAGATGCTGAGGAAGGATGAGGCTTGAATGCTTTCAGATAATGGAGATTGACTTGTTGTCAGTAATGGAGGGGTTTGTTTAATAATCCTGAAAATACCTGCCCTAAAAGGCCCTTTATAATGCAAAAGATCAAGTTTTGTTCACCCCAACTACAAAAGACTGAGCTCTGTGCTATGAAACAACAAAATCACAGAGTACCTTGTGTTGGAAGNCATGAGTGATTCCCCAAGTCCCCAAACCCCCAGCTTGTGTCCCCTGAGGTTTGGGTGGGAGCCCCCAGTGGGTCCCCCAGGGCAGGGAGTTGCAGAGTGGGGGATGTGAGTGTGGGAGTCAGGGGGGATTTTGGACTGGTTGGTGGCCCCTGAGCAGAGCTGAGGCCTGAGGTGGGTGTGGAGGTGGCAAGGAGTCCCTGGAGGGGAGTTCTCCCAGCTCCTCTGCCAGGCTTCTTTCCCAGCCAGCTGCCAGGCTGAGGGCTCAGCTGTGCCCTGGGCAGCTGCTGCCAATGGGCCATTGGTGCCAGTTGGTGGGCAATGGCCCAGAGGGTTTAGAATGCCCAGCTTTGGTCACCCCCACACAGGGATAAACTGGTCCCACCTGCTGAACTGGGACAAAGACCCATTTCATTTGCTGTCCTGCTTCACTCATTAAATCCCCTGAATTACTTTATTTACTAACATATTTCTTCTAAATTACTTTATGACATCACTAAATTTATTTATTTACAACAGATGGCAGAAGAGGAAGAGCTGCCGAGAGTCACCCAAACCACAGGCTGAGAGTGGCAATGACAAGCCCTGGATTTTGGGTGCTGCCAGCACGTTGCATAAGCTCTGGGAAGAGAAATTGGTGCGTCCCTCAGAAGGACATTTCTTTAAATTTGGAGGCAGATTTTAAGGGGAATTCATTGTTCCCATATGCTGCTTGTCCAAATGAGCCTCAGCCAGACCTTCTGGAGCACAGGCTGAGTGGTGTGAACAGCACAGAGAAGGGATGGACGCTCTGGGATGCTCCTGGCAGTGTGGAGTCTCCTAATTGATGGGATTAACCATGGATTCAGTTGGAAACCACTGAACTCTGAGCAGCCAACTGAACAAATGGAGAACAAACCAAACCCCCCTTCAGCGTCTTCATCCCCACCAGCCATTCAGGTGCCTGAAGGCTTTTTTGGGGAGGGGGCTTTGGTTGCTTCATTTTTTTTTAATAGAATCCTAGAGTCACAAAACATCCTGAGCTGGGGGGGGACCCAACAAGAGTCATCCAGTCCAGCTCCTGGCCCTGCACAGACACCCCAACAATCCCACCCTGTGCCCCAGAGCATCATCCAAACCCTCCTGGAGCTCTGGCAGCCTTGGGGCCATGCCCACTGCCCTGGGGAGCCTGGTCAGTGCCCACCACCCTCTGGGGAAAGAGCCTTTACAACATCACAAGCCGAGAAGAACAGCAAACATTCTGGGGGTCCTTTGGAATCCCCTGGAAGATGATGAACCACAGGTTTCCCAAAAGACCCAGAGGGAGTTTTGCTCAGTATAAGACCTGAAATGAGGCTGTAATGCCCAAAATGAGGGTGTGATGGGAAACAGATTTCGGGGAGAGCTTCCTGAGGACACCCAGAAGACAGTCCTCCACCCAGCCCTGGCCATTTGGGCTGAACAGCAGCTTGCCTACTCCTACACGAGTGCCTGCTGCTGGCCTGAGAGGAGTTAAGAGAGGTGGCATCTGCAGCAACTGTAATAAGCCAGAGTGGAAATATTTGTTCATGAATCGATGGTTCTGCATCTGCTTGGTGCCCAGTAAGCACCCAGGGGTCCATAATGGCATAGACCCTCAGCCACAGCACGTGAGTCATGGACCCTTCTTTACTATTCAGCTCTGGCAGGCCCCAAATGGAGTCCAGCTCAGCCTGTTCAGCACCTGCACCTTTTCTGCTGCTGATAAGGTGTTGTCTCCACCCTGCTGGGCAGCTTTGGCATTGCCCAGGCAGGAGTCAACAGGCAGCAGGGAATGGATCTCACCAGGGCACAGCAAAAATTCGGGCTTTGTCTGGTGGTCGCACTTTGGGTCAAACAACCTCCTGCTGTCACATCCCACCAGTTTCATCCCTAAAGTCCGAGTTCCTGCTGCCCATCATGAGCTGGGCCTGAGCCCCTGCAATCAAGGCTGTAACTTTGGCATTCCAATGAGATTTTTGCAGCAGACAATTTTGAATCTCCTGTTGAAATTGCACTAATTCTGCCAACTCTCTGTGGGTCTGTCACAGCTCCTGCAGTTCCAGCCTGGAGTGAGGCTCCTGGAGATGAAATGGCGTGAGAGCCCCTTGTCTCCAGGACCTGGACACATCCAGCAGCATTCCCAACATGCCCAATGCAGATCCCAGGGCATGTTGGGCCATATGTGCTGGTTTACTCCTTTACTGTGGATGTTGTAGAGCAGCAACACAAAGCTCAGCAGCACAAGAGGGAGGTTTTGCCACTGCCCTCAGCTTCATCTCTGTGGGTTTTTCAGGGGCAGATTTCTAGGCACAGAATGGAGAATTTGCTGTGGTACCCAAGGATTGCTGAGCTCTTCATGCCCTTCTCACTCCCATTTCTCCCTGGCTTGAATGTGCAGGAAAGCAGCCAGGGCAGGTTCTGGTACAAGGCCTGCCCTCCTGCATTAGTTATGTGCATTGGATGCATTCCTGGTATTTGCATCTTTTTTCCTCCAGAGCCAAGAAGGCCAATGGGATCCTGGCCTGGATGCAAAGTAGCGTGGCCAGCAGGCCCAGGGCAGTGAGCCTTCCCCTGGCCTCTGCCTTGGGGAGGCCACACCTTGAGTGTTGTGTTGAGTTGTGGGCCCCTGAGTTGAGGCAAGAGATTGAGGGGCTGGAGCGGGGCCAGAGAAGAGCAAGGAGGCTGGAGAAGGGAGTGGAGCACAAGTGCTGTGGGGAGAGGCTGAGGGAGCTGGGGGTGTTTGTGCTGGAGAAGAGGAGGCTGAGAGGTGACCTCAGCACTGTCTGGAAGTGCCACATCAGGGAAGTTGTGGCCAGCTGGGGGTTGGTCTCTTCTCCCAGGCACTCAGCAATAGGACAAGGGGGCACGGGGGGCTCAAGCTCTGCCAGGGGAAATTGAAGTTGGAGAGCAGAAAAAACTTCTTTGCAGAGAGAGTGCTGAGGGATTGGAATGGGCTGCCCAGAGAGGGGGTGGATTCCCCATCCCTGGAGGTTTTTCAGCTGAGCTTGGCCGTGGCACTGAGTGCCATGATCTGGTGACGGGACTGGAGTTGGCCCAAGGGTTGGACTTGATGATCTCAGAGGTCTTTTCCAACCCAGTCCATTCTATGATTCTGTGATTCTGTGAGGAGTTTTTGAACTGTCAGTGGGGCTGTGCATTCCCATTCCTTTCATGTGAGACTGACAGGCTGAGTTTTTGGAGGAGAGTTGTCTGTGGAGCAGCAGTGATGCTGCCAAGACCTGCCTGGGAGTTTCCCCACACTCTGCTTTGTGTGTTTTACACTCTTGGGTCTGATTCATGACACAGCAAAACAACCATGGCAATATTGGCTTATTTGCTCAGTGAAATGCTGTTTCCCAGTGCTGAGGGGGCAGAGCTCAGAGATCTGCTGCTGGAGCAGTTACCTCAGAATGCAAGTGTAAGTCCCTGTTTTTATGCCCTTACGTTATTGACCCAATCCAGCAGTCACTGCATGAGAACCTGTGATGTGCTGCATCCCATTTCAGGGATGGGAAATTACTTTTATTTCTTATTTATTTCTTTTTTATTTTATTTCTTGTTTATTTCTTTTTTATTTTATTTCTTGTTTATTTCTTTTTTATTTTATTTTATTTCTTGTTTATGTCTTTTTATTTCTTGTTATTATTTATTTCTTATTGAGATCAGCTCAGTTGGTTAAAACTTGGTTGCAATAATGCCAAGGTCATGGGTTCAATTATTTCACATATTATGATTAGCATGTGCATCAGGGTTGACACTTACTCAATAAACTGAAGTTGCTTTTCTCCTGCAGCTCAAGAGTGCTCGGTGTGGTTTGGCTCACAAGGGGTTAAGTTTGGCAACTCCTCTGGAATTAAGGGCTTCTGTCTATAAACCAGCCTCCTCTGTTAGTGCTGGCAGGTGTTGAGGGCTCCATCAGCTGGGGTTTATTGCCAGACAGCAAAGCTCCTCAGGGTCAGTGACTGTGCCAAGCCCTCCTAGACCAGAGGACCCCCAGACCCTGACCAGAGGACCCCCAGACCCTGACCAGAGTGGTGGAGCTCATGGCAGAGCTGGTGGCCTGTGCCTGTGACATGCAGATTTCCTGCTGGTGCACAAACCCTTTGCTCCTGGGCCATGTGATACTGAGAAAGATCCATTTCTCTCTGTTTCACAAGTGTTCCTGTAAATTCTTGGAAAGGCACTTTGACTCGTCCCTGCAAGTCTCCCCAGGCCTCCCCAGCACTTGTTTTCCAAACAAGCTCCATTTTGCTCTTTGCTAATCTGAAGCAGGACAAGGGTAAAATTTGGACCAACTTTGTATTCCAAGGGGGACTCCAGGGAGAAGTTAAAGCAGCTCAAAGAGTGAGAGCCACATTCCAGAAATAACTCCTGTTGTCCCAGCACAGGGACAAAACGGGCACTCTCAGAGCAACATGTTTATTCCAAACATCAGACCTTTGGGGTTTTTTTCCAGGGCTTGTAGAAACTCTTCCTGGTTTCCAAGAAAACTTTACAAGGGTACTTTAAAGGAAGACAGGAACTTTGAGGTAGTGGTTGGGCTGCTCACGGCAGACAAGGAGAGACCAGGAGAGTCAATTCAAACTTCAAGGTTCATTTTAAGGCCAGAAAGAACCCTGTGCCATGTAACACTGCAGCAGAGTCCTCAGCCTTCTCTTACCCAGCTTCATCCACCCACTGCTGGAAGGATTTAAAAATTAGCCTTCAAGGATGGCTACAAGAGCACCAGTGAAATAAGTTTAACCTTCTTGCCTCAGACCAAATGTGCTGCTGAGATTTGTGGGGTTTCTTGTAACTCAGAGGATGAAGCTCATGAGCTTTTGGTAGGATCATTACCAGGGTCCATCACATTGTCAAGCTTTGAATGTGTGCTGAGTTGGTCCCTGGTGGAGACCATCCCACAGTTTGGGTGGGGAGCTGAGCTCCAGGGCACTTGTCATGACACTGATCTCCACAGACACAGCTCTCAGTTGAGCCTTTTAGAGGCTTTTCAGGGGCTTCAACCCCCATTGTTAAATAAATCACTGGACTGCATCTAATTTTATGTGGGTTTCTGGGAGTTTATTTCTCAGTCCTCTTCATCATGGGTTACAGTTCTAAGGTAGTTGTGGAGAGAAGGGAAGAGGAGCAGAGAAGGGAAAAAGGGAAAGGGATGCAACTATATTTACATTAACAATATTTAAACTGTTCTTGCACAAGAATATTCAAGTTTCAGGAGGGACTGTATTCAGAGCTGCTTTTTCATACAGTTAAATCTTAAAACCCACACACACCCTGCAAACCATCCAACATCACACAGCTAGAGCTAATTATCAAGTAATACATATTTCCTAAAAACTGCTAGATCTAAACAGTCTTAATGCAACTTATTTTAACATAATAAAAGAGCTCTTTTGATGTTACTCCGTGGAGTTTCTGCAGCTTCATTTCTTGCTTCTGCACCAGCTCAAGGTCTCTGGACAAATTCCATCCTTATCTGAGCAACACCTGCAAATTTGTCTTTGGTTTGCCAGCCCGAAAATGTAGGAATCCCAACAGGGAGTGTTACTGGTGGCTTGCTGGGACCCCAACATGATGTAACAATTCCTTTTGCTGTGCACAAAGAGCCCCATAAATGGTGCCACCAAAGGTCCCTGTTGCTCCAGGAGGGATGTTCCCTTCTATGGAACACAAACATCTTGGCTTTGGATCGTTGCTTCGGTCTAAGAGATGCTGCCCCTTGCTGAGCTTTGGCCTTTCCACAGCACAGGAGGTCACTGTCCTGGGACCCCCTTTACAGGAGTTTTGTTCTGAAAATGTTTTTGAGCATTGCTAAGATTAGCCACAATTCCTGAAAATGAGGCCTAATTTGCTGTACACAAACATTCCCACTTTGTAGCAGCGTCCCTGTTCTCTGGGTAAAAGCAAAGAACACAGTGGAAAGTCCTATTTTTCCATGAAAATTAGGATTGTAGCTGTCAGGTTTTGCTTTTCAGACTCCTCATCTCACAGGTGAAACTGGGACAACCTCACGGCATTTTCAGGCAGCCTGGGTGAAAAAGCAACCACATGGACAGGAAGCATCTGATAGGAGAAACAATACAGAGGAGTTTTCCCTGGTGCTTGGAATCTGCAGTGAGCATTGGGAATCTACCCCTAGTGGGTGTTGCCAAAGTGGGCAGGAGATATTTAAGTTTGTTGCAGCAAAACAGGTAAAGTTCAAGTACAATTGAACTAAACAGGTGAAGTTACTTTGATAACTGATTTCTGCCATGAGGGTAAGTGCAATGCACTGTGTTCCACATCAAACAGGATGGGATTGACCAGGGAAAAGAACCTCTTGGGAACTGGAAAAGCCACTCTTGGATAAACATCTCTGTATTCCAGGGCTTGCTGGGGTAAAGACAAAAGAAATACACATTTTGCCCCCAAATTGTACAAATGTATGAAGTGTCCATACCCCACCCTGCTGAATTCTTCAACCCTCACAGTCATCACCATCTCCCAACAAAATCTCTTTATCCTGACTGGATCACTAAACTAAGCCCATGTGGACAAGGTGGGGTTGTGTCAGAGCCCAGGGATGGGCTCCTGGGTGGGCACCACTCCTGCCTGAGAGCAGGGAGAGCATGCACTTTTTCAGGGTCCTGCCCTTTGGCCACCCCAAGCCTTGCAGCGCTCCAGGCTGGGCACAGAGTGGCTGGAGAGCAGCCAGGCAGAAAGGGACCTGGGGGGACTGAGGGACAGGAAGCTCAAGAGGAGCCAAGAGTGTGCCCAGGTGGCCAAGAAGGCCAATGGCATCCTGGCCTGGATCCAAAGTAGCGTGGCCAGCAGGCCCAGGGCAGTGAGCCTTCCCCTGGCCTCTGCCTTGGGGAGGCCACACCTTGAGTGTTGTGTTGAGTTGTGGGCCCCTGAGTTGAGGCAAGAGATTGAGGGGCTGGAGCGGGGCCAGAGAAGAGCAACGAGGCTGGAGAAGGGAGTGGAGCACAAGTGCTGTGGGGAGAGGCTGAGGGAGCTGGGGGTGTTTGTGCTGGAGAAGAGGAGGCTGAGAGGTGACCTCAGCACTGTCTGGAAGTGCCTGAAGGGAAGTTGTGGCCAGGTGGGGGTTGGTCTCTTCTCCCAGGCACTCAGCAATAGGACAAGGGGGCACGGGGGGCTCAAGCTCTGCCAGGGGAAATTGAAGTTGGAGAGCAGAAAAAACTTCTTTGCAGAGAGAGTGCTGAGGGATTGGAATGGGCTGCCCAGAGAGGGGGTGGATTCCCCATCCCTGGAGGTTTTTCAGCTGAGCTTGGCCGTGGCACTGAGTGCCATGATGTGGTAAAGGGACTGGAGTTGGCCCAAGGGTTGGACTTGATGATCTCAGAGGTCTTTTCCAACCCAATCCATTCTATGATTCTATGAAAGGTCTTCTCCAGAAGAAAAGCAGAGATGTGCCCACAGCCCAGGGAAGCTTTGTGCTGACATACAATCCACTGGGGCTGGATTTGAGCTCAGGAAGTATCTCATGTAGAAATGCTGGGGGAGAGCTTTGTACCTTCTGGACAATCAAGTGTTTGTTAGAGTAGAAGCCAAATCGTGGCCACCCGGCTGTCTCCAGAGTTTGGATCCAAACAGACTGTGGAAATCAAGTCAAAAGATGGTTTTTCATTAGCCTGACTCCCACTGAACAGGAAAACCCTAATGCCTTCATTAGCAGTCATTTCATAATGACCCTGGACAAACTTGCATGAGGACTTGGCACTGTGTGGAAGGACTTAAGGGCAAGATGTTTCAGGTCCTTCAGACTCCACCAGCAGGAAGTTCCTTTCTTACCCACCCTGTTGGTAGCAGAGATGCTTCTGCTGCACTGCATGGACCTACCAAACAGATTTCATTTAATGATTTAGCAATTACTACTCCTCACTTCTCACAGCACCATTCCCACCAGAGACTCAGCACTGCTGGAGACAGTTTTGCTTTGGTCCACAAGGCCTGTGTGGTGAGGAAGGAGTTCATGGGGCTTCACCCCTGGTTCTGCACAGCCATGATGCAGCTGGGGATCCCTTCCCAGCTGGCAGAGGATTATCCCAGATTTCCAACGTGGAGAAAGCCTGGGATGGACCAGCCTCACGGGTCTGACTGGGGCAGATCCCACTTCAGGCACGAAGGAGGCAGATTTACCTCTGGGCTGTGGGAAGGAAGCTCTTGGCAGGTGTGTTGGGGGCAAACTGGACCAACCTTGCACACCCCAGGCTCTTGGGCTGAGGATGGAGCACAGTCCTGCCTGGAGGACACGTCACAAGGCAAGGGGCAAACCTGCTCCTGGCCTGGGCCAGACCTCAGCACACACTGGGCAGCCAGGAGGAGACAGGAGCTGTGCCAGGAGGGATTCCTGGGGTGGGCACAGATCAAACAAAGACTCAAGGAGGGGACAGGCCCAGGCTGTGGGGATGTTGCCAGGAGGGCACAGCACAACCCTCCTGGGTGCTCACTGGTGTCAGAGGTGAAAGCACAAGGGTGGCAGTGGCAGCAGGAAAAGTCAGTAGTTGAACTCCTTTCCAGGCCATTGCAAGGGTCTGACACTGAGGGGAAAACCTCCAAGTGCCTCAGGGTACAGTGACATTGAGAACTGCAGCTGTGGCTGAGTTTCCCTCTCCAGGAACCAAGGGCACAGCCTTTCCAGCACCACCCAGCCTGTCCCAATCACCACCCCATCCCTTCTCATTAGCAGCAGCAGTTATTGCTCATCAAAGTGCTCCCAGCAGCAGGACACATTGAAACCATATTATTTTCCGAGTCAAGGGCTGCAAACAGCCTGTGTCAAACTGTTCCCCTGTTTGCTTCTGCCAGGCAGTGCCTCTCCTGGCTCAGCCATGTGCTCTCAGGCTCCAAGCCCAGCTGCTCTTGCAAACCCCACTCTGAGCACATGTTCCTGCATGGGATGTCCTTTATTCTTTGCAGATTTGTTGGGTTGCTGTGAGTCCTCACTGTGTGCCCCCAAAGGGCTCCTTTCAGCAGCGTTTGTACCAAGTTGTTTGATTGGCTTTGAGCTTCTTTGTGAGTTTCCCCAATGCCAAGCTCAGGCCCTGAGCCCATGCCAGGTAATTCATCATTTCTCCTGCAAAGCTATCACAGAGCCCTGCCCTTGGCTTGGCAGATAAAGGGCTGAGAATTGCCTTTCAGGCCACCTAATGAGGGTTGGTGTTTGTCTGGGCTTGGCAGGATGGATGCTCTTAATTTCCGCTTGCTTTCAAAGACAGCAATTCTCTCCCACAAAAAAGACCAGGAATAATGGACACAATGTGGCTTATTCTGAATCACCCTTTGAACATTTGTACTCGGATTTTCTCTTTGTGCATCTTCCGCCTCAGCCCCTGAAACTCTGAGTTCTCTTCAGCTGCTGTTGTGTGTTTTCCTCTGCCAGGAGACATTTCTGTGCCCGAGGCTTTCATTTCTGCAGCCTGGCAGAGCCTCCAGGAATACTTCCCTCAAATTCAAGGTATTCAAGACTGAGCTTTCCTGTTCCTGTTCATGTTCCTGTTCCTGTTCCTGATCCTGGTCCTGGTCCTGATCCTGGGCCTGGGCCTGATCCTGGTCCTGATCCTGGGCCTGGCCCTGGGCCTGGGCCTGGTCCTAGTCCTGGTCCTGATCCTGGTCCTGGCCCTGGTCCTGATCCTGATCCTGGTCCTGGTCCTGGTCCTGGCCCTGGCCCTGGTCCTGATCCTGATCCTGATCCTGATCCTGATCCTGATCCTGGTCCTGGTCCTTTCCAAATAGAACTTGCCTATTTGATGTGAAGAAGCTGAGGCACAAGGGACTGTGCAGGGACAGACCTCCTTCTGTGCCCAGAAATCCTCCAAGTGAGAGCCCAGTGCACCAACCAAGGGGGAGGCTCTAAAGGTCTCCCAATCAGCCTGGCACTGCCCATATTTACCACTTCTATGTGAATATTCATGGGCATGACAGGGCTTCTCATTGTCTACATTTTTCAAAGTTCTGTGCTCTTGCTCTCTCCACATTAACCCACATTTGTCACTGTTTCATTCCCAGCTGGAAACTCAGACTGAGGAGTGGTTGGTCACAGCCCATGAGATTGAGTTGGCATCCTGAGGGCTCCCCAAGGGAGGATAAAGCAGCAGGGAAGGGACACAATCCAGCTGATGCACCTGCTGGGTGCTCCTGCTGCTGCCCCTGCAAGGAGACGGCACTGAAGTTTCCCTCCCTTGCTCACTGCCAGGGACACTCTCAGTTTGCAGAGCTCTGCTGAGTGACATAACCCAAAGCAGCAATGTCGTGGGGCTCAGCTGAAAGACCCCAGGGAATGGCTGGAGCTGTGCCAGGGCAGGGACAGCACCCAGGGAATGGCTGGAGCTGTGCCAGGGCAGGGACAGCACCCAGGGAATGGCTGGAGCTGTGCCAGGGCAGGGTCAGCACCCAGGGAATGGCTGGAGCTGTGCCAGGGCAGGGACAGCACCCAGGGAATGGCTGGAGCTGTGCCAGGGCAGGGACAGGTTGGATCTCAGGGAAAGGCTCTTCTCCCAGAGGGTGGTGGGCACTGACCAGGCTCCCCAGGGCAGTGGGCACAGCCCCAAGGCTGCCAGAGCTCCAGGAGGGTTTGGATGATGGGATTGTTGGGGTGGGATCGTTGGGATTGTTGGGATTGTTGGGGTGTCTGTGCAGGGCCGGGGCTTGGACTGGATGGTCCTTGTGAGTCCCAGCTCAGCATATTCTGGGATTCTGTGAAAGAGCTCCAAATAGGAAAAATAGATGCTGAAATGACACCTTTACAACGGACTGCACCAGGGGGCAGGATTTCAACAGGGAATGCAGCAGCACCTCCTCGATGGGACTGGGAAAATGCTGCCTTACAGCAGGAGAGTTTCCATTGTTCCTGTTTTCCTACATGCTGGGGCAGATCTCAGCTGAATATGGGTGGGCAGCTGCAGCTGGAGCAGCCCCTGGAGGTGGACCAGCCTCAGCTCCAAATGAAGAGGAGCAAGGAGAGCTGAGGCCAGGCTGTGCCCAGGTGCTTCTTCAGCCTCAGGCACCAAGTGTGGCAGCACCACAGGATCAGGAGTTGCCCCAAATCCAGCACTGCTGCGCAGGGAGTGATGTGTGTCCATCCTGCAGCTGGACCTCTCCATAAGGCCACATGTCCTGGCCATGCTTGGGCACAACCAGCTGCTCCAGGACATGTTTCCATCTCCCTGGAAAGCCTCAGTGTAGGTGGGATCCCTCTCGATGACACTGGAGGGGAATTTCTCCTATGACTTCACTGCTTTTGGTTTCAGAGGAGGAGGTCACCGTGCTGCAGGACTGTGACAGGGATGAGGGTGGGAAGGGCCCCAGTGGGATGCAGAGGGTGGGGACAGCAGGTGGAAACTGTGCAATACAGCCATGAAGATCCTGGCACTGCACAGCCCTTCCCAGCATGCAGGCTCCAGCTGGAAGGTCATGGCAGTGTGGGGTGTGAGTGTGATGCCCCACTGCATGATGCCCACTGCTGAGAGTTCTCTGCTCCTGCACAGCAGCCCTGAGGACATGGCAGAGGATGGAGGATGGAGCAGGAGCAAAGAGGCAGCACTTGCAGGTGGCATCAGGGTGAGCTGCCTGGGGCTGCCCCGTGGGGAACAAGCCCAGCCTCCACAGAGGGGCCAGGACCATGTCCAGGCAGAGGTGGGAAGGCAAATCAGAGGGTCATGTGGGGACCCTCTGCTCGAGCAGGGCCACCCAGAGCTAGTTGCCCAGGACTACGTGATGGGCAAAGAACCATGTCCATGGTTGTATTCCCTCTCCAAATCACAGGGACCCTGTAGGGCTCAGGAGGTGCCACAGACACCTTCCAGCAATGCATCCCATGCATCATCACAGCCCCTCTGCACACCAGAAGGATCCCAAAAGCTTTAGGGCCCAGCAGGAAAAGCACCAGGAAAAGGGGGAGAGAGCAGAATCCTCCCAGAAGCAGAACCTCCCTGCCTGGGCAACTCTGACTGGCAGAGCCTTGCCAAACATCTCACCCCATCCAGGGGCTGAAAACAGGCACAGCTGTGTCATCAAACAGGTAGGACTGTGCCACCAAACAGGCAGGGCTGTGCCACCAAACAGCTGTGCCATCAAACAGGAGGAGCTGTGCCACCAAACAGGCAGAGCTGTGCCATCAAACAGGCAGGGCTGTGCCATCAAACAGGCAGGGCTGTGCCACCAAACAGGCAGGGCTGTGCCATCAAACAGGCAGGGCTGTGCCA
>VWZD01008207.1:105043-132361 GCA_013396695.1 Sakesphorus luctuosus
CTTCCCCCAGAGGGTGGTGGGCACTGACCAGGCTCCCCAGGGCAGTGGGCACAGCCCCAAGGCTGCCAGAGCTCCAGGAGGGTTTGGATGATGGGATTGTTGGGGTGGGATCGTTGGGATTGTTGGGATTGTTGGGGTGTCTGTGCAGGGCCGGGGCTTGGACTGGATGGTCCTTGTGAGTCCCAGCTCAGCATATTCTGGGATTCTGTGAAAGAGCTCCAAATAGGAAAAATAGATGCTGAAATGACACCTTTACAACGGACTGCACCAGGGGGCAGGATTTCAACAGGGAATGCAGCAGCACCTCCTCGATGGGACTGGGAAAATGCTGCCTTACAGCAGGAGAGTTTCCATTGTTCCTGTTTTCCTACATGCTGGGGCAGATCTCAGCTGAATATGGGTGGGCAGCTGCAGCTGGAGCAGCCCCTGGAGGTGGACCAGCCTCAGCTCCAAATGAAGAGGAGCAAGGAGAGCTGAGGCCAGGCTGTGCCCAGGTGCTTCTTCAGCCTCAGGCACCAAGTGTGGCAGCACCACAGGATCAGGAGTTGCCCCAAATCCAGCACTGCTGCGCAGGGAGTGATGTGTGTCCATCCTGCAGCTGGACCTCTCCATAAGGCCACATGTCCTGGCCATGCTTGGGCACAACCAGCTGCTCCAGGACATGTTTCCATCTCCCTGGAAAGCCTCAGTGTAGGTGGGATCCCTCTCGATGACACTGGAGGGGAATTTCTCCTATGACTTCACTGCTTTTGGTTTCAGAGGAGGAGGTCACCGTGCTGCAGGACTGTGACAGGGATGAGGGTGGGAAGGGCCCCAGTGGGATGCAGAGGGTGGGGACAGCAGGTGGAAACTGTGCAATACAGCCATGAAGATCCTGGCACTGCACAGCCCTTCCCAGCATGCAGGCTCCAGCTGGAAGGTCATGGCAGTGTGGGGTGTGAGTGTGATGCCCCACTGCATGATGCCCACTGCTGAGAGTTCTCTGCTCCTGCACAGCAGCCCTGAGGACATGGCAGAGGATGGAGGATGGAGCAGGAGCAAAGAGGCAGCACTTGCAGGTGGCATCAGGGTGAGCTGCCTGGGGCTGCCCCGTGGGGAACAAGCCCAGCCTCCACAGAGGGGCCAGGACCATGTCCAGGCAGAGGTGGGAAGGCAAATCAGAGGGTCATGTGGGGACCCTCTGCTCGAGCAGGGCCACCCAGAGCTAGTTGCCCAGGACTACGTGATGGGCAAAGAACCATGTCCATGGTTGTATTCCCTCTCCAAATCACAGGGACCCTGTAGGGCTCAGGAGGTGCCACAGACACCTTCCAGCAATGCATCCCATGCATCATCACAGCCCCTCTGCACACCAGAAGGATCCCAAAAGCTTTAGGGCCCAGCAGGAAAAGCACCAGGAAAAGGGAGAGAGAGCAGAACCCTCCCAGAAGCAGAACCTCCCTGCCTGGGCAACTCTGACTGGCAGAGCCTTGCCAAACATCTCACCCCATCCAGGGGCTGAAAACAGGCACAGCTGTGTCATCAAACAGGTAGGACTGTGCCACCAAACAGGCAGGGCTGTGCCACCAAACAGCTGTGCCATCAAACAGGAGGAGCTGTGCCACCAAACAGGCAGAGCTGTGCCATCAAACAGGCAGGGCTGTGCCATCAAACAGGCAGGGCTGTGCCACCAAACAGGCAGGGCTGTGCCATCAAACAGGCAGGGCTGTGCCATCAAACAGGCAGGGCTGTGCCACCAAACAGACAGGGCTGTGCCATCAAACAGACAGAGCTGTGCCATCAAACAGGCAGGGCTGTGCCACCAAACAGAGCTGTGCCATCAAACAGACAGAGCTGTGCCATCAAGCAGGCAGGGCTGTGCCACCAAACAGAGCTGTGCCATCAAACAAGCAGAGCTGTGCCATCAAACAGGCAGGGCGGTGCCATCAAACAGAGCTGTGCCACCAAACAGACAGAGCTGTGCCATCAAACAGAGCTGTGCCATCAAACAGGCAGGGATGTGCCACCAAACAGGCAGAGCTCTGCCACCAAACAGACAGAGCTGTGCCATCAAACAGGCAGGGCTGTGCCATCAAACAGGCAGGGCTGTGCCATCAAACAGACAGAGCTGTGCCATCAAGCAGGCAGGGCTGTGCCACCAAACAGAGCTGTGCCATCAAACAAGCAGAGCTGTGCCATCAAACAGGCAGGGCGGTGCCATCAAACAGAGCTGTGCCACCAAACAGACAGAGCTGTGCCATCAAACAGAGCTGTGCCATCAAACAGGCAGGGATGTGCCACCAAACAGGCAGAGCTCTGCCACCAAACAGACAGAGCTGTGCCATCAAACAGGCAGGGCTGTGCCATCAAACAAGCAGGCCTGTGCCACCAAACTCACTCTCTGCAGTTATTACGTAACTCACCCAAGGCAGGAGGGCTCTTTCAGTGTGTTAAGAAAGGGGGAAACAAAAAATCCTGGGAATATTTCTTCTTACACCTCCTTTCTAAGCACCTTCAGCAAAGAACGAAGCTCCTGAAAGATTACCCTGAAAATTCAGACACCAAAGAGTAGCTTTGAAGTAAGTCCAAATCAGTCTCAGTTCCCAAAGCAGGGCAGGACTCCTGGCAAAGCACTGGCATGTTTGAAGAGCTGAGAGGGGAAAACAAACACAGAGCTGATTTCCAGTGGGAAGGACTGGAATTGACTGGTTTGAGTTGGAAGGAATCTTAAAAATCATCTTGTTCCCCCCCCTGCCATGGGCAGAGGCACCTTCCACCAGCCCAGGGTGCTCCAAGCCCTGTCCCTTGGACACTCCCAGGGATGGGGCAGCCACAGCTGCTCTGGGCAACCTGTGCCAGGGCCTGCCCACCCTCACAGCCAAGAATTCCTTCCCAATATCCCATCTATCCCTGCCCTCTGTCCATGGGAAGCCATTCCCCTTGTTCTGTCCCTCCATCCCTTGTCCCAAGTCCCTCCCCAGCTCTCCTGGAGCCCCTTTAGGCACTGCAAGGCCACCAGAAGTTCCCCCAGAGCCTTCTCTTCTCCAGACTGAATAATCCCAGTTCTCTCAACATTTCTTCCACGAGATGAGCTCCAGCCCTTGGAGTATCTTCATGACCCATATTTCTTTCCTTCTTTGATAAATTATTGCAACAACTCTGAAGAGGCCAAAGGTCTTTGTTTCTTGTTTGTAAACTACCCAAGCTCCTTTTCTGGGGAAAGCAGAGCTATTCATTTTTGTGTCCTTACAGGAAGGACCTCAAGGAGAGGAAAATCCAGGTTTGGGTGCACCTGCTGTGGCAGCAGTTTTGTCACTCCACTGGTTTTGTTGGTGCAATCTGGAAAGAGAATCAAAAGTCCCTGGAGCAGCACATTCCAGCAGTGCAGGTTCCATATCACTGCAGAATTAAGAGAAAATTATTCTCTGAACTGTTTAGAAAGGCAAAGGCATCCAAATTTCAGAGGCTCCATAGCTCAGGGGTTAGAGCACTGGTCTAGTAAACCAGGGGTCGTGAGTTCAAATCTCACTGGAGCCTTTGTGGGACCTGGGAATCCTGCACAGATCTTCCCATTTATTTCCAAAATGTTGCTCTGATGTCATTTTTTGGGGCATCCACCCCAGCCCACGTGAAATACAAACATCCCAGGGCACCTGTACCAAATAACAGGCAATAGGAAGCAGAGAAAAGAGCAATGGTCAGAGTCACACCCTGGAAATGTTTTTAATGCAGAGCAATCAGAGACAGGAAACACCTCCTGATAGGATTTAGAGCCTTGTGAGCCCTGCAGACCTTGGGAGGTTCATTGATGAACAAATCTGAAATGCCTGCCAGATATTTCCAGTCAGAGCTGCTTCATCTCCTCATCCATCAGCAGGATGATCAGATTGTGTCTGCAGAGCTCAGCGACTGCAGGGCTGGCTGAGAACATCCTAAAGATGGTTTGTGGAGGAACAGGAGCACTGGTCACCTTCAGAGCTCTGCTGGGGGCGCTGCAAAGGGATCATTTTTGAGAATAAATACCCGGGAATTAACCTGTTTGATGAGATTTCCTACCCTGCCTTTGCAGATGTCCCTTTTTCCTGCTCCTTTTCAAACAGACTCCTGTATTGAATCCACCAAAGTGATCCAAACAGTGATGTGAAAGGTCATTTCTGAATTTGAAAAGGGCCTCTTCCATTTCAAGGAAAGGAGGCTCAAAAGCCTGAAGCATTTTTGTCTGGTGCAGGTGGGCACTGGTGCCAGGGGGGACTTGGTGCTTTGTTGACCTCCTTCCAGCCTGTTCCTTACAGCTCTGTCATCCCAAACCAGTGAGTTTGGGTGGGTTGAATGTGTTTCCTCCACATGAGGAGTGACCTGCAGGAATTTCTCAGCTTTCCCTGTACCTGTCACAGTAAGGCTAAAGGAACAGGAGTCAGCAAGTTCCCCTTAACCTGCAACCTCTGAAACCAGCCCAAGTCATCCCTGCTGTAACCCAAGATACTGGAGCATGGACTGATGTGTTTTACCAACAGTCAGTTTGTCTCCGGGCTGTTGTGGCTCCACGTCTCTCTCCCTTGTCCCTCATTAAAGCTTATCTTTTATTTTGCTTTCATATGAAACTGCTGAGCAAAGCCCAGAAAGATCTTTGTGGTTCAAGCTCCCTTTTGCAATCAGGCTCCTGGGTCTGGCTTTGCTGAGCCTGGGAGGGCTGGAAATGATCCTTTGAAACATTAATGTCTCTCATCTCCCTGCAAAAGTGACAAATGTTCAGGGGATGTTTTGCTGAATTCTTAATCTCTACCTCAGATTAACGTAAAAGCTGCTCCTCCAGAGCCCCTCCTGAGTGCAGAGCCCCAGACACTCCAGTGCTGCCCCTTGAACATGGCCCTGGGGCAAAGATGGTTTTCCCAGGGCCTGCATCCCTTTGGATCCTTCACCCAGCCCCTTTTCCTCTGCTGAAAACGGGGATCCTCAAAGGCAGAGCTTGACAAGAAGAGCAAAGAGGGCAAAGTGCTTTGTATCCATGCCCTGAAGCCCAGGTGAGTGTGGGAGGGAGGAAGGGCAGCTCCTCATCTTCATTGCTCCCCAGGGCAAAGGGCACGGCCCCAAGGCTGCCAGAGCTCCAGGAGCACTCCAGGACAGTGCTCTGAGGGACAGGGTGGGATTGTTGGGGCACCTGGGCAGGGCCAGGAGTTGGATAGGTGGTCCTTGTGGGTCCCTTCTGTTGACCTGTGGATGGAAATGCTCCACCTGCATTCAGAGATCCAGGGAAGGTTCTGTAGCCCTTCCATAAGTTGATCCCCTTATGGGTGTGACCAGGGAGAACTCTCGCTCTTTAAAGTTGTGACCTGCCCCAGTGAAGATCTGGACAGTCTTTCATTGCTTTCATAGAATCACAGAATCAGTTGGGTTGGAAGAGACCTCTGAGATCACCAAGTCAACCCTTGATCCAACCCCACTGTGATCACCAGATCATGGCACTCAGTGCCACGGCCAGTTTCATCTTAAAAACCTCCGGGGAAGGGGAGTCCACCCCAATCTCCTTTATTTCAGGAGATTTAAATGTGTTGTCCTGCTTAGCCATGAAAATCTGGTTTTTTTGTATTTTCCTGAAGATTTCAGAATATCACTTCTATTTTTAAAGCCCATCCTGGACACTGCATTTCTCTGACATGCTTTTCATTCCTGGCTCTCCCTCCGAGGGTTTGACCAGGCTGGGCAGAGAAATCATTTCTTTAATTATAAACAACAGTGAACTTTGGGGCCCAGAAGGCTGGATTGTCATGCCCTAAACCCAAGGCCCATGTTCTCAGAGCTGCATTTGTGCCTCCAGGTCAGTTCTAGTGAAAGCCTCAACTAATCCATTTCTTAAGTCATGTGAGAAACAACAAATAAATAATTTAATCCAGGGAGGGAAACTCTGAGCAAGAGCCAGGGAAAACATTCCCATGTTTATAGAGGTTTTAGACTTAGAAATACAATTTACACTGATTTTAAAATCTGACATCCACGAGGATCACACAGCTTTGAGCCTCAGCCCAGAGGAGAAACATCTAGAACTGGTAGGACTGCAGAACTCAGAGTGGAGAAAAATCACCTCAAGTTATTTGTTTTCCAGTTATCTCATAATGAGCACATCCAATCTGTTATTCCAAACAAGATGTTGAGGTTTTAACAATATCTTTTAAAAAGCCAATATGAAATGTTCTGTTTCCCCCTGGAAAAAGGGTGACAGCAGCTACCCAAGGCAGCTCCAGTGTGCACCATCACCCTCCTGCTGCAGCTCCCTCTTGCACCACAGCCCTGACCTGCTCAACCTCAGCTGCCCCCCAGGCCTGAACTCCACACCTGTGCAGCAGACAAATCCCTAAATCCATAAACTCTGCCAAGGGAGCCGGGTGCTTGCTCAGCTGGAGGCACCTCCACAGTGGATGCTGAGGTGGGAGGAGACCCCCTGCTGTTCTCCCAGTCCTTCTGCGGACACCTCTGGGAAAGCCAGACTGGCATTTGGGGGAAAATCAAACAAAAATGATTCACACCAAAACCTAGGGAAAAGACAAAATAGGGAATGAGAAATGCTCACAGGTTCACCTACTCTTGGCAGTGGCCCTGTGTCCCAGTTGAGCAGTGGGACCAGTTTATCCCTGTGTGGGGGTGACCAAAGCTGGGCATTCTAAACCCTCTGGGCCATTGCCCACCAACTGGCACCAATGGCCCATTGGCAGCAGCTGCCCAGGGCACAGCTGAGCCCTCAGCCTGGCAGCTGGCTGGGAAAGAAGCCTGGCAGAGGAGCTGGGAGAACTCCCCTCCAGGGACTCCTTGGCACCTCCACACCCACCTCAGGCCTCAGCTCTGCTCAGGGGCCACCAACCAGTCCAAAATCCCCCCTGACTCCCACACTCACATCCCCCACTCTGCAACTCCCTGCCCTGGGGGACCCACTGGGGGCTCCCACTCAAACATCAGGGGACACAAGCTGGGGGTTTGGGGACCTCTGGGACCACTCCTGGGATCCAGAGGAGGAGCAGAGCCTGGAGAGGAGGAGCCCAGCACTCTCCACCAGACTGGGACATCATCTGCACCAACAGCTTTGGCCCTTCCTTTTCCTTTGCACTCGGGGGAACCACGTGGGGCTCAGCACAGGGGCCACCAAACCCCACTGTGTTTGTGCCCCAGGGGGCTGGGTTCCACTGCTGGGCTTGGGGGTTAAACCCAATTTCTCTTTGTGCCATTGCATTTCTTGTAATATTGTTATTAAATTGTAACTCTGACTTATCATCTCTTTTGTGTTGGGTTCATTTCTCCTGCCAGTTTCCCTTTAAACCAGCACACCATGGACCAGAAAAGTCCATGGCCACTGGACTTGGCAGAGAAGACAAGATTCCCTCCTCACTGGAGGACAGAGATAATCTCCAGTTAAAGCTCTGCCAAGCACAGGCAGCTCCACAGTATCCCCAGGGAGGTCTGTGCACAGCCTGTGTATCATCCACCCACAGCCATGATGATTCCTCCACTGCCTTGGTGCCAACATTTTCCCAGGGAGATTGTCATCTCCATGCATTTTAAGCACTGTAACAGGTTCCCCAGGGAAGTGTGGAGTCATCATCCCTGGGAGTGTTCACAAAACAAGTAGACATGGCACTGCATGACACGGTTTAGTGGCCACGGGGCCATTTGGTTAAAGGTTGGACTTGATGATCTTGGATGTCTTTTCCAACCTTCATGATTCTGTGGTCTCCTGGAGCCAGTGCAGTTTGGGCCTGGAAAGAGCATTGCCATAAAATACAGGAATCCAACAGCTTCAGTAAGATCTTGTGGCTGCCCAGAGAGGCTGAATGCAAAGACACTCTGCACTGAAAGCTGGTGGGTTGCACTAAAAGCTGGTGGGACATGGTCTTGGTGTTCCCGAGTTGTGCCAGCACTGCAGGCTCACATGGCACCTTCCCAGACACGTTGCAGCTCCTGGTGACCTCTCCTGACTGTCCATTTCTGTCAAAGATGGGAACCTCTTGCAAACAGAGCAGCCCTGGCAGCAGGCAAAGGTCACCTCCAAGCTGGACACAGGCACAGCAGCTCAGAACCCAAAGCTTCCGGCCAACACCACCCTATCCCAACTGCTGCTGCAGGAATGTTTGGAAAGGGTCACACCCTGACTCAAGGAGAAAACCCCAGCCCAGAGGTTCATGAGGGGATGAGAACACCCATGGACAGGTGGCACTGGTAATGTGGCTCAAAGCCACAGGCTGATGGGGCAGGTTTGCAAGGCTTTCCTTTGGCATCCAGTGGGATCTGCCTAACCCCCTCTTTGTGGAAACGTTGAGTTCTCAGTCTCTTACTGACTGTGCTGCTCCTCCTGAGGATTTCTATCTCTGTTGAGCAGGCTGGGAACCCTTTTCTTCTCAATGGCAGGGTCCATACTGGCACTGTAATCCTCCAGGACTTAGGGAGGTGCCACTGACCCACTCAGGGCAGTGGCAATATGAGTTTGCCTTCCTCCTTCCTGTGGGCCAAACCTCCATGGAAGACCTGGAATAAAACCTGAGATTGTTTCAGTTACTGCAAATTTAACCAACCTATAAAAAGCCAACCACACCCACCTTCACCTGGGCACCCTGCCATGCCAACAGGAGCTGAGGGGCAGCTCCAGGGTGGGAATCTCTGTGAGGACACAGCAGAGGAACAGCAGGTCTGCATCCCATGGGCAGATGGAAGGAGTTTGTTGTGTTCAGTCTCCCCACAGGAAGGCTAAAAGTAGCCATGACTAACTCACATAAATACCACAGGAGTAAACAAGCAGGAGGAGAAAGAACTATTTAAACTCCATTACGTGACGAGCAGGAATGAGTATGTTAGACTAGAATTTCAAAACAAAAAAAATTAAAAATGTAAAAATGAGAGGAGTAACTTTTTCAAGCAGCACAAACCACAGGAGGAGGAAACCCTTGTGAGAAGTGAGAAACCAGCAGGTTCTGGGGGAGATGAAGAGCACAGCCAGACTCCAAGAGCCCAGAGCTCCTGTCCCTGTTCTGTTCACAGGAGACATCCTGGAACCACAGCAGCCCACACTGGTTTGGGTTGGAAGGGACCTTAAAGACCATCTCATTCCACCCCCTGCCATGGGCAGGGACACCTTCCACTAGCCCAGGTTACCCAGAGCCCTGTCCAGCCTGGCCTTGGACACTTGCAGGTGTGACCTTTTCCAAGTTCAGCAGCACCTAGTGCTGTGAATATTTGTGTGTATCCATGTGTATTTTTAACAGTCTTTTAAGTAACTTGTTTCTCCAAATACTCCTGAAAATGACTTTAAGGCTGTTTTCTCCTCCACCCTGGAGAGCTTGTGACGTCCCTGTTGGTAGCCTCATGTCCCCCCTGCCTGTTTGGGAAGCAGCTCATTCCCTGGACAGAGAGCCTAGTTAGAGAGCTCCCTTGTTCTAATAATGGTCACCTATTTATAGCCTTTTATAATTTGTTTCATGACAAAGAGATTCTGCAAGATGGTCCTTGATTCTTGCGAGTTTGTAATGATTTTTTCCCTTCCTGTGTTATTGAAAGTATCTTTTGTGCTCAGAAAAATGCCTGTAATAAAGGCTATTTCATGTGTTCAGAATAAATGATAGGGACTTTAATAGGCTTCTGATGAAAGCTTAGGCTTTCTCTTTGTTTCCCTTCAGTTCTTTTCAATGCTCTGGGTCTAAGCCTGGCTTATCCTGAGACTTCCAGGAGCACAAGAGGTGCAGAGGAAGATGCTCTGGATGTTGTTCAGCCCTAGTCAATGCCCAGCCCTGTGTCTCTGGTGGTGGCACATTGCAAAGAGCAGAAGGCAAAGGCTGGAGATGGCACTGACTCACTCCATAACTGTCTCTCACCAGATATGCCAATTTAATTATTTCTGTTGGGCCAGCTATTAAATACTGTTGGCACTGGTCCAACTGGCCTGAGGAAATGCTCTCAAGCCTTTCCCTCCCATAGGTCTCTGCCCCACCACAGCCATGCCCACCCTTCTTTGGCCACTGTGCTCTGCAGTGCACTTTGCACCCTTTGCACTCCAGAGCACCATCTCCAGGTTTTCTCCATTCTCTGCAGGATTTTGAACGAAACAAAGAGTTTTTCTCTCCATGCCTCTGCAGATGAGGTGCTGCTGGCCTGTCCCACATGCAGTGCTGCTGGGGCATGTGAGAGCAGAGGGAGAATCCTTTCTCTTTGCTGTCTGTGTGTCAAGGCTCAGACTTAACACAGCCCCTACTCTCTGTGGGGAAACAGGACAGGGAGAGTGGAGTCCGAGGGCACAGCCAGACCCTCATCCTGCCAAACCCAGCAGGGCCTCAGCAGCCCATGGGCTGTGGTAGTTCATTGGTCCAGCACCAGCTTCACACCACTGTGGTTCTTCTCTCCTTACCTGGTCCCAGCTGTGCCCAGGGTTTCTTCACAGTTGAACCTTTCACCAGCTCTCTGATGGGCTCCAGCTTTGTGAGCCAGTACAATCATGGACTCTCTCTGAGTTGGAAGGGACCCAGAAGGATCATCCAGTCCAACCCCAGGACCTGTACAGGCATCCCAACAATCCTACCCTGTCCCTCAGAGCGTTGTCCAAACCCTCCTGGAGCTCTGGCAGCCTTGGGGCTGTGCCCACTGCCCTGGGGAGCCTGGTCAGTGCCCACCACCCTCTGGGGGAAGAGCCTTTGCCTGAGATCCAACCTGAGCCTGCCCTGGCACAGCTCCAGCCATTCCCTGGGTGCTGTCCCTGCCCTGGCACAGCTACAGCCATTCCCTGGGTGCTGTCACTGCTCACACAGAGCAGAGATTGGAGCTGCCCCTCAGGAGGAACCTGCAGACCCCATTGAGGTCTGGCCTCAGTCTCCTCCAGGCTGAACAAACCCGGTGACCTCAGCTGCTCCTCAAGACCCTTCACCATGTTCATATCCCTCCTCTGAATGCTCTCTAATGGCTTTAGATCCTATACTGTGGTGCCCAAAACTGCCCCCAGAACTCCTGTTGCCCCTGCCTGGGCAGTCCATAGCCCTGCACCACCTCTGCCTTCCCCCTTTCCCCATTTCTCAGCCTTTGCCTTCTACCCCTGACCTTGGACTCCCCCTTTCTGAGCACTCCCAGTTGACCCCTGCACCTCCATGTGCACTTCTGGGTGCCAGCTGGGGCTTCCCCAGGCATCCCAGCAGCCAGAAGCTCTTGCCAGCAGTGGAAGGTGCACAGCCACTCTCACACCATCAGTGGGATGTTCTGAGACCACCAGGAGGCATTCGTCCTCCACCAGTCCTCCTCCAAGGGTAGGCAGGTGGTGGGACAGCCTTGCACGGCTGCTCAGCTGCAGAAACCTTGTCCCAGCTTGCTCACAGTGTCCAGCGGTGTCTTTTGTGTTAACCACAGTCACAGGTGGGACAGCCTCAGCACCAGCATCCAACGTGATGTCCTGGTGATGTGGCCCCTGCTGTGCTGGATCAGCCTCCGCATTGCCATGAGAGGGCAGCACCTGGGCTGGCTGGAGAGTTCCTGGACATGGACCTTCCAGCAAAGATGCATCAGGCTCCCCGGCAAACATTGAGCAAACCTACAGAGAATCCTTTCTCTTCCAGTCCAGGAGTCAGGCAGACGCTGGGCCAAACAAAACCCTCCCCACAGCTCTCCCTCACAGCTGGGCTGTTTGCTTCTTCCTGTGCTCAGTGTCACAAAAGGAGCTCCAACTGCCAAGAATTCTCCCTGTTCCTCCGAGCACAGAGGTGCATTGGCTTTGGGTTTGCTTTGGTTTGTTTAATCAGCTGTTGCAACCAAAGAGTTTCAAGCATTTGTGGGGATGAGGGAGGGATTGGGAGTCTCAGCCTCCAGCAGGGCCTTGGGGGTTCCTGCACACCCCTGGCTGTGATTGCCCAGTTCATCATCAGTAACAAATACGAGCAGTGGAGCCCATGGGACAATCAGAGAGCCTGGGATTGGCTTCCTTCCCCAGCTGAGCCTGGAGTGTCCTTCCCCAGGAAGGCAGAGCTGCTGAAGGTGGTGATCTGCATCTACCTTACTGTGCTGGTTTAAAGGTAAACTGGCAGGAGAAATAAACCCAACACAAAAGAGGTTATAAATTAGAGTTACAATTTAATAACAATATTACAATAAATGCAATGGCACAAAGAGAAATTGGGTTTAACCCCCAAGCCCAGCAGTGGAACCCAGCCCCCTGGGGCACAAACACAGGGGGGTTTGGTGGCCCCTGTGCTGAGCCCCACGTGGTTCCCCCGAGTGCAAAGGAAAAGGAAGGGCCAAAGCTGTTGGTGCAGATGATGGCCCAGTCTGGTGGAGAGTGGTGGGCTCCTCCTGGCCAGGCTCTGCTCCTCCTCTCGATCCAAGGAGTGGTCCCAGAGGTCCCCAAACCCCCAGATTGTGTCCCCTGAGGTTTGGGTGGGAGCCCCCAGTGGGTCCCCCAGGGCAGGGAGTTGCAGAGTGGGGGATCTGACTCTGGAAGTCAGGGGGGATTTTGGACTGGTTGGTGGCCCCTGAGCAGAGCTGAGGCCTGAGGTGGGTGTGGAGGTGGCAAGGAGTCCCTGGAGGGGAGTTCTCCCAGCTCCTCTGCCAGGCTTCTTTCCCAGCCAGCTGCCAGGCTGAGGGCTCAGCTGTGCCCTGGGCAGCTGCTGCCAATGGGCCATTGGTGCCAGTTGGTGGGCAATGGCCCAGAGGGTTTAGAATGCCCAGCTTTGGTCACCCCCACACAGGGATAAACTGGTCCCACCTGCTCAACTGGGACACTTCTCGTGTGTGTCTCCTTCACCCTCTGTAGCAGTGGGAGCAGCAGGATCCAATCTACAGGCACACAGCACGTGTTTTAGGGCAGGGAGGGCCCAGCCCTGAGCACAGACAAGCTCCCTCTGTATTTGGGTGTTTCTGGCTGGAAAGCCAAAGAACCATTTCAGCAGCCACTGCACATCACATGGATGCCCATCTGAGGGCTTCCAGGGGGTGGCACATTCCCCTTCAAAGAAAACCCTGTTCTAGGAGTGACTCCCTGTGCTTGAAGAGGCAATTTTCCTGGGAACCATTCAGGAACTTCCTGATTGGAATACAATGGGCTGTGGCCCTGCAGCTGCATCGAGGTTGCTGAAAAGCAGCATAATTATATTGCCATTGACAGCAGCTAAGGATCCATCCCCTGTCCTTTCCAAGGCTGAGACCAGAAGTTCAGTCTATACCAACAGCATGTGAATGTGAGGCTTTGAGAAGCCAAAGGATTTGTTTCAAGGGGTTCATTTTCTGCCGTGAAATTCATAGACAGACCATAAACAAAAGGGGGGGAATATCCCCAAAGAGCACAGAATGAACCTTTTCAGCTGGTTTCATTGGCAATGCACTTTTTTTTCACAATAACTGGTTGTCTCAGTTGATTTTGGAAGGAACAATCAGAACTAAAAAAAAGCTGTTGGATTTTCAGACTGGGAAGTGAAATGTTAGATTCTCTGCTGACTTGTGCTGGCCCCACAGTCAAACTTGATATTCCCGTTGGCTTTTCAGAGTGTTAATGAAGCCCAGAGATGGCCTCAACTCTTGTGTTTTATTTTATGGAGCATTATGGCAGCTCCAGCCCCTGGCCCAGCACAGCAGATGGTCCAAATGTGACCCTGGCTCCTTGTCAAGCCCTGGGGGAGCCTCGGGGCAGAGGCTCAGCTGAGTCCCCCAGCACAGCCCTTCCACTCTGCTGGAGAGCTGCTCTGCCCAGGGCACAGGCTGTGTATTCTGCACCCCAAGGTAAATTTTACCCTCATTATAGTCCTGAGGTCAGTCCTGGCCCTAGGCCAGCCCCTGGATGTTGTCCAGACTCTCTTCTGCACTGGAGCCATTCCCACTCCAAGTCACACCTTTTTCCATGCCCCACAGGCCCGACTGTGCCATGCACGATTAGGTCTGATGTTGGAATTCCAAGCCTGTAGTGGAGTGGGAAGATGTTCCCCTGGGACCTGGGCACAATTCCCTCTGTCTTACTGGACAGTCTTTTGCCTTTTCTCAGTCTCTGGGACAAGGTTGTGCCCCTTCTTCAAGGTGAGAGGAATGAGCATTGAAATGACACATTCTGAGAGCAGCCACTGGTTTGTCCTCTCCTTCTGATCCCACTAATTTAAGCTACACTCTGTACTACAGATTCTATTTTCTCCTGTACCATCACCCTCCTCTGGGGCTCCCAAGGATCTATTTTCATCAGAGTTTCAGAAATAAAGAATTAATCAAACACTGACGTGGTGACTCATACTAGAAATTACCTTCCCTACCTCGAGTACAAACCAGATCTCCTTGAGATTTCACAGGGGAAGGTGTTGGTGTCAAATGCAAAGAGCACAAGCATTTATTGTGTTGAATTTCAAGCAGAAATATTCATCTAATTGTCTGGAAATCAAAGGCAGGGACACGATTTTGGGTGCCCAAAACTATATGGGGGGTTTGGGCACCCTAAATTATAAATTTAGGTCAAGAAACTGGTTATTCCTCACCTGGACAGGTGTTGGTCATGTCAGACATGGAAGGGGTTTGGCAGTGAAGACCCTGAGCCTGGGGAAGGTGAGGCAGTGAGTGACCCAGCGAGGACAGATGTGCAGGGGGGAGCAGCCCAGGCAGGAGCACCATGGCCACACTTCTGACCTCCTGGGAACTGTGCTTTGAGTGGGAATTGAGGCCACACCAAGATGTGGGTTCACAAAAGCATTTGGGAATTGAGGTGCTGACACAGAGGCTTGAAAGGCGCCTGAGGCTGTAAAATCATGCAGAGATGGCTGGGAACAAGTTATGTCCAAGATTCCTCCATAGCACAGGAGGGACTTGGAGGTGAATCTGCACCAGCTTTGGGGTTGACTCAGCCTGAGCATCAAATGGAGAAGGGAAAAGATTTTTATGAGCAGTACATAAAAAAAGAGCTGTCAAAGAGCTCTGCAGTGTCCTTGGGGTTTTTCCCTTAATTTTCTTGGTATGTGCCTCCTGAGCACAGTGTCCTCACAGAACCAGCCCAGCTGGAAAGGTCTCCCCTTGCTCTGCAGACCACAGAGCGCTCAGGTATTTGGGATTTCATGCACTCACCTTCAGTTCACCTCTTGCCCCACGTTCCCAGATCACAGCCAGTGATGAGCTAAAAGTGTCCAGGGCTTCCCTGGTGGAAGGAGTGGGCCCTGCCCCTGCCTCTGCCCCACAGGCTCCCTGCGCAGTGTGGGGGCCCTGGGGGCAAAGAGCACCCCAGAGGGAACACAGCACAGCAGGACTGTGTGTTCCCCAACACGGGGTGGGCAGAGCCCAACTCAGCCATGTGGAGCAAGAAAACCAAAAGGATTGCACTGAACAAACTCAGAGCTGCCCTGGGGGTGAAATCTGTGAGTGGCAGAAGGTCTGGGGGGGCTGCAGGTACCTTGGGCACCACCCAAACCCAGGACATGCAGCACAAGGGACCCCACTGGGGGAGAATAATCAATTCAGCCTTTCCCAGCCACTGCTCAGAGGTCCCTAAATCCTGTCCCAACAGCCATGGGATGCCCCAAGCGTGTTGGGATTCCTACATTTTCAGGCTGGCAAACCAAAGACAAATTTGCAGGTGCTGCTCAGATAAGAATGGAATTGGCCCAGAGACCTTGAGCTGGTGCAGAAGCAAGAAATGAAGCTGCAGAAACTCCACAGAGTAACATCAATAGAACTCTTTTATAAAGTTAAAATAATTTACCTTAAGACTGTTTAGATCTAGCAACCTTTAGGAAATATGTATTACTTAATAAATAGCTCTAGCTGTGTGATGTTGGATGGTTTGCAGGGTGTGTGTGGGTTTTAAGGTTGTGTGTAACTGTGGGAAAAAACAGCTTAGAATACAGTTCCTCCTGAAATTTGAATATTCTTGTGCAAGAATAGTTTAAATATTGTTAATGTAAACATAATTGCACCTTTTGCACTTCTTTCCTCCCTTCTCCTGCTCCTCTTCCCTCCTCTCCACAACTACCCAGTAACTGTAACTCATGACAAAAAGGACTGAAAAATAAAATACCAAAAAAGAAAAATCCATAAAATGAGATGCAGTCCAGTGATTTATTTCATGATAAGGATTGAAGCCTCTGAAAAGCCCCTAAAAGGCTCAATTGAGAGCTGTGTCTGTGGAGATCAGGTGTTGTGACACAAGAAGCTCAGTTGTCCTCAGAGGAAGATCCAGTACCTAATCTGTAGGTGGCTGTGGGAGAGGCATCCATGGAAAATCCTGCCCCAGGCTGTTCAGGGGGCAGGGGGAGCCCACTGGCAGCAGGAAAAAGCAACCCCAAATCTTTCCCAAACAATCGTGGCCCCTTCCCCTGGGTACAGGGAATGAAACAATGAGAAATCCGAGAAGTTCATGGCCACACAGAGCAGCTCACAGGAACCTCATTAGAGAGGTGGGAGGTGAGTGAAGAAGGGCCAAGGCAGAAGCAGGAGAGGGATGCAGGAGCTCAGGAGCAGTGTGGGCTGTGGGTGACCCCACTGCTGGAAGTCCCATTTCTTGGCATTACATCCTGAAAAGCCCTGGGGGAGTTTCCTGGGGTTCAGCTATTCAGGTGGCTGCAGCACCTGCCCCCCTTCCCCACACTGTGCTGGGCAGCAGTTGGAGGGTGGCACTGGCCAAGAATTCCACAGCCAGCAAGAAAATGCCATCAGGCTTCCAATCCTCTCACAAACCTCTGTGCAGTTGCAAAGGCAGAATAAGGTGTGGGAAAGAATTTTCCAGGTGTATCCTGCAGGCCAAGAGGTGTGCCAGAGCCAGGAATGGGTGGCAAGACCTGGTCACAAGGCATAGTGGAGCACCTCTGCAGGGAGCCCAGCAGGACCAGGATTCAGGTGTCAGCTGTGGTGGCTTGGCTAGAAATGGGCTGTGGAAGATTGTTGCAATTCTTCAAGTTGGACTGGAGCCCTCCAGAGGTCCTTCAGTGGTGCTGAGTCACTGGGGCAGAGGCTCCAGCAGTGACCTGCCCAGTGCTGGGTTTGCTAGACAGGACCTGTCCAGAAACTGTCATGGATATACTCCAGGATTTCACTGTACAAGCAGCACTCAGCTATTTACCAAATCAGCCTGAAACCACACACATATTCCATTTCATTTTCTCTTTCATTTAGAAACCTGCCCCTAATTACATGTTTCCTCTGACCCAGAGTGATGGGAGTCACTTCCACAACTCATCCTCCTCTGAACTCAAAAGCCTCCACTTGGCCTCTAGAGGTGCTCGTGGGATCCAGTAGCATCTCCAGAAGCTCCTGCTCTTGGAGTTTGGCTGAAACCACCCCTGTCCCTTCCATATCTGCTTTTTTGGTCCTTTTCCCTCCTCTCTCCCTCCCTGCAGCCGAGGCAGCAGCTGCCCTGGAGAGCTGCAGAAAGCACCGTGCTCCCATTGCACCAGCAGACCCTTCCTCAGCAGTTCTGTCAGCACCATCAGCACCACCAGCAGGTGCTGGGATGGCCTGAACGTGCCCAACAATGAAATGTGCCCAACAGCTGCAGCAGGGTCACAAGGAGGGCACCTCGAGACCCTGGGAGATCCCAAAACACGGATCTGGTGACAAACAGGATTAGTGTCAGTTGACACTTCAGCTGCTGTTTTGGGGACCCACAAACCCTGCCTTGTTCCCTGCCCCTCACTGTGCTGCTGGGCAACATGAGCCACCAATGTCAGGACATGTGTCAGCCTCTCTCCAGGCAGGAGGGGAGATGGGACAATGGGTTGTGTTGGTTTAGACCTTGGCAGAATGCCAATCACTCACCCAGGAACATCCACCTGCAACTCAGACTCCCTTGTAAGGCCAGGTTTCCTGGTCATGCCTAGGCACAACCAGCTGCTCCAGGACGTGCTTCCATCCCCCTGGAATGCCTAAGAGCAGGTGTGACTCCTCTTGATGTCACTGGTGGGGAATTTCTCCTGTGACTTCACTACTTTCGGTTTCACAGGAGAACATCACCATCACCATCACCATCGCCATCACCATCACTGTCACCATCACCACCACCATCACCATCGCCATCGCCATCACCATCACCTCCAGCATCACCATCACCACAACCATCACCACCACTACCACCATCACCATCACCACCACCATCACCATCACTGTCACTGTCATCATCACCATCACCATCACCTCCACCATCACCATCACCATCACCCTCACCATCACCTCCACCATCACCATTACCACCACCACCACCATGACCATCACCGTCACCGTGCTGCTGGACTGTGATAGGGCATGAAGGGTGGGAAGTGTCCCAGTGGGATGCTGAGGATGGAGACAGCAGGAGGAAGAAGCTGTGGAATACAGCCATGGAAATCTTGACACTGACCATCCCCTTCCTCCACCTCAGGCAGCAGCTGGAAGGCCATGGCAGAGCAGGATGTGACCATGATGAGCTGCACTGTGGTGCCCACTGCTGTCACCGGGGTGGCACAAGCTCCAGGCACACACAGCACAAGGGTTCCTGGGCAGCCCAGGCCCACAGTGCTCGAGGTGTGGCCTCACCAGTGCTGACCCACCTGGAAAGTCACCTGCCTTGACCTTCTGGCAGTACTTTGTCTCAGCCCAGGGTGCTGTGAGACTCCCCTAGGGCAAGGGCACATTGTCAGCAAGTTCACCACGATCCTCAGGGCCTGTTCTGCAGATCCTATCCAACTGGAAAAGAGGAATAACAGGGAGAGAGCCTGGCCCAGAGCAGAGCTGCTTTCCTGAGCTCAGAGGGGATTTTGGTGCCTCTTTGCTGGGCAGTGCCAAGGCAGAGTCGTGTGGGTTCCTCTGGTGCTGCTGCAAGGGCAGCTTTAGAACTGTACAAACCCAGAATGGTTTAGGGTGGAAAGGAGCTTAGAGATCATCTAATTCCACCTCCTGCCATGGCCAGGGACACCTTCCCCCAGCCCAGGTGGCTCCAAGCCCCGTCCAACCTGGCCTTGGACACTTCCAGGGATGGGGCAGCCACAGCTTCTCTGGGCACCTGTGCCAGGGCCTGCCCACCCTCACAGCCAGGAATTCCTTCCCAATATCCCATCCAACCCTGCCCTCTGGCAGGATCCATTCTTGCTTGTCTTGTCATTCCATCCCTTGTCCAAAGACCCTTATCAGTTCTCTTGGAGCCCCTTTAGGCCCAAGAAGGTGCTTTAAGGTCTCCCTGGAGCCGTCTCCTCCCCAGGCTGAGCACTGGCAGCTCCCTCAGCCTTTCCCCGTAGCAGAGCTGCTCCATCCCTCTGACCACCTCCATGTCCTTTTCTGGACTTGCTCCAACAGGTCCATGTCCTTCCTGTGCTGGAGATTCCAGAGTTGGACTCCAGGTCCTGCAAGGGAAGGGGAGAGCTTGGAGCAATTCCAGGAGAGGGAAGGAAGCACAAAAAGAGCAAATGGACTTGGACAAGCTTTTTCTATTTAGACTCATTTTTTACAGAAGTATCAGAAGTGCTGGAAGCTGGAAAGCTTCAACATGCAGAAGCTGCTGCCAAGGTTTATGTTTTCCTGCAATGTTTGAACTTTTGCTCCAGAAGTCACAGAATTACATAAGATTCCTCATTTTTGCTAAATAAAAACATGCTCATAATGGAGCAAGAACCTTTCACAGAAAACATGATATAAACAGGAACATGAAAACACAGAAATGGGAAGGCAGAGAAAAGCCCAGGGTCTATTCCCTGAAGAGATGACACCCCATTAAAGCTAAATTTGTAATCTGGGTGAGTGGGTCACGGTTTTCACTCCTGTTGTGGTTGGCACACTGGATATTGGCACCTCTGGTAGCTGCAAATCTTCATCTTAAAGTTCAGTCTTCAGAACAAACAGATTTTTGCTCAGATTCTTCTCTTTCTCTTTGCAGCAGATCATTTGTATCTTTAAAAACCCCAATTTGAGGACTCTGTCCCTCCATCCCACAGCTGTGCAGGTGTTGGGGGCTCTGGATAAGTGGATTCTCCTTCCTCTTCACTTGTAGGCTACCCCAAGCCCCAGCCCTGCTCCAGAGAGCTGGCAAAACACATGGGCATCCCACCCAGGGGCAGAGCCACCCCCTGCCACAGCCTGGCACACAGCAAGGAGGGTGGGGAGTGAGCTCCAGGAACAGACCTCAGCCAATGCAGCCAAAGGAGAGTAGTCAGTTAAAGCCCAGACACCAACCACGTGTGAGGGGGCAGAGCCCACCCTGACTGTGAACATCCACAGCAGGAACTTCCCTGGAAGTGCCCAGAGCCAGGTTGGATGGGGCTTGGAGCAGCCTGGTCTACTGGAAGGTGTCCCTGCCCATAGCAGGGACCAGAATAAGCTGATCTTTACAGTCCCTCCCAACCCAAACCAGGTCTGGGATTTTGTGCTCCTGGTTCTGTGATCACTGCACTAAATCAACCTCACGGTGCCTGGGGGTGGATTATCCCACATCCTCCCTTCCTAGGAGAAATGAGAGCAAGCCAAAGAAATTATACCCACAGCTAAAAAAATTATTTCAACTAATTGTAGAATGTCAACTTTTTTCCCTCTCAAAAAAATCAGGTCAGCAGCAAATGACAGTTCCATTTTTTCTCTTTGTTGTCTTTCCCACCCCAAGAGTCTCTGACTGGGGGGAAATTGAAGTTGGAGAGCAGAAAAAAATTCCTTACAGAGAGAGTGCTCAGGCATTGGAATGGGCTGCCCAGAGAGGGGGTGGATTCCCCATCCCTGGAGGGTTTTAACCTGAGCTTGGCCGTGGCACTGAGTGCCATGATCTGGTAAAGGGACTGGAGTTGGACCAAGGGTTGGACTTGATGATCTCGGAGGGCTTTTCCAACCCAATCCATTCTGTGATTCTATGACCCACCAACAGCCACGAACCCAGCTCAGCTCCAGGGTCTTCTCCACAAACCTCCACACCCCCAGGCTCTGGGGCTGGCAGGAGAGGGGGCAGAGGGAGTTTGGGCTCTCAAACCATGACATGGGGCTCAGCAATGCCATGGAAAGGCCCCAACAAGGTGTTGAGGTTGGTGATCTTGGTGAGATTTTCATCCTGTGGGTAGATTGGAGTTCAGAAAAGTGGGAGCCAGGAGGGCTTTGAAGGCTGGTCAGCATTTCCCTCCTTCAAAACTGGCAGAAAATCTACATAAAACACAACATTTCACTGCTCCTGACTGGGCTGGCACCCACCTCTGCCAGTTCCCACCCCACTGGGAGCCCCCCTCACCCCTGGGTGAGCCAGGGCAGGGTGGCAGGCACCCCTGGGGGACCCTTCCTGCCAAAGGCAGGAGCTCTGCTGGTGGATTTGGGCATATCCCTGTGCAGAGCTTGGCCAAGACCCACCACCGACCACAACAGGGACTCACAGGAGCCCTGAAACAGCTGCAGGAGCTGCAAAAAACTCCAAAACCAGATTCATTCTGTCTGCTAAAGGTATTTCTGCCTCCAGTTCCAGCACTGGCCTCCTGCACATCCCTGCAGGAGAGTCCACCTCCACCTCCTCCCCCGGCATGGAAAGGGCACAAGAACATCCATTTTGGGCCTCAAAGCCAGAGTGAAGCCATCCACATCTCTCCTGTGTCTGTGAGCAAACTTCCAAGTGGAAAACATCTTTCTCCTTTGCTGTTTTCCCTTCATTTAGGGAATTGGAGATCAGGATGAGGGTTTACAGTGAGAGTTAATCTGGGTTATGATAAAGATGAGTTTAGGGCTGAGTTTTAATTAGAAATGAGTTACTTTTAAGGTTAAAATATACAATTAGGTTTAATTTGTGCCTGCAGGTTTAGATAAGTTTTAGGGTTATATCTATAGGGATGATTAAACTCAAAGACTTAAAGTTTCAAGAGATAATTGCCTTTGGGTTGGAATTAAATTTGAAATAATTTGAAGGATTAGGCTGGCATTAAGGTTAGATATGATTAACCACTTCATTAGAGGAGATTACTGTAAAAAATAATCTCAGGCGATTTAGGAGTTCAGTTTGAATCTAATTATCATCAGGACTATTAATTGGCATAAACACTGTGATTCCCGATCAGAGGAGATATGAGAATTTGCATCAGGGTCTTACACACTCTGCAGCCACATTTCCAGCTGATGCCCCTGTTTTGGTGCTTGTGAGGGTGGGAGATGCCAACCCCTGTGCCAGCTCCTGCCATTCGGTGTGGGGCACAGGATCATCCAAATCCCCATGTTCATGTGGAGGGATCTGCTCCCTCAGCCCAGCTGGATGCTCCTTGCCCATGGGACACCAATGCCAGTGGTGGGACACCGATCCCAGTGGTGGGACACCAATTCCAGTGGTGGGACACCAATCCCAGTGGTGGTACAAAACCAGACAGGAGAAGGATTAGATGGTCTTGCTTTCCAGCCCAGTAGAAGGTTTGGACTCCTCTCTGTCTCTCATGGACCCATGGACTCCTCTCTCATGGACTCCTCTCTGTCTCTCATGGGCAATGTTCCTCAGAGGGTCACCACTCAGGTGAGATTCTCCTACCACATGCACAGACCTTCTTATGGGAACCAAGAGGGATCCTCAAGACAAATAGAATCACAGAATCCCAGAATATGTTGAGCTGGAAGGGACCCACAAGGGTCATCAAGTCCAACCCTCAGCCCTGCACAGGACCAGCCCCAAGAGTCANGGGTTGCCCCATCCCAAGGGCAGGATCCATCACTTGTCCTGTTGAACTTCCCATGGTTGGTGATTCCCAGCCCTCTGATCTGTCCAGGTCTCCCTGAAGGGTCTCCCTGCCTTTGAGGGACTCAACAGCTCCTCCCAGTTCTGGGTCATCTGCAAACTTGCTCAGTGTCCCTTCCAACTTCACACACACCTCCAACTCATGGCTCAGACCCAGGAGGTGCTGGTTGTTCTTGTGGAGAGAGCTCAGAACTGCCCCATCCTTGGTGCCCCCAGGTCAGGAGCAGTTTGGAGCTGTGCTGGATGTCAGACTGCAAAGGCAGGTGCTCGTTTGGTTGCAATCCACATTTTTGTTTTATGAGGCACAGGAAGGATAAACCAAGAGTGGTTTTGTTTAGAACACAGTGACACTTTTCCAGGTTTCCACCCACCCAAAGCAGCTCAGGGGAAACATCTGATCACTTAAATCTGTTTCCCATTCTGTGCCTAAGACTTTATGAATAAAACCAACGATTGTTAGTTAGAAATGAGTCTCTTCCATATATAACTATAACTTATCCGTGTAAAAAAACCCCTCTTGATGTTTAGTCAGTGCTGTTTTATTCAGTTGCAGTAAAAGCAGTGCAGAGAAGGCTCAGTAGGCTGTTTATTACCAGGGATGTTATTTTTTGTACTTTACAGGATGCATTTTCTGTCAGAATTTGTTAAATATTAATCAAACAAACAGCAAACAGTACAGAAACTACAACTTGAAATGAAGGTGATTTCACAGCAACACTAAATCCATAATGGCACATTCCCCATCTTTTTTCTGTCAACTGTGCCACCTAAATGCTTCATTTACAGCAGGTTTGCTTTTGTTTTGGTGCTTCTTGACATTTTATTGTCTCGGTTTCATTGAAATGAGAACAAAGGGGAGAAACTCTCTGTGAATAACAATGTTAAGAAGCAATTAGCCAGTAGAAATCAAAATACATGCTCATGACATTAAAGTCTGTGACAACTCATGTGCACAGGAGGGAAGAGCTGCACTTCGGGAGGTATTTAAAGCAGTGGTTCATGCCCTGCTTGGCACACTCCTGGCACACACTGAGCCTTTGGCACGAGGGGAGTGGGAGGTGGGAAGTTGGATCTCTTGTGCATCATTGACATACCCCTCATATGTTCCCATCCAGATTGTTTGTCCCAGGATTGTGTCCATCTGTCCACCCCTTTGTCCCAGTTCAGCAGGTGGGACCAGTTTATCCCTGTGTGGGTGTGACCAAAGCTGGGCATTCTAAACCCTCTGGGCCATTGCCCACCAACTGGCACCAATGGCCCATTGGCAGCAGCTGCCCAGGGCACAGCTGAGCCCTCAGCCTGGCAGCTGGCTGGGAAAGAAGCCTGGCAGAGGAGCTGGGAGAACTCCCCTCCAGGGACTCCTTGCCACCTCCACACCCACCTCAGGCCTCAGCTCTGCTCAGGGGCCACCAACCAGTCCAAAATCCCCCCTGACTCCCACACTCACATCCCCCACTCTGCAACTCCCTGACCTGGGGGACCCACTGGGGGCTCCCACCCAAACCTCAGGGGACACAAGCTGGGGGTTTGGGGACTTGAGGAACCACTCCTTGGATCCAGAGGAGGAGCAGAGCCTGGCCAGGAGGAGCCCACCACTCTCCACCAGACTGGGCCATCATCTGCACCAACAGCTTTGGCCCTTCCTTTTCCTTTGCACTCGGGGGAACCACGTGGGGCTCAGCACAGGGGCCACCAAACCCCACTGTGTTTGTGCCCCAGGGGGCTGGGTTCCACTGCTGGGCTTGGGGGTTAAACCCAATTTCTCTTTGTGCCATTGCATTTATTGTAATATTGTTATTAAATTGTAACTCTGATTTATGATCTCTTTTGTTTTGGGTTCATTTCTCCTGCCAGTTTACCTTTAAACCAGCACACCATGTTAGGTTGGTTTCCACCAGAAGTCAGAGCCAGGGCTGTCACACCTGCAGAAGACACCTGGGTCTGGTGGAGACCCTTCTGTGAACACCCACACTTGGGCAAGTTGAATCCTCCTCTGCTGCTCTGGACACCCCTGGGATGATGCACCTGTGGACACCTGGAAGTGTCTCCTCAGCAGGAGAATTCATGATGTGTCTTGGGAGCTGCAACCCAAGGAGGAGCCTCAGTGACAGAAGAGTTTTGGAACTCCAGTTCCTATATCCCTGGTGGTGTTTAAGAGGAGATTGGTCGTGGCACTCAGTGCCATGGTCTGGTAGGCAAGGTGGTGTTGGGTCAAAGGTTGAACTCAATGATCTCAGAGGTCTTTTCCAGCCTAGTTGATTCTGTGACCAAGATTTCAATGTTTCCTCCTCAGATAGTTTTGCTAAATATTTTAAACCCTTTTTATTTTTTCCATTTGAATGTGGCATTGTCACAGCAAATCACAGACAATATTTTTGTGACGTTTCCAAAGCTTTGCTGAGTGCTGAAGGCACCTCTGCCTTCAGGTCTTGCATGATATGGAATGTTGGGGGTATCTGTTGTCTTTCAGTGTCTTCAGGGATTTCCTGTCTTTAACATATAGAGCAGAACTTCCTCCTTAAGGTTCTCAAGATCCTCCTGCCTCCTTCCTCTAAGACATGTTCAAAGAGCCTCAGCAGCCACTGCATCTTACATTTGTCAGAGAGAAGTGGTTTTATATTAACATTACAGACCATATTTGGGCTGCATGAAAAGCTGCAGCTGGTTTGACAAATGCTTTTTATAGATTAAAAATACTTGTGGTCTAAAGATGTATTTGGGAGGCCTTCAGGAACATTTGCTAAATTGTTGTAGCAAAGCAGTGGCTCCATTTTTCTCTCTAATTCAGACCAGTTTTACTCAGGGGAGCTCCTGCTCATTGCTGGGTTTGAGTCTTGCACAGAATTGCTGCACTTCATTCTGATCCTGCACTTCATATTTCAGGATCAGCTCTTTTGTGCCAAAGCAGCTGAATTTCCATTATAGAATCACAGAATCATAGAATGGATTGGTTTGGAAAAGCCCTCCGAGATCATCAAGTCCAACCCTTGGGCCAACTCCAGTCCCTTTACCAGGTCATGGCACTCAGTGCCACGGCCAAGCTCAGCTGAAAAACCTCCAGGGATGGGGAATCCACCCCCTCTCTGGGCAGCCCATTCCAATCCCTCAGCACTCTCTCTGCAAAGAAGTTTTTTCTCATCTCCAACTTCAATTTCCCCTGGCAGAGCTTGAGCCCCCCGTGCCCCCTTGTCCTATTGCTGAGTGCCTGGGAGAAGAGACCAACCCCCACCTGGCCACAACTTCCCTTCAGGCACTTCCAGACAGTGCTGAGGTCACCTCTCAGCCTCCTCTTCTCCAGCACAAACACCCCCAGCTCCCTCAGCCTCTCCCCACAGCACTTGTGCTCCACTCCCTTCTCCAGCCTCGTTGCTCTTCTCTGGCCCCGCTCCAGCCCCTCAATCTCTTGCCTCAACTGAGGGGCCCAGAACTCAACACAACACTCAAGGTGTGGCCTCCCCAAGGCAGAGTCCAGGGGAAGGCTCACTGCCCTGGGCCTGCTGGCCACGCTACTTTGGATCCAGGCCAGGATGCCATTGGCCTTCTTGGCCACCTGGCCACACTCTTGGCTCCTCTTGAGCTTCCTGTCCCTCAGTCCCCCCAGGTCCCTTTCTGCCTGGCTGCTCTCCAGCCACTCTGTGCCCAGCCTGGAGCGCTGCAGGGCTTGGGGTGGCCAAAGGGCAGGACCTGCACTTGGCCTTGTTGAACTCCAGCCCATTGCAATCAGCCCATCCCTCCAGTCTCTCCAGATCCCTCTGCAGAGCCCTCCTGCCTTCCAGCAGGTCAACACTCCCTCCCAACTTGGTGTCATCAGCAAATTTGCTGATGATGGACTCAATCCCCTCATCTAAATCATCAATAAAGATGTTAAACAGGACTGGACCCAACACAGACCCCTGGGTAACACCACTGGTGACCAGCTGGATGCATCTCCATTCATCAGCACTCTCTGGGCCCGACCCTCCAGCCAGCTCCTAATCCAGGAGAGGGTACACCTGTCCAAGCCATGGGCTACCTTACTTTGGGTGCTTGAGCGGAGACCTTATGTCCTTGTGGTGGGATTTTTTGGGACCCTCAGTCTGAAAAATTCATTAGGAAGCCAATTTCTCCATGGGCCTTGCCCTAAACCTTTGCCTTCCAGTGCACTCCCTGATGGGATAAAGGAGGCAGGTGGTGGGAGATGCTTTAGAATCACCTGAAGTGTTCATTCTTTCTCTTGCTGAATCATCATGGATCTCAAATAACTTGTATCAAACCCTGCTTGAAGCCTTTTTGATGTTAGAAAATGGCCAATATAAGTAAAAACACTGGTAAAATACAAGTCAAATTCACAAATAGCTGTGTATTTCTATACCAGTTTGGACTTGAGGGTCTATCCCAGAGAGCACTGCCCTGTGCTGCAGGAGATCCAACACAAAGATGTGATCACAGCAGTAAGAGTTGCCCAGTCCAGCTGGCAGTGGCCAGCGCAGTGCCATCTTCTGCTGGGCTTCAGTCCCACTTCCTGGTTTTCCAGAGGCTGAACTGTGAAGAAATTAATGTAAGTACTTATGGAGATATAAAAGAAGAAAAGGCAATGGCTGAGCAGTGCAATCAGCCCTGTCATGACATAAGCCCACAGTCTGAGGAGCAGCAAGGCAGGATGGGCAGGAGGGGCAGGAGAGGAAACCTGCCCGTGGATGTGGCACAGATGTCCTGGGATGGGATGGGATGGGATGGGATGGGATGGGGGA
>VWZD01008207.1:132401-219375 GCA_013396695.1 Sakesphorus luctuosus
GGGATGGGCCAGAAACACCTGCAGAGACAGGGATGAAAAGCAGAACAATCCCAGAAACAGTGGGAAAGGAGGAAAAAGGGCTGAGTAGAGGCAAAGCAAGCAGAAACCCAAGATGGGTAGCCCTGAGCCTGCCCTAAACCCTTGGGAGCTGCAGTGGTGGGCAGGAACTTTGCTCGCAAGATCTTGCCTGAGTGATCTAATGGGTCTTTTCCAGCTGAGCCTTTGAGACTCCACAAAACCACAGGAGTCACTTTACGTAATCCTTGGGAACAGGAGACATTCCAGAAATAGTTTTCCAAAAGAAAAATAATGAGTTAATGCAACTTTTCTTAAAGTAGTGATGAAGCCGGGGGGGAATTTTCACAGCAGCCCCAAGGGGAGCACAGCTCGTTTCAGACTGGTTTGCTGCCACACAATGTTTTCTCTGGCTCTATTTATACTCTTAGCTCCAAGTGGAATCCATTCCTGAGCTGGGGAAAGGCAAGAGCATGTTTATTTTATGCAAAAAGCAACCTTTTTTTCCTCCACATTGCAAAAACAGCTCACTGGAACAGGATGGAGTCATTCCTCTGACTATTTCTTGGTAGCCTTTGACATTTGCTCCAGTGCCTTCACTGGTGAGAGATGTGCAGGACAGTGTGTTTGAGGGAGAGGGAGAGACAGAGGTGACTTGTACCCTGTGGTCCTGATTTTCACATCAGTTCCTGCCAGAGGGTTCAGATCCAGAGTGAAAAGCCATCACTTTTCCATCACAGATGAACCCACGCTGAGAACTACAGTATCTCCATGACTGTTTTCTTCCTTCAGGCCCCTCTGCTCTTTCAGAACTTGCTTGCACATCCCTAGTCAGCAGCTCTTTGGGGAGGAAACTGCTTTTCACAGTCAGAGTTCAAGATTTTGACACAAGTGTGAGAAATTGGGAAGCATCAGCTCACCCCTTATCTAACACAGGGCATGGACTGGTCTCTAAAATGTCCCCAGAGCCAAGACAAAGGAAAGAAAGGTGAGGAAGATGGGACAGTGTGGGCTGGGAGGATGTCACACCCTCCAGGACAGCATGTCCTGGGGCCACCTAGGCCGGGCCAGCAGGACTCTGACATGAGCCTGCAGGGTCTGTGTGAGAGGTCAGGGCCACCAAGTTGTGTGCTGGGGTCTCATCCAGGTCTCTGTCCCAGTCCCCTCATGTAGCACCTTCCACTGCAGCTCCTGGGCCACTCCAAGGTCAAAGCAAGGTGAGCTGCACCCAGGTTGGAGAGGGAGAGCCACCAGGGGCTGCACTGGCCAAGGCACAGCCAGAGAGCCAAATTCTCCTGAACTGTCTGAATGGAGATTCCATACAAAGAGATCAGGAGAAATTGCACATTAGGAGGAATTTCTTCACAGAAAGGGTCCTTAAGCATTGAAAGGGGCTGCCCAGGAAGGTGGTGGACTCACCAGCCCTGGGAGTGTTCAAGAAATGACTGGTTAGGACCCTCAGTGCCATGGTCAAGTTGATCAGGGCAAAGGCTGGGCTTGATGATCCCAGAGGTCTTTTCCAACCAGAAAAAAAAATCTCTTTTTGGCCTGGTTGCTCCTTTTCTGCCCTATACATTGGAGAGAAACTGCTCCTTTGTCCTTACGGCCTAACAAGGAGACGTGGGAGGAAAATCACAGCCTGGAGATGAGGGAATGGGCTGTTTGGCTCCATTCCAACTGGCCAGGGCTTCTTCTCCCAGGAGAGGTGTCCCCAAACTCTGTGCCCTCCATTCTCCCTCTCTCTCCTCTAACAGGCTTTCCTCTCAGGCAGTCTCAGAGGGCCCCAGGAAATTTTTAGAGGAGAATTTTCCCCAGGCTTCTCTGAAGGGGAAAGAGGCCACTTCTGAAACGAAGGTGACCTGGTGGGAAATTCCTGTGGGCTGCTGGTGCTCCCAGAGTAGAAGACAAGGGCTGGCATTTGTCCAGCTTTGGTGCCTGAGTTGCTCTGCCAGGATCAAAATGCAGCAGCCAGTTGGGAGGAGTCATGGATAAAAAGTTGGAAGAGCAGGAAAATACAGGGTGACCCTTTCCTGCAGTCACCTTGTGGTGTCTCAAAATCGGTGCTGCTGCTCATTCCCCAGGGGGACACCTGGCCCAGGAGGGCAAGTCAAGGCAGAAACACCAAAAGTCTCATCTCTCAAGCACAAAGAGCCAGAGAATCACAAAATCCCAGACTGGTTTGGGTTGGAAGGGACCTTAAAGCTCATCCAGTCCCACCCCCTGCCACAGGCAGGGACACCTTCCACCAGCCCAGGTGGCTCCAAGCCCTGTCCAACCCGGCCTTGGACACTCCCGGGGCTGAGGCAGCCACAACTTCTCTGCCCAACCTGTGCCAGGGCCTGCCCACCGTCACAGGGAAGGATTTCTTTCCAATATCAAAACCTAAACCTACTCTCTGTACCTGGCAGGCTCAGCCCTGTCCTGAAGTCCTGGGCAGGATGGAGATGTTTCCTCTCACTTCTGGAGGAGCAGTAGCAGCATGGATGGAGGCAGGAAGTCTACCAGGCTGGGAGAAGCCTGGTAAAGAAGTGGGAAGAAGGAAGATGGGAACAGTGTGTGACCCTCAGGGTCAGGACAAGCCAAATAAAGTGAAGAATTTTTGTTTCAGCTTCTGGCTCAGGATGTCCCTGAATTACTTTGGCCAGAAACAGGGTAAACCAAGACAGGATCACACTGATCTTGATTTTTTATTTCTCCTTGTTCTCCAAGCCTGGGGCATTGGCCATTCAGAGACAGGGGCCCAGCCTGCACGAGGAACTGTCTGCTTTTGCTTTGACTCCAGGCTGTCATGGGAGTTTCCTTCATGCAGCACTTCTGTGAAAGGGTCAGCACTGCTTTGGAAGCAGAGGACAGGAAGGAGCATTGTGAAGGCCCTCAGCACTTCCAGGTGGCACCTGGAAACTCCCTGCTTGTGCTTTGAAGAGCCAGAGCTGACAAAGCAGCTGAGGCTGCCCTGCCTCCAGCCAGCCCCAGGGAGCTCAGCAGGCCCAGGCTCTGCTCCTCATGGTGCTGCAGACACAGTGGCTGCTCCTCACTCTGCTCAGGAAAGCATCAAACTGGTGATCTTTGGGGCTCCACTGTCCATCAGCCCACTCAAGCTCCACAGAGACCAGCTGCAGCTTCTCAGGAGAACACAACGAGCCCCAGGTGACCTCAGAGCACTGGCTGGAGCTCAGCAATCCTGTTTGCTGTGCCAGGGCCTAGGACAGCTCTTCTGACATGAAGTGCCATCAGCTGGTCACAGGGCAGCTGGAAGGAGCCAGTTCTACACATTGCTGGAAGTTCTCATAGACCTGAGCAGGGCTGGGAGTCACCAACCATGGGAAGTTCAACAGGACAAGTGATGGATCCTGCCCTTGGGATGGGGCAACCCTGCATGTACAGACAGGCTGGGAATGAGAGGCTGGAAGGCAGTGCTGGGAAAGGGCCCTCAGGGTCCTGGTCATGGCCAGCTGGCCACGAGCCAGCAGTGCCCTGGAGCCAGGAGGGACATCCCTGTCCTGGGGGGCATCAGACCCAGCATGGCCAGGCCAGGGAGGGGATTGTCCCACCCTGCTCTGCACTGGAGTGGCCTCACCTGCAATGGGGGGGCAGTTTCGGGACACACAGTGGAAGGGAGAGATTGAGCCATTGGAGAGTGTCCAAAGGAGGGACAGGGAGATGGGGAAGGACCTGGAGGGGCAGCGTGTGAGGGCACTGAGGGCACTTGGGGTGTTCAGCTGCACAAGAGGAGACTGAGGAGAGNATGCTCTGGGGCACAGGATGTGACTCCTGGGGATGTTCCTGTGCAGGGCCGAGGGCTGGACTGGACGATCCTTGTGAGTCCCTTCCAGCTCAGCATATTCTGGGTTTCTGTGAGATGCTGAGGTCACTTCCCAGTGCCAGGAGCACCTGGGGCAGGGCAGCTCCCTCTGGGTCAGGCTGTTTGTGTTGCCCTCCTCAGGGATGCAGGAACCAGGCAATGACACACTGAGCACCCCATGACCTCTGCACCTCTGCCATGGGCATCTACCCAAAGCCTTTCAACATCCTGAGCTTTGCTTTTTGGCTGAACCCTCAAATGCCCCCCCACAATCCTCAAAAAAAAATGGCCAAGCAGGAAAATAAAACATTAATTACAATTCCCACTGTGATTCAACCTTCCAGCACCTCCGGAAATCAGGGCTCTGGGCTCACAGGAATAGGGCTGGGGCCTGACTCTGGGCTCAACAAGGGGTGAAAGGTCCTAGTTAATGCCACATACCTGGATCTGCAGCTCCAAGCTTTTTCTGACCTCCTACCCTAGAAATAGTGAGGAATTAAACTACCAAGGGAGTGTTTTCCATATTCTTACCCCAAAACATTTTAGCAATGGTTGGCCATTTTCATATTCCCAAAAACTGAGTGAGAGCCTGTCCTAGTTCAGCAGGTGGGACCAGTTTATCCCTGTGTGGGTGTGACCAAAGCTGGGCATTCTAAACCCTCTGGGCCATTGCCCACCAACTGGCACCAATGGCCCATTGGCAGCAGCTGCCCAGGGCACAGCTGAGCCCTCAGCCTGGCAGCTGGCTGGGAAAGAAGCCTGGCAGAGGAGCTGGGAGAACTCCCCTCCAGGGACTCCTTGCCACCTCCACACCCACCTCAGGCCTCAGCTCTGCTCAGGGGCCATCAACCAGTCCAAAATCCCCCCTGACTCCCACATTCACATCCCCCACTCTGCAACTCCCTGCCCTGGGGGAGGGACTGAGGGCTCCCACCTGAACCTCAGGGGACACAATCTGGGGATTTGGGGACTAGGGAACCACTCGTGGGATGCAGAGGAGGAGCAGAGCCTGGCCAGGAGGAGCCCACCACTCTCCACCAGACTGGGACATCATCTGCACCAACAGCTTTGGCCCTTCCTTTTCCTTTGCACTCGGGGGAACCACGTGGGGCTCAGCACAGGGGCCACCAAACCCCACTGTGTTTGTGCCCCAGGGGGCTGGGTTCCACTGCTGGGCTTGGGGGTTAAACCCAATTTCTCTTTGTGCCATTGCATTTCTTGTAATATTGTTATTAAATTGTAACTCTGACTCATAATCTCTTTCATGTTGGGTTCATTTCTCCTGCCAGTTTACCTTTAAACCAGCACAGGCCCCTGGACATGAGTGCCAAGCATAAGGGCATATCAAGCCCTTGTCCTGGTAAGGAATCACTGAACTCAGCACTGAACATGGTGCCTTGCCTTGCATTAAAAGCATTTCCTCCTCTGCAAAGCTGGTTGAGCATTTCATGCCTGGCTGCAGCAGTGATAAAGTGGCTCCATCCCTTCCCTTCAGCACAGCTGGAGGCCCTTCCCTGCTAACCATAAATAGCTGTTAACAGGAACATCTGCCACATGGAAATCAAAACATCAGGGGGTGAAGAGCAGCAGGAGGAGAAGCTTCTCAGACTGGTGTGATTGTGGGCAAAACACTGGAAGCCAAAGAGAATTAAGGGATTTAATGGGAAGGTGAAGGATCAAGATGGGTTATGGCTGGGCACTTTCAAAGGGTGGAGATGCCACCTCTGAAGGGGCCGGTAGAATAAGAGCAGATAAAATATTGCAACTGGAGTTGGAAGCTGCTGGAAAGCTGTGCCCAAATTGCCATGAGTGAAACTTGGTGGGGTGAATGCCATGACTGGAGAGCAGCTATTGATGCCTACAGGTGTTGAGAAGTCCAGGCAAGAACAGAGGGGTGGAGGGGTTGCCATGAACATCAAGAAAGAGACAGACTGAGGAACAGCCACGAGGAGGTTGAGAGCTTATGGTGAGAATCAGAGACTGAGGCAGCAAAGAGAACCTGGTGGTTGGTGTCTACTACAGGTCACCCAACCAGGACAAAGCCTTCCTGCTGCAGCTCAGGAGACATCACACTCACAGGATTTTGTTCTGCTGGGGGACCTCAACCACCACAGCATCTGCTGGAAAGGTAGCACAGGGAGCTGTGGGCAATGCAGGTGTCCTAGTTCAGCAGGTGGGACCAGTTTTCACTGTGTGGGGGTGACCAAAGCTATGTATTCTACCCCCATCTATTCATTCCCAAGGTCAATGGCCCATTTGCAGCAGCTTCCCAGGGAGTCGTTAGCACCTCCACTCCCAGCCTGAGGGGGCGTAGGTGCTAATGGGCCATCAACAGTCCAAAAATAGCCCATGACTCACAGAGTTAATCACCCATTGTGTGAGTCCCCGCCCCGGGGGAGGGACTGGATGCTCCCTGAAGGTACAAAAAGGGGTAGGTAAGAAGACCTGGGGAACCCTTTTGTTGGACCCAGAGGAGCAGCAGGACCTTGACAGGAGGAGACCACCACTCCGGACCAGACCACAGCCATCACCTGTACCAACAGGTTTTTTCACTTCTTTTTGCTTTGGACTTGGGGGAACCACATAGGTCTCACACAAGGGCTAACAGACCCCTTTGGGTTTGTACGCCAGGGCACTGGGTTACACTGCTGGGTTCTGGGAGTTGACAGCAATTCCCCTTTTCGTCAGGGTATTTACTGTATTATTATTATTAAATTGTGGCTCTGACTCATAATCTCTCTTGTGTTGAGTTCATTTCTCCTGCTGGTTTACCTCTAAACCAGCACAGCAGGAGACTCCTGGAGTGCTTGGAGGATAAATTCCCAAGGCAGGGAACAGAAGGACCGTGATACTGGGTCAGGGCATCCCCCAAGGTGGGTATGAGCAGGTGGAACAGGACTTAGAGAAGGACCTGGGGGCACTGGTGGGGACAGGCTGGATATGGTCCAGCCCAGTGACCTCCCAGGGGGCAATTGTGCTGGTTGAAAGGTAAACTGGCAGGAGAAATGAACCCAACACAAGAGAGATTCTAAGTCAGAGTTACAGTTTAATAACAATATTACAAGAAATGCAATGGCACAAAGAGAAATTGGGTTTAACCCCCAAGCCCAGCAGTGGAACCCAGCCCCCTGGGGCACAAACACAGTGGGGTTTGGTGGCCCCTGTGCTGAGCCCCACGGGGTTCCCCCGAGTGCAAAGGAAAAGGAAGGGCCAAAGCTGTTGGTGCAGATGATGGCCCAGTCTGGTGGAGAGTGGTGGGCTCCTCCTGGCCAGGCTCTGATCCTCCTCTGGATCCCATGAGTGGTTCCCCAGTCCCCAAATCCCCAGATTGTGCCCCCTGAGGTTTGGGTGGGAGCCCCCAGTGGGTCCCCCAGGTCAGGGAGTTGCAGAGTGGGGGATGTGAGTGTGGGAGTCAGGGGGGATTTTGGACTGGTTGGTGGCCCCTGAGCAGAGCTGAGGCCTGAGGTGGGTGTGGAGGTGGCAAGGAGTCCCTGGAGGGGAGTTCTCCCAGCTCCTCTGCCAGGCTTCTTTCCCAGCCAGCTGCCAGGCTGAGGGCTCAGCTGTGCCCTGGGCAGCTGCTGCCAATGGGCCATTGGTGCCAGTTGGTGGGCAATGGCCCAGAGGGTTTAGAATGCCCAGCTTTGGTCACACCCACACAGGGAGAAACTGGTACCAGCAGCTGAATTAGGGCAGGGATTGTGCCCCTCTGCCCGCTCAGGTGAGACCCCACCTTCAGAGCTGCTCCAGCCCTGGGGCCAGCACAGGAAGGACATGGAGCTGCTGGTGAGTCCAGAGGAGGCCCCGGAGATGCTCCAGGGCTGGAGCCCCTCTACTCTGGAGCCAGGCTGGGAGAGCTGGGGGTGTTCACATGGAGAAGGGAAGTCTCTGGGAAGACCTTGGAGCCCCTTTCCAGAACCTCAAAGGGCCTTCAAGAAAGATGGAGACAGTTTTTAGCAGTGTCTGTTCTGACAGAACAACAGGTGCTGCTTTTAAACTTTAAAAGGGTTGAGTCAAACAAAACATAAATTGTTAGTGAGGGTGGTCAAACTCTGGCACAGGTTGCCCAGAGATGTGATGGCTGCCCCATCCCTGGAAACATTCCAGGCCAGATTGGAGAAGGGCTCTGAGCACTCTGGTCCAGTTGAAGATGAGGGAGCTGGGGGTGTTNCTGAGCTTGGCCGTGGCACTGAGTGCCATGATCTGGTGACGGGACTGGAGTTGGCCCAAGGGTTGGACTTGATGATCTCAGAGGTCTTTTCCAACCCAATCCATTCCATGATTCTGTGATTCTAAGATGTCCCTGCTCACTGCAGGGGGGTGGACTCGATGGGCTTGTGAAGTCTCTTCCAACCCAAACCAGTCTGTGATTCACTGAGATGTCGACATTTCCTTTCCAGTGAGGAACGAATTTCTAGTTGTTCTCCTTTGTGAGTTTATTTGCAATGAAATCATCTCATCTATTGATCAAATTCCTGCCTCTGACGCTGGAGATCACTAAACCTCCAGATTTCTGCATCTGTAATTTCACCTCTCAAGAAGTTTATTTAATATACAGGTCAGCACCTTGCTCAAGCCCACAGGCACAGAAAGCACCTTCTTTGGAAATGTCTGGAAGACCAGTTTGGAGACTCCTTGGCCTGGCTGGCAGCCCCAGTACCCTGGGACCAGGCAGTGCCACAAATGGGAATCTGGGATCAGCACTTTGCGTCTCACTAACTGTAAACACTTGGATTTAGGGAAACTCAGAGTAAATATTGGCTTTCACTTTCCACTGGTCAATATTTACTTATTCTGTCAATAAAACCTGATGTTCATTTTAGCAGAAGCCTGGACTTGTTGGAACAACAGGGATTCTCCTCCCAAACAGGTGTCCACAGGAGCAGGAGGCAGAACAGTCGGTGCAGTGCCATCCGTGCTGCCCCACACCTGGGCTGGCAAAGCAAAGATGGGCATCTGTAGGGAAGACTGTCCCAAAACCACATTGAATTTAAGCTTTGGACACAGGGGAGCAAAACTACAGGACCCTTGTCACTGCTGGAAAACATGGGAAAGGCTCTTCTGGAGCCTTCCCAGTCTTTGGCAGCTCCTGAGACCCATCTGGTTCACAGACTCACAGGGCATTCTGAGTTGGAAGGGACCCACAAGGACCTTCTGCAGCTGAGAAAGGAAGAGGTGGCCATTGGCACCCTCGTGAGGGGAACTACCCTTCCCAGGGTCTCTCTTGCTCAGAGGGTGGTGTCTCCTTTGGCTTGTGCTGTCCATGGTTGTGATCTGGTGTGTCAGGATTGAAGGAAAACTGGCAGGAGAAATGAACCCACCTCAGGAGAGATTATAAGTCAGAGTTACAATTTAATAACAATATTACAATCAATGCAATGGCACAAAGAGAAATTGGGTTTAACCCCCAAGCCCAGCAGTGGAACCCAGCACCCTGGGGCACAAACACAGTGGGGTTTGGTGGCCCCTGTGCTGAGCCCCACGGGGTTCCCCCGAGTGCAAAGGAAAAGGAAGGGCCAAAGCTGTTGGTGCAGATGATGGCCCAGTCTGGTGGAGAGTGGTGGGCTCCTCCTGGCCAGGCTCTGATCCTCCTCTGGATCCAGTGAGTGGTCCTCCAGACCCCAAACCCCCAGCTTGTGTCCCCTGAGGTTTGGGTGGGAGCCCCCAGTGGGTCCCCCAGGGCAGGGAGTTGCAGAGTGGGGGATGTGAGTGTGGGAGTCAGGGGGGATTTTGGACTGGTTGGTGGCCCCTGAGCAGAGCTGAGGCCTGAGGTGGGTGTGGAGGTGGCAAGGAGTCCCTGGAGGGGAGTTCTCCCAGCTCCTCTGCCAGGCTTCTTTCCCAGCCAGCTGCCAGGCTGAGGGCTCAGCTGTGCCCTGGGCAGCTGCTGCCAATGGGCCATTGGTGCCAGTTGGTGGGCAATGGCCCAGAGGGTTTAGAATGCCCAGCTTTGGTCACACCCACACAGGGATAAACTGGTCCCACCTGCTCAACTAGAACATGTGCCTTCCTCATGCCCAGGTGTCCTCCTGATGCCCAGGTGCTACCACAGAAAAGCTGTTTTGGAGGAGCTGCTGGAGGTTTCCAGCCCCACCTCCTGCTCAGAGCAGTTGTCCATCACTAGGGCTCCAGGAAAGGTCAGGCATGGACTTTTCTTGCCCCATCCTGAGGACCTGATCCAGCAGTTCATTGCCCCTCCCTGGTGCCACATGGGTGTCACTGGCTGCCACTCAGTACAGCCACGTGGAGCCACTCCTGCCACCCTTCCTGCTGTCCCCTGGCTGAGCTCCTGAGCAGCTTACCTGGCACCAGAGGCACATTTTTGTGTGGGGGAGAGCCCAGCACAGCCCCAGTACAGACCAGTTTACCCTCATGCAGCAGCTTAGCCTCAGTTTTGTGTTCAATTAACAGCTGTAAGACATTGGGGGCTTAAAGAGACAGTAGCAGGGGGAGGGCTGCAAACTGGGCATTGACACCCAGATCTGTGCCAACACATGTAGAGGAACAGTGCCCTAAATCCTGGGGTCTGAGCTCCCAAATCCCTTCAATAACATGGAAATGCTGCTAGGGGATAACACAGCAAAGCCAGAGATGCTTCCAGAGTGTGTCTTAATCCATGTCCATGGCAGGTGCAGCAACAACTGGGCTCCCAGTGGGGGTGAACCCCTGGGCTCAGGGGCCAGCACAGAGTTCCTGGGCAGACACAAACACCCCTTCAGAGCCCATGCCCAGCAATACCTCTCCAATAAACTGCCACTGTGAAATTCAGGATCAAACACACCTCTGAGATGTCTCCATGGGAAGGTTGCTCACAGAACCAAAGTGTAGCTGGTTGTCCGATAGATCAGTCTCTCACAAAGAGCCAGGAAGAATTTGAGTCCAAACCCCATTTATAAAGCCAGCACTCTGTGCTGAAGCCTTGTAAACTAAACCAGCCCTTGTTACTAACAATTTGTCTTAAGGAGGCTTGTCACAGACTCAAGCAGGGGAGGTGCAGCCTCCAACTGGGTTATCGGGAGATTTAATCTGTTCCTGGAAGGAGCAGAGCCCAGCAGGGAGCACACAGAGACAGGAGGCTGGACTTGTGCCAGTGCCAGAGGACTGCAGAGCTCCACTCACCACTTTATTTGCTCCCCTGGGAGCAGGGGTGGCTCTGGGGAAAACATCCACTGCTGCTCCAAGGAAAGGAGGTGAGTTTTCTGCACTCCAGGACTTGAGCAGCAGCAAGTGGTGTTGCAGTCTGATCTGGGGCATCACCAGCTTCAGCTGCACCAAAATCCCTGGGAAAGGGAAGTACTCTGCTGCTCAGTGAGACAGCTGGATGCTCCTTGGGAAGGGCACACAGGGGGATGAATTGCTTCCAACTCAGCATGAAACTGGAGCTGTTTCTAGTCCAAGCCTGGAGACTTCTGAGGCTCTGCAATTCACTTCAGCCCAAGGCTACGAGCCTTGGTGACCCTTCAACCCACCACAGCACTCTGCTGGTCCCAACTTTTGTGCTTTTATGTGATTATTTTCTCTGACACTCGACCTCCCCGGCAGCCACCACAGAGCTTTCAAACGTCACTGCCAAATGGTTAGAAATGTGCTGGGCCATTTGGGGCCAGACTTTCAGCCCCTCCCTTCAGAGGACCCTGGAGGGGGCTTGGTGTCCTCCTGTACTTTGGGGTCTCCAATTTGGCTGCAGCCAAGGCAGCCAGAGGGTCTCCCCCAGGAGAAAGCCTTGTGCATGTTGCCCTTGCAGGTGCCCAGGTTACCCTGGAGGTGATGCTGTGGATGGACATGTGTGATCATTCTTCTGACTCAGAAGAGCCATGGCAGAGCTGTGAAGGGTCTCTCATGTTCCCCAGGTGTTATTCCCAGCCTCCAGCTCTCTCCAGGCTTGCAAGGGTGGACACAAACACCCCCTTTTTGCTTCCAGGGTTCACAGCTTGGCTCTTGGCTCCTGTCCCTACTCACAGCCCCCCTGCCCCCGAGGCCATGCAATGATGAGCAATGACTGGCACCCTCCCTGGGGGCTCCTGGGACCCTCCCTGGGGGTTCCTGGGACCCTTCCTGGGGCTTCTGGGACCCTCCCTGAGGTCTCCTGGGACCCTCGCTGGGTGCTCCTGCAGTGCTGCACAGGTTTCCCTGGGGCACAGTGACTAAACCAGCAGGCTGTGGAGCCCTGGCATGGAAGATGTGCTGGCACACCTTGGGGCACCGCGTGCTCAGCCTCATCGACCATTCCTGCTGCATCCAGCCATCCCCTCCCATCAGCACCACACCTCAATCCCCACATGGAGCCACAAGTCAGCCATCCCTGTGCTGTTTGAAAACAAAGGATTGGTCACATTAAAGTGAAATGAAGCTGGGACTGCAATAAAAATACTCCCACAGTGAGGGGTGGGAAAGAGAGGGGAGAAAAGTCAAAAGGAAAGTCGAAGACTCACAGCTGGGGAACACATGGGCAGCTGAGAGGAGTGAGAGAGAGATCAAAGCAGGGCCTGGGCATGCTGAGGGTGCTGGGGCTGAGAGCTGCTGAAATGCAGGTGCTCAACGTCAAGGAGCCCCAGCCCAGACACACAGGATGAGAGATGCACTCCACATGTGCCCCTGGAGATATTCAGCTTCCCAAAACGCTGTCTCTCCTCAGCTGGGCTGGAGTGTCGTGGCCAGATGTTCATGGACTGGTGGTGGCAGCATCTCTGCTGTGTAATACCCCTGTGAGGAAGCAGAATCTGGACTGCGGAGCATGAATTTGTATCCATTACAAATGTAAACTGAAGCTCAGGCAACATCAGTGAAAATCTTCCTTCTGCCCTGAAGAGTTGGAGAGGGAGGGACAGAAACGTTGATGGGGTTTTATTTATTTTGGAAGTGAGTTCCTTTGATCTCCAGCTGAGTGTGGCAAACCTGTGAATTGTGGTAACTCCTTGGAATGAACAGCAAGGAGATCGAGTGACCTGCTCTCTTTCCTTGGTGTTCAGCACCCATGAGACAGGACAGGAGCAGAGCAGACCCTGTTTTCCCTGAGATGCTTTGGTGCTGATATCTGGATTAACTTCTTTTCTTCTACTGCTGCTCTATTTAACTCACTCAATAAGAAAACCTACACCAGGTGTGGCTGAGGAAGAGCACAATAAGCTGCCAAAAAGCCCCAGAACACTGTCCTGTGCAGTGGCCAGCCTGGATCAGCCTGGCAGGGCTGCCACCCTCCACCCCATCAACTCCAGACCTTCCTCCCAGTGCCACAGCACAGCACCAGGAGTCCTCCTGCATCCCACAGGATGAAGAGAGCAGGGATCAGCAGCCAGAGGAGCCCCAGCACGTGCCAGCTGATGACACGTGCCCAGGAGGGTTCCTCTGCTATCTGTGGCCAGAGGATGGGGCAGATCTGAGGGCACTTGGTGTGTTCAGCTGGAGGAGAGGAGACTGAGGGGAGACCTCAGTGCAGGGACAACTTCCTGGGCAGGGGCAGAGGAGAGGCAGGCACTGAGCTCTGCTCTGTGGGGACCAGGGACAGCACCCAGGGAATGGCTGGAGCTGTGCCAGGGCAGGGACAGGTTGGATCTCAGGGAAAGGCTCTTCCCCCAGAGGGTGGTGGGCACTGACCAGGCTCCCCAGGGCAGTGGGCACAGCCCCAAGGCTGCCAGAGCTCCAGGAGGGTTTGGATGACCCTCTGGGGCACAGGGGGTGACTGCTGGGGATGGGCCTGTGCAGGGCTGAGGGTTGGACTGGATGATCTTTGTGGGTCCCTCCCAACTCTGCATATTCTGGGATTCTCTGAGACCTTTTCCTGCTGAAAAACAGAGGGTTTTTAATGAGAGCAGTGCCACTAATTGGGCTGCCTGCTGCAGACCTGCTGGATTTTGAAGCCCTGCACAGGTCCAGCACGTGCAGGGAGCTGGGAAGGGATCCAGCACCGAGTCAGCCTGTCCAGAGACTCCATCTCTAATGGGCCACATCAGCTGTGAGATGTTTGGCACATTTCCAAAGGCTGAGAATGCTGATTGTGCCTGGATTTTGGGGCTTTTTTGAGGGTTTTGGACATCTGTCTGGTTGTGATGGCTCAGAGAATGGTTCCCATGCAGGGACAGCTTTGGAGCTGTGGGATTGCAGGAAACTGCAGGAAGCAGATGGATTTAACTGACAAATTGAAGCTCACTGAGTTTTCGTTTAATTAACTTTTAATTGGCAAATTTGGGGCTCATGCATTTTTAGTGTAATTAGCTGCTTAAATTAGCTGTTAACAGAGGTTTAAATTTAGAAGCAGGCTTTTTATATCCCCTGTCTGGGTTTAGACTCTATCCATGCTGTGATTCCTTCTAAGCCAATTGCTTTAACTCTATCCCGCTGAAGGATAAGGAGATTTGGAACCTGCTGCAGGAACCTGGAGAAGGACAAATCAGATGCACAATCCCACAAGGATTCTGTCTGGTCTTCCTTGCTGCACGTTTTCTGGTCCCTTTGCACCATCAGACACACAGGATCAAAGGAAGATGAGAAAATAAAGGATCATGAGAACATTCCCTGCCCCACAGAGCAGATTTGGGCAGAGTGTCCACATTCCAGGCTGCACAAGTGTGTTGGCTTAAAGGGTCTCCACCAGCAGAGGAAACAAACCTTACACAAAAAAGATTATAAGTCAGACTTAAAATATAACAAAAAATATTACAATAAATGCAATGGCACAAAGAGAAATTGGGTTTAACCCCCAAGCCCAGCAGTGGAACCCAGCCCCCTGGGGCACAAACACAGTGGGGTTTGGTGGCCCCTGTGCTGAGCCCCACGTGGTTCCCCCGAGTGCAAAGGAAAAGGAAGGGCCAAAGCTGTTGGTGCAGATGATGTCCCAGTCTGGTGGAGAGTGCTGGGCTCCTCCTCTCCAGATTCTGCTCCTCCTCTGGATCCATTGAGCGGTCCCAGAGTTACCCAAACCCCCAGCTTGTGCCCCCTGAGGTTTGGGTGGGAGCCCCCAGTGGGTCCCCCAGGTCAGGGAGTTGCAGAGTGGGGGATGTGAGGGTGGGAGTCAGGGGGGATTTTGGACTGGTTGGTGGCCCCTGAGCAGAGCTGAGGCCTGAGGTGGGTGTGGAGGTGGCAAGGAGTCCCTGGAGGGGAGTTCTCCCAGCTCCTCTGCCAGGCTTCTTTCCCAGCCAGCTGCCAGGCTGAGGGCTCAGCTGTGCCCTGGGCAGCTGCTGCCAATGGGCCATTGGTGCCAGTTGGTGGGCAATGGCCCAGAGGGTTTAGAATGCCCAGCTTTGGTCACCCCCACACAGGGATAAACTGGTCCTGGTTTGCTGCACTGGGACAAGAAGGGACACACAGCCCATGGAAGTCACTGCTGCAGGTTGGCAGTGCTGACAGGTCTTCTCCCCAGAGAAAAGACAGTGGAGCTGGAGCTGGTACAGGAGAGATGTCTCCAAGTGCAGCATTTTCTTGGTATTGTGGTGAAAGTCAAGAGTTTGAGAGATGCTGATGAGGAGGAAAGTTCAGCAGGTCCATCCTCAAATGTTTCCCTGGGAAAGTGTAGCAGGACTTCATAAATCCTCCACTTTTCTGGGCTCTTTGCTCAGTCTTTAACACCATTGCCAACAGCTCTGCCTCTTCTGACCACACCACTGTCGGGGGAGAGGAGAGGACAGGGCAGGAGAGATCCATCACCATGGATCTTCACACCAGTTTTAGTGATTCCTCATGTCAGTCCTACAAACCCACTTGTCTCCCTAAGACCTGAGCATCTCAGTGAAGTTCTTGAAGTGGGTTCCTCACACTCTGGTGGCTGGAAGGAAAGGGGCATGGAGAGACCTTCAGGCCACCTGGAAGGGTTGCCCTTGCATGGGCTCTCCAAGGAGCTGTACTGAGCTCCAAGGAAAAAATAGCTCCATAAATTGGGGTGGATTGGGGTCAAGGGATGAGCTACACTGAGGAGAGTTCCAGCAGTGTGGGGTACAAAGGGGTTTGAACAAGTCCCGGACTAAGGGAGAATCTTTGGATTTTTGCAGTTGAAAACAGCAGAAAACTCGTCATGAGGTACTCAGAAAGTGACAATACAGCCCTGATTTACTCCTCTTTCCAAGGCTATTACTATTTTAGGACTAAACTCACAGGCAGGGGAGGTAGATCCAGATTGGCCTTAATCCTCCAGTTTAAGGGCAGCAGAGAGCACAGAGCAGCACAGCAACAGCCAGGGCTGGAAAAGGCAAACCTGCTTATTCCTCAACATGAATCAACGCCACAATTTTCTTCTCTCTGCTAAGTTCTATATAAACAGAACAAAAAATCTGTTGTGGAGAAATGACCTTTCCCCACAGAGGACAAGAAGAGCCTTGTCAGGTCTCTGCTTCTTCCTGGTGAAAAGGTCGAAAAGTATTTTAAGAACCACGTAAAGAATCGAAACGTGGGTGAGTGGGAATTTGAGTGGAGTGGGAAACAATAGCATAGTCATTCCCAGCAAGAAGAGGGAGAAAATGTCAGGGATTCAAGTGGTCTGGCCCCTGGTTTCCACTCCTGTTACCAGTGTCAAGCTCTCAGAGCACACACAGAGTGAATGAACTGGGGGGGAGAAGTGAGAGTATCCCAAAACTGTCCCTGTGCTCCCAGAAGGGCTCTCTGGTTGGAGGGTTCCTCCAAGATGAAGCCCATCTACGGGAGGTGCCAGCAGAGCCCTAGTGACTGGGAGGAAGGAGGGCTCTGCAGAGGGATCTGGACAGGCTGGAGGGATGGGCTGATTCCAGTGGGATGAAGTTCAACAAGGCCAAGTGCAGGTCCTGCCCTTTGGCCACCCCAAGCCCTGCAGCGCTCCAGGCTGGGCACAGAGTGGCTGGAGAGCAGCCAGGCAGAAAGGGACCTGGGGGGACTGAGGGACAGGAAGCTCAAGAGGAGCCAAGAGTGTGCCCAGGTGGCCAAGAAAGCCAATGGCATCCTGGCCTGGATCCAAAGTAGCGTGGCCAGCAGGCCCAGGGCAGTGAGCCTTCCCCTGGCCTCTGCCTTGGGGAGGCCACACCTTGAGTGTTGTGTTGAGTTGTGGGCCCCTGAGTTGAGGCAAGAGATTGAGGGGCTGGAGCGGGGCCAGAGAAGAGCAAGGAGGCTGGAGAAGGGAGTGGAGCACAAGTGGTGTGGGGAGAGGCTGAGGGAGCTGGGGGTGTTTGTGCTGGAGAAGAGGAGGCTGAGAGGTGACCTCAGCACTGTCTACAAGTACCTGAAAGGATTTTTGCAACCAGGTGGGGGTGGGTCTCTTCTCTCAGGCAACCAACAGGAGAACAAGAGGGGCTTAAGTTCTGCCAGGGGATGTTTAGGTTGGTATAAGGAAGAACTTCTTTACAGAGAGAGTGCTCAGGCATTGGAATGGGCTGCCCAGGGAGGGAGTGGATTCCCCATCCCTGGAGGTTTTTAAGGTGAGACTGGGGGTGTCACTGAGTGCCATGAGCTGGTGATCACAGTGGGGTTGGATCAAGGGAGGTCGATGATCTCAGAGATCTTTTCCAACCCAACTGATTCTGTGATTCTGTGATTCTGATTCTATGAGGTGGAACAAGCCAGCACAGCCCTGGTGACTGGGAGGTGCCAGTAGAGCCCTGGGAGGTGCAGCCCTGCCTCTTCCCGCAGGGTGGGAGGTTTTGGGGGCCTCCACACACCCCTCCCGCATTAATGATTTCCCCTTTAATTATTTCACATGAAATCCCTGCCCATTTTCAGGAGCTCTGGGTATCAGCCCCCAGCACTCCCTGCAGCACTGAGGTTCCTGTAGGTCTGACACACAGAGCAACTGGCCAGAAACCTCCCACACAAAGCCTCTGCCAGGGGGAAAGCTGGATGGACACTCATTAAAAACCCCAATTCCGGGAAAGGGGCTGATTTCTGCAGGAACACTGAAAAGTTTGGGAAAGGAAGATGCTTCTCCCCTGGCCAAAGTAAAAAAAATAAAAGTGTAGGTATTTTCACTGTAAGTTTCCTTAGAAATTTCAACAAGCATTTCTGGAATTTTTAAAACAGCTTTTTCCAGGCCCTCTGGGTTATGGGGTCACAATTTCTCCAGCTGAGCAGCTCTGGGGGTGCCAAAACTGCAGAGCAGAGAGATGAGCTCCATCCCTGCACGCTGGACCTCTTTTCCCCAGGCATGGGAATTGGGGTTTATTCCCTCCCTGGCTCCTTCCCAGGCAGATTTTGGTCAAAACCAACAAGCCCAAGGTGCCTCCACACCTTGTTTCAGTGCAGCCCAAGCTCTTCTGCTCTGCCTTCATCCTCTTGATTTACTTGCTGGGGGTTTTGCTCTCTCTCAGCTGTCTGGTTACTCTCAAATCCAATATTCAAGAGTTCAGCTGTGCTTTTTTGTTGCAGGAAGACAAATTTAGGGCTCAGCAAGCCAGAGAACAGATGGGCAGCTTTTAGTATGAATGGAAACCTTTGGCATGGAGGAGATGAGGAATAACCCCCTCCCAGCCCCTCAGGGCAGCGATTTATGGGGCAGAGGAAGGAGAGGGGGGCTGGAGCAGGGCTGGCATATGGGAACAATCCTCCTTGCCCAGAAGGCAGGAGCAGAGCTCCAGCTGTTTGAGGGCACCTCTGCACCTGGGCAGCCTCATCAATCTGCCACAAACTCAGCAGCCACCAAGGGCCCCCTCAGGGGGTGGCTCCTCTCGTGCTATTGCACATCCTGCCCAGGGGTAACGTGCCCAAAGTATTAAAGCAAAGCCACGTGTGGTGAATGGATCACATCCTGAGCCCTTCAGCCCTGCAGTGAGTCAGCAGCAAATCCCCAAGGGGATGTTTCCTAAGCCCTCTGAAAGGACATAAACTGTCAGGTTAAAACACCGTGTTTATCACACTGAGGAAGAGTCTCTGCTGCTTCCTGCGTGATCTCAAATAAATTAGCAGCCCATCTGTTGTGCTTGGTTCCAAGAAATTAATTACTTCCAAGGGTGACGAGTTTTTACAATAAAGTAATTATCAAGCTAATAATAAAGGCAAAGGTTGGGCCTTCAACAAGAGCAAATTGCTGCAACTGCAGGGCCAGGGTGTTCTGAGGGTCCCGTGGGGCTCCCGCCCCAGGGGCTCCAGGAGGGGATGCAGACAGTAAATAACTGTGACACCTCTCACTCATACTAAGGAGCTCCCCAGACTGGGCTCCAGGTGTGCCCTGGCACCCAGACACCTGCCCTGTGCTGGGCTGATCCCACGGGATGGGCAGCAGGGGAGGGGGGCATGGTGCCCCTCTGCCCCCTCAGGTGAGACCCCACCTGTAGAGCTGCCCCAGCCCTGGGGAACAGCAGCAGATGACATGGAGATGCTGGAAGGAGTCCCAGGGAGGCCATGGAAATGCTCTGAGAGCTGGAGCCAGGCTGGGAGAGCTGGGGGGGTTCACCTGGAGAAGGGAAGGAACCAGAGAGACCTCAGAACCCCTTCCAGTGCCTAAAGGTGCTCCAGGAGAGCTGGGGAGGGACTTGGGACAAGGGATGGAGAGACAGGACAAGGGGGAATGGCTTCTCACTGCTAGAGGGTAGGGATAGATGGGATATTTGGAAGGAATCCTTCCCTGTGAGGGTGGGCAGGCCCTGGCGCAGGCTGGGCAGAGGAGCTGTGGCTGCCCCATTCCCTGGGAGTGTCCAAGGTCAGGTTGGACAGGGCTTGGAGCCACCTGGGCTGGTGGGAGGTGTCCCTGCCCATGGCAGGGGGATAGGAAGGAGTTGATCTTTAAGGTCCTTTCCAATCCAAACCATTCCAGGATTCTATGACTATGAAAAATTCCTTCTCCATATCCAAGAAGAATGTGCTGATTTAGTAATAAAACAAATGGAAACCAAACTGACTTCCATGGAAGGAAGGACAGGCTGAAACTCTTCTGGAACACATACTTACAGAAACAGAGGGACTTCAGGGACAGGGAAAAGGACTTCCCACCCTGCTGGAAAATGTAACTCTTCTTAAAGGAAAGAGGATTCACAGGGAACCTGCCCAGGAAACTCTCCAGCACACAACACTCCCCTTCCCACTGCTGTGTTGTCCTAGTTCAGCAAACCAGGACCAGTTTATCCCTGTGTGGATGTGACCATGTGCATTCTAAACCCTCTGGGCCATTGCCCACCAACTGGCACCAATGGCCCATTGGCAGCAGCTGCCCAGGGCACAGCTGAGCCCTCAGCCTGGCAGCTGGCTGGGAAAGAAGCCTGGCAGAGGAGCTGGGAGAACTCCCCTCCAGGGACTCCTTGCCACCTCCACACCCACCTCAGGCCTCAGCTCTGCTCAGGGGCCACCAACCAGTCCAAAATCCCCCCTGACTCCCACACTCACATCCCCCATTCTGGAACTCCCTGCCCTGGGGGACCCACTGGGAGCTCCCACCCAAACCTCAGGGGACACAATCTGGGGGTTTGGGGACTGGGGGCACCACTCCTTGGATCCAGAGGAGGAGCAGAGCCTGGAGAGGAGGAGCCCACCACTCTCCACCAGACTGGGCCATCATCTGCACCAACAGCTTTGGCCCTTCCTTTTCCTTTGCACTCAGGGGAACCACGTGGGGCTCAGCACAGGGGCCACCAAACCCCACTGTGTTTGTGCCCCAGGGGGCTGGGTTCCACTGCTGGGGTTGGGGGTTAAACCCAATTTCTCTTTGTGCCATTGCATTTATTGTTATATTTTCTATTAAATTGTTACTCTGACTCATAATCTCTTTTGTGTTGGGTTTGTTTCTCCTGCCAGTTTACCTTGAAACCAGCACATGTGTCCACGAGGCTTTGCCGGGTGCTGCTGCAGCTGCTCCACCCCAGGCAGGCCAAGAACCAGGAGAGGTGTCTGAAGTGGCCAGATAATATTGCTGCCACTTCTAAAAATACCCAGTGCTATGGAGACAGCTCCAGCTCCACACAATGGAGCGATTCTGTGTGGCTGGAACGTTCCTCCTCGCCCATGGAACGTTCCTCCTCGGCTGCGTCACTGCTGGAGACACAGAGCTGTTCATGTGCAGGCCAAGGACTTTTTTCCCACATAGCTCATGGCCAAAAAGTGATGAATCAGGGCTTTGGGGGGATTTCTCTATTTCGATCTCTCCTCAATTGTGTTTTCTATTTCTAGCAACCACTGTCATTGAGGAAAATGCTGTAGGTACCAGCAGCAGTGACTCACACTCTGGCTCTCCAGCTCTCACTGGGATTTTGGCAAACTGGCTTGAAATGAGTGGCTATCTAGGACCAGCCCTGGGAGAGTGGAGAGGGAAAATGCCTGACATCTTCTGAGTCAGCCCAAACACTGTGGCCTGCTTTGTGCTGCCATTTTTAACACATGGAGTCATTTTAATGAACTCGATGATGATCATAGTTTTAATAATGGTTTCAGCTGTTAATAGTCCCATAACCTGTCCATGCTTCCCAAACTCCAGTTGTTGGTGGAGTGAGTCTTGTTTGTCAGGTTTGAGTGAAACCCAGACCCTTGGAAGGCAATGGCAAGATGTCCTTTGAGAAGGGGCCAGTGTTTCACATCACATCACTCATGTTCTTTCTTTCCCAAGATGCTTATCCCTGTCTCTGGCACATCTGTTTGGGAAGGCTGATGGTGAGGTCTGGGAGAGTCACCAAACACACCAGAGAAACTCAGAGCAGCAGAATGACCCCAGATCCACACTCTAGGAATCCACATGGCTGGAAAGTTGAGTTAGATGTTTGCTCTGGTTCACCCTCTGCTAGAACATCCTCCTGCACTGCAAGGTGCTCCTGAATGCAGGGCTGTAGGTCAGACCCTGCACATGCCCCCATGGCCAAGTCCCTCAGCTCTGCTCATGTCACCAGTTGTGTCCCTCCAGCCCCCACCCTTGGAGGGAAGGAGGTACCTCATAAAGGACCCAGACACTCAGAGGTTGGTACTCAGAAATCCACTCCCAAGTCAGGCTCTTTCACCCCCAGAGCTTCCTCTCCATCCAAGCATATGATGACCTGCTGCTCCCGCCCTTGTGGATAAAAATGACCCACTTTCCCTTGGCCCTCATCACACCCACAGGTTTGTACTGAAGAGAGAAGGTTTGCTGCAGAAGATTGTCCTACGCCCCTGGAACAGGTGCCTTGCTGTCTCTGGGAAGATTCAAGCACTGGGGAAAACAGACATAAATATCAACTTGTGCAGCTGAACTTCAGTGGAGCACAAACCGCTCGAGCCAGGAACTCATCACAGACAGATCCCAGGGGGAAAGAGCCAAATTCCTCCTGGCACCAGCTCCCAGTCTGCAAAGCCAGAAAACCACAGCAAGACAGAGATCATCCCCCTCCTTGCTGGACACCTTGAGGGATCATCCCTGATCCCACCTTCTCCATGCCCAGGCTCAGGCAGCCTTTTCCAGAGCCTGCCTGGTTCCATAATTTGAGGCTGGCAAGGGGCTGTGGGCTCCCAGCTGCATCCTGGGGGCTGTTGGCTTGAGAATGAGGTCAGGCACGAGGGCCTGGGTCCAGCCAGGTTTAGTGCCTTGGCCCTGTGTCTGCTCCTGCTCCCTCCAGCCCCATCTGCATCCTGTAGGAGCGCCCAGGCAGATGCCAAAGTGATGGCTCACATGGCATGAGGGAGGTGGAGCCTGGAATACCCCTGGGAGCAGTGGGAGACTGAGGAAAATGCCTGGTCCAGCCAACCTGCTGTCTCCAGGCCTCTGCCTCCAGCCCTGGAGAAAAGACATTTCTTCTTCTTCATCCTCTCTGTCTTCTCCTCTATCTCCTTTTTCTTCTTCTTCTTCTCCTTCTCCTCCTTCTTCTCCTTCTTTTCCTTCTTCTCTTTCTTCTTCTTCCCCTTCTTCTTATTCCCCCTTTTCTTTTTCTTCTTCTTCCCCTTCTTCCCCTTCTTCCTCTTCTTCTTCTTCTTCTTCTACTTCTTCTACTTCTTCTTCTTCTTCCCTTTATTCTTCTTCTTCCCCTTCTTCTTCTTCTTCTTCCCCTCATTCTTCTTCTTCCCCTTCTTCTTCTTCTTCTTCCCCTCATTCTTCTTCTTCCCCTTCTTCTTCTTCTTCTTCCCCTCATTCTTCTTCTTCCCCTTCTTCTTCTTCTTCTTCCCCTCATTCTTCTTCTTCCCCTTCTTCTTCTTCTTCTTCCCCTCATTCTTCTTCTTCCCCTTCTTCTTCTTCTTCTTCCCCTCATTCTTCTTCTTCCCCTTCTTCTTCTTCTTCTTCCCCTCATTCTTCTTCTTCCCCTTCTTCTTCTTCTTCTTCCCCTCATTCTTCTTCTTCCCCTTCTTCTTCTTCTTCTTCCCCTCATTCTTCTTCTTCCCCTTCTTCTTCTTCTTCTTCCCCTCATTCTTCTTCTTCCCCTTCTTCTTCTTCTTCTTCCCCTCATTCTTCTTCTTCCCCTTCTTCTTCTTCTTCTTCCCCTCATTCTTCTTCTTCCCCTTCTTCTTCTTCTTCTTCCCCTCATTCTTCTTCTTCCCCTTCTTCTTCTTCTTCTTCCCCTCATTCTTCTTCTTCCCCTTCTTCTTCTTCTTCTTCCCCTCATTCTTCTTCTTCCCCTTCTTCTTCTTCTTCTTCCCCTCATTCTTCTTCTTCCCCTTCTTCTTCTTCTTCTTCCCCTCATTCTTCTTCTTCCCCTTCTTCTTCTTCTTCTTCCCCTCATTCTTCTTCTTCCCCTTCTTCTTCTTCTTCTTCCCCTCATTCTTCTTCTTCCCCTTCTTCTTCTTCTTCTTCCCCTCATTCTTCTTCTTCCCCTTCTTCTTCTTCTTCTTCCCCTCATTCTTCTTCTTCCCCTTCTTCTTCTTCTTCTTCCCCTCATTCTTCTTCTTCCCCTTCTTCTTCTTCTTCTTCCCCTCATTCTTCTTCTTCCCCTTCTTCTTCTTCTTCTTCCCCTCATTCTTCTTCTTCCCCTTCTTCTTCTTCTTCTTCCCCTCATTCTTCTTCTTCCCCTTCTTCTTCTTCTTCTTCCCCTCATTCTTCTTCTTCCCCTTCTTCTTCTTCTTCTTCCCCTCATTCTTCTTCTTCCCCTTCTTCTTCTTCTTCTTCCCCTCATTCTTCTTCTTCCCCTTCTTCTTCTTCTTCTTCCCCTCATTCTTCTTCTTCCCCTTCTTCTTCTTCTTCTTCCCCTCATTCTTCTTCTTCCCCTTCTTCTTCTTCTTCTTCCCCTCATTCTTCTTCTTCCCCTTCTTCTTCTTCTTCTTCCCCTCATTCTTCTTCTTCCCCTTCTTCTTCTTCTTCTTCCCCTCATTCTTCTTCTTCCCCTTCTTCTTCTTCTTCTTCCCCTCATTCTTCTTCTTCCCCTTCTTCTTCTTCTTCTTCCCCTCATTCTTCTTCTTCCCCTTCTTCTTCTTCTTCTTCCCCTCATTCTTCTTCTTCCCCTTCTTCTTCTTCTTCTTCCCCTCATTCTTCTTCTTCCCCTTCTTCTTCTTCTTCTTCCCCTCATTCTTCTTCTTCCCCTTCTTCTTCTTCTTCTTCCCCTCATTCTTCTTCTTCCCCTTCTTCTTCTTCTTCTTCCCCTCATTCTTCTTCTTCCCCTTCTTCTTCTTCTTCTTCCCCTCATTCTTCTTCTTCCCCTTCTTCTTCTTCTTCTTCCCCTCATTCTTCTTCTTCCCCTTCTTCTTCTTCTTCTTCCCCTCATTCTTCTTCTTCCCCTTCTTCTTCTTCTTCTTCCCCTCATTCTTCTTCTTCCCCTTCTTCTTCTTCTTCTTCCCCTCATTCTTCTTCTTCCCCTTCTTCTTCTTCTTCTTCCCCTCATTCTTCTTCTTCCCCTTCTTCTTCTTCTTCTTCCCCTCATTCTTCTTCTTCCCCTTCTTCTTCTTCTTCTTCCCCTCATTCTTCTTCTTCCCCTTCTTCCTCTTCTTCTTCTTCTTCTTCTACTTCTTCTTCTTCTTCCCTTTATTCTTCTTCTTCCCCTTCTTCTTATTCCCCCTTTTCTTTTTCTTCTTCTTCCCCTTCTTCCCCTTCTTCCTCTTCTTCTTCTTCTTCTTCTTATTATTATTATTATTATTCCCCTTATTCTTCTCCTTATTCTTTTCCTTATTCTTCTTATTCTCTTATCCTTACTCTTATTCTCCCTCTTCCTGCTCGAGCTGTGCTGCCTGCTCCGTTCGCTGCTGTGCAGAGCTGGGGCAGCATTCCCTGCACCCCTCTGTGCACCCAGCAGGATGAGGCCTTTGGGAATGCAGGCACACACCCACAGCCCAAAGCACCTGTGAATAAACCAGGGGGCTGAACCCAAGGAACAGGTTCATGAGTGTGGGGAACCTTCCCTGGTAGTTCTTCATGTTCTCCTTCACCAGAGTTTGCAGCCAGAGGTGTCATCCTGAGTGTGGAAAACAACCACAGTGGTGCCTTTGGGAATGCAGGTTCAGCTCTCCCAAGGTCTTTCCCCACTTGGAGGCTCAGGTGGATGAGATCTGGCAGCAGGAATGCAACAACAAAGCTCCCCACCCACAGCAGAACTCAGTGCAAGGCTGTTCAGACAGATTTTATTTTAAATGCAGCTGATCTCACTCATTCTCAAACAGCACAAACTCATCAGCACCAGGGTAGAGGTGCCAGTCTGCTCTGCCCAGGATGGCTCAGAGTGACACAGAGGACAAGGAACACCAGTAATGCCTGGGCACATCTCTCCTGGCAGCCACATGCTGATTTTGGATGTGGCCCTCATATCTTTAGGAGGTTGAGCTTGAGCCTGAGGAGTTTGGGTCTCCTCAGTAAGCAAAGAGGTGACACTGGTGATGTCACTCACAGCCTTTTCCATCCCTGTCTGGGTGTGTTGCTGTGAATAAAATGACTGAGAAAGAGGCAAAGAGAAGCTGATGCTTGGCCAGGGATGAGTTACCAATCCCATCATGTTCAGCCATTCATCTCATGTCCAGTCTCACGGCATCCCCAGCTCCTGCCTGGTGTCCTCTGCACACAAACAGTGTCTCCCTCCCTCAGAGAGAATGAACCAACAAAGATGTCCAGCTTGGACAGGAGAACAGGCCATGGAGAGAGCTGGGAAGCAGAGCCAAGGGCCAGAAGGGACCAGGGCGCTCCTGCCAGCCCAGAAAAACCTCCAGCTGAGGATCTGGTTTCCACATGAACAACCAGTTGGCACTGAGAAGGAGTCATGGACAGGGACAGGGGAGAGCCTGTGGGCACCAGAGGGGTTTCAGAGAGGGGGAACGGGCAGATTTATGGCATTCAGAGCAGCCACAAGTGTCCATGTGGTTGGGAAAGCAGCTTTGGAAGCAGGACCTCCCTGGTGTCCCACAGCTCTGCTCCAGCCCCAGGGTTGCCTTGGGGGAACACGAGCCAAGAGCAGGAGTCATGCCCAGGACCCCGAACAAGGGTGATGGGTGAACTGGGCCCAGCAGGATGTGGCACTGGGGGACAGGCTGAGGCTCAGAGCAGGCACCAGAGCAGATGCTGAGAGCTGCTCCCAGTGACCCTGGGACTCACTGAGGGTCATCCCAGGAGGCACCGGCCTGAAACACCTTCCTGCTGCCCTCAAGGTCATGGGCTTGATGGACACAAGGCTGAATGGACATCTCTGGAGTCCCTGTGGCTTAAGAAGTCAGTCCAGCAGTGGTGGGTCCTGTGGGTGCACCAGGAGGGGAATCCCACCAGCCTGCCCTGCTGCAGGGGCAAGCTTTGCCCTCAGTGCTGATGAAAGGGTAGAAGCTTTCCTGGGAACTGGTTGCAGATGTCAGAGGGAATGGTCACATGGGGAGCAGCAGCATCAGGAGAGCTGGAGATCCTCCTGTGTGGGCAGCCAGAGGGTGGGTTTGGAGCACACAGCACTGTCTGAGGTTTCTACATGGAAATGCCTCTTCCTGTTTCGTTCAGCTCCTGCCCAGGGAGACACAATTTTGTACTCTTGGCCAACAGTTAATGAGAAGCACAAAACAAGGGGAACAAAGCAAACAAAAATTCAAACCAGGGAAACGCCGCTGACTTGGGTGGTTATTTATTCTTCTGATGGCAGCAAATGAGAAAGGTCCCACCAGCAGGCAAACTGCTTGGGCTGGAAACCAGCAACATCCTCCCACTCAAACCAGACTGACTCATCATGTCAGCCCCAGGGACTTGGCAGAGCAGCTGCTGGACACAGTGACAGCATTGGCAGCACTGCTGGGATCTTGTAGGAGCTGCTGACCCAAGTGGCATCAAGGCTTCATCACCCTCAGTCAGGGCTTTGCTCCATCCCTCCCCCATAGCAGGTGTCCAGGGGGCTGCCCAGGACCTCCCCCAGCACCTCCAGTCTCTCCACCACTGCTCCTTCTGGGGAACAGGTCATAGATGGGCATGGAGAGGGCTCAGCTGGAATCTCAGGGCTCTCCCTACCCCTTGGCCATTCCTGTCTGTGGAGTTGGATGGTGCATTCCAGAGTCTCCCAAGCCAGACAGGAATACTGGCACAGGAAGGGGCTGCCAGTGTGGCTGTGGGTCTAAACCTCATGGGAGGGTCTGGAAGTGTTTCTGCTGCACCCCTGCAGAAAAGGAAGATTTAAGGTAGAAACCAGTAGTGAACCAGGAATTAGAATCTAAACACAGTGCAAATGGACTTTATAAGAGTAAAAAGTGTAACAGAGCACAGGTCAGACCTACAGAGACCCATTTGAAGGGGCCACCCAAAACAAAGACAATTCATGTGCACTGAGGCCATTTTGAGAGCTGGGAAGAAGCTCAGTGCAGAATGACAGATGTTCTTGGAGATCCTCTACCTGTAACTCATTACCCTTCCACAGTGGGATTGTACCACCAAGTTACCAGCAGAAAATCACCTCCAAGTGTCCACCATGGTGCCTCAAGGCCAATGTCCAACCTGTGAGTTTTCACATCCTTGCCAGTCCTGGTCTTACATGGGGAATGTTTCCCTGACACAGGGAAATGGAAGAAGACAAAGAATTCTTACCAGTTGTCATTGGGGCAGGACAGAGGGAGGTCACAGCAGCCACTCTGCCATCACAGTGTCCCCTACAGCACTCACCTGCTCACAGCAGCCACAGTGAGGTCACTTGGTGGGAGCAGGAGGGATGGAGCAGGTCCCCACCTGGATGGGGACACTCCTGGTGAGTGTTCCCCATGGTGCTGTGGTGGAGGGATGGCTGGGGAGGATGTTCAGGGGGGAGTGTTCTGGTACAAGAACTTGTAAGAAACTGGGACACACCTTAATAGACTTTTCAAGGAGATTTTGGGAACAGTTAGACTTTGAACTTCCTTTTTAAAAATACAAAGTGGCCTATATAAGACTGAGTGAAAAATTATGCAAGTATCCCATGGTAATGTATAGAGCAGCAGGAAAGTCCAGAATAGCATCAGAGGGGGATTTGTGTCCTCAGCAGTCAGTGGAGACCATCCACAGAGGAGAAACTGCCGCTCCTTTGGAAAGTCACTGCTGGGGGACTGGGAAAGGAGAGACTTTGGCCACCTTGTCAAGAAAACTGGGCTGACTGTCCAAGGAACAGCTGTGCATGAGCTGCAGTGCAGAGATGTCCTGCTGAGCACGTCCTTGGCCACATGAGCCACCACTGAAGGCCAGAGAGGGAGTGGAGGGGCTGTACACAGCAGGATTATGGAGAGAGCCCACCCAGTGCCTCTGGAGGCAGCAGGGTCAGGAGCTGCCCACCAGCAGAGCATCCTGGAGGAGCATCCTCAGCTGAGCACCATCACAAGCCATGAGCTTGCCCTGTGCCCAGGCACAAATGGGGCAGAGATTGCTGTGGGCTGAACTCTCTGGCCTCCCCTCCATTTCTCCTGCCCTGGGAGGCCGAGAGTCCCAGCACTGGCACTGAGGTGCCACCTGGACAGCCCAGGCACTGACTGCCAACTTCTCCCTACCCCTGCAAGCACCTGTGAGGCAGGACTTGCTTCTGAATGTGTTTCCCACAGCTGTGGCAGCCAAAGGACACAGGTGACACAGAGCCTGTGAAGACAAATGATCCCTTATTTGGGATGTTCAGGGCAGAAGTAAAGCAGCTCCCAGGTACATCTGCTCTTTCTCTAAACAAATCCTGGTTCGTTCACCTCACGGCACGAGGGAACCAGAGCTCGGTTCTCCTCCAGCTGGGACCACTTGGGAAGGTACTTTTGTGAGCAGGTGAGTTGGTCACTGCAGAGCCCATCCAGGGCTGGAGACTGTGCTCTTGCAGTTACCCAACACTCACCAGGACCTTGGGGCTGTCCAGACCAAGAGGTGACCAAAGGATGCTGAAGGAATTTCAGTCAGTGCTTCACCAAAAGTCTAAATTTTCTATCTACTGTATTTGTCATTCCCATTACTTTTGGCATGGTATCTAAAAAGTGGTTTATGTTTGTCTAGCAGGAATTATCACTACAGTATTTGTCTCAAGGACTTGGCATCCTTGGATTGCCTCCCTGCCTCTCATTTGGAATGTCATGAAGCCCTGCAGAAGTGTCCTGGTTGGCTAAGTGTGGTCCTGGAGCCCCGTGGCAAGGCCAGACCTGGATGCCATACTTCCAGAATGATGGATCTGGGGAATGTTCCCTTGGGCAGCACCTCTGGGTGTCCACCAGCTTGGCCAAGAGCTAGACAGGCACCAAGTCCCTCTCAGGTGACTGAACATGGAGTTCAAGAGGCTGAATACAGACAGCTTGGAAAGTCCATTTTTCAGTCACTGCTTTGTCCCAGTGCAGGCAAGGGAGGATGAGGATGATGAGAAAGCCAAAGGGGGAGCAAAGCATCTCCACAGACAAGCTCATGGTGTTGCAGCCACTCCTTCAGGCTGGGGCTGGGTTGGTGCTCAGCCCTGGCTGGTGCTGGTTGGGTGCTCAGGGCAGGACTGGGTGCTCTGGCTGTGAACTGGGAACCTTACCCAGGGTGGAGGTGAGAGGTGTCAGCCCACACTGAGGGGCTTTGCCCAGTGACACCCCAGAAGGGGCACATTTGCCCACACACACCTTTACTGGGACCCTGAGATGAGCTCAGTTGGTTAAAACTTGGTTGTACTAATGCCAAGGTCATGGGTTCAATCCCCTGTGTGGGCCATTGACTTGGGTTGGACTCAATGATCCGTGTGTGTCCCTTCCAGCTCAGAATAGTCTGGGATTCTGTGATGTTTGGGGATGCCCAGAGGGCATCCTGGGGGTCTGTCTTAACTCCCCCAAGTCCCTCAGGGTCCCTGAACACAACTACCTGCATCTGGGCAGCTGAATGGCCCAGTTCGGTGTCCCTTGCCCTGCTCAGAGACCAGCAGTGCCCAGCTGGGCTCTGCAGGGGCACTGGAGGGCTGCATGCCACAGCTGGCTCAGGGTCACCTCCCACTGGCAGAGGCTGGCACTGTGGCTCCACAGAGCCAACCAGCATTCCCATGTGTTCCCCGGGGCTGTGCCTCCCCCAGCCCACAGCCAGTGCTCCCAGTGTCAGAATCCCAGACTGAGTCAGAATCCCAGACTGTTCTGAGCTGGAAAGGGCCCACAAGGATCATCGAGTCCAACTCTTAAGTCCATGGCCCACACAGGGGATTGAACCCACGACCTTGGCATTATTACAGCCAAGTTTTAACCAACTGAGCTGATCTCAGTACTTTGGTTGCAGCCACCTTTGCCCACCAGCACCAACCCTGGAGGGCTCCCCCCTGGGGCATCACTGCTCCCTGCAGAGGTGCCAGGCACCATTACCAAAGCACTGTCCTCCCGGGAGACCTGGAGCATGTCCAAAAGGTGCTGCAGTCCAAGTGCAGCTGTGAGAGCCAAGAGAGACCAACCCCCAAACCTCCTGCAGCCCCTTGCCCAGCCCCTCCATGGCAAAGGGAAGCAAAGGTACATTTTTTTCCCCCAGCTGCTGCTTTTGTGCTGCTCTCACATTTAAGAGAGTCACGTCTCAAGGACAGGCAAGGAATGCACTCCAGGAGACCGACTGTCCCACTGAACCCCCTCCTGCCTTGTGCCTCTCAGAAAATCCACCTGGAAAAATAATCCTGGAGGCTGTGCTGCCACATGACTAACTCTTCCTGGTGCAGCACTTTGCCCCTTCCCTTTCCATGTGTGTGCCTTGGAAAGCAAACAGAGAGAGACCCTCGGGGTGGCCAAGGAAAACAGCTCTCTCTGGGCAAGTGCTCCGCTTACAGAAATAAATATATAAACTGATGTGTGCAAGAATTATCAAGAGGCATAAACACCACTCCTGCCATGGGCCAGCCCTTTCCAGCCTGCAGAGCCAACCAGGGGCTCTCTTGGTGCTGGCAGATGTTGATTTACAGCAGCTCTCTGTGCAGTGTGGCCCCTTCTCCAGGCTTGGGAGGGGTTGGCTCCAGTGGGACCAGCAATGGATGGTCGGGATCCTTTCCCACTAGATGCAAACCCAGCAGAGGAAATCCCAAATGTCCTCTTAGGAAAAAAATAAATACTAATTACAATACAAGAAATTTTTCAGATCACCACCTGGGTGTGATTTCTTTGCTTAATGAATGTTTCTAGAGACTTTCTGAGGCCACGGGGAGGAGCAGCCACTGCCTGCAGAACGAATCAGGAGCAAGGCCACCTTCTGTGTCCCTGATTAAGGAGCAGGGGGATATTCTGGGAACATTTAGCCTGGAAAGGCAGGAAGGGAGGAGCCAGGATGGAAACACGGGGCTGGACTCTGTGCTGACATAAAGCAGCACTGGAGGCAATGGAGCCCCCAAATCCCCCAGCAGAAGAGTTCCCCCTGGGAGAGCAAAGCTCTGCTGAGGAGTCCAGGACCAAGAGGTGGGTCTGGAGGAGCCCCCTGGGATGGGCACTGAGCATGGGGCTGTGAGGAGGAAGGGCGACTCTAGAATGAGACTCTTGTGACCTTCCTGAGCTGGAATGTGGGAGATTTACTGAGCAAATGGTTTTCCAGCAATCCATGGGAGCCCCAGAGCAGCTGCTCCACATTTCTGGGGGAAACAAGGGGCTGGCACAGAGCTGAGAGCACAGCAGGCATCCCAAGGGTCCTGGGAGATGGGGGGAGAAAAACCTCTGAGAATGGCCCTTTCTCTCAGAAAATCTCCTTTTTTTTTTTTACTCTGACACTACCATGTAAAAAGTCTGCTCTATAAACCAAGCACCTCCAAACTGAAAATGTTCTTGTTTGAAAAGCTAATTGTGAGACCAAAGCCTGTCACAGCATGGTGAGGGGATGGAGTGTGACCCCCATCTCACTGTCCTCTCCAGGCTGGCTGCTCCTACTCCATGTGTGCCCCCACAGAGCTCTGAGCCAGGGAAAAACCCAAGCACAGGAATTCTGAATGAAAATTTAGAGGGGTTAGTCCAAAGAAAAAATCAGTTTCTAAATCTTTTGTCAAAAACTTCTGATTCTTGCAGTGAGTCAAAGGCTCAGGGAACTTTAAGCCCCCTGTGGAGGCACTTCAGCTTCTCAGGGCCCAAGAGATATTATTGAATCACAGAATCATAGAATGGATTGGGTTGGAAAAGCCCTCCGAGATCATCAAGTCCAACCCTTGGGCCAACTCCAGTCCCGTCACCAGATCATGGCACTCAGTGCCACGGCCAAGCTCACTTGAAAAACCTCCAGGGATGGGGAATCCACCCCCTCTCTGGGCAGCCCATTCCAATCCCTCAGCACTCTCTCTGCAAAGAAGTTTTTTCTGCTCTCCAACTTCAATTTCCCCTGGCAGAGCTTGAGCCCCCCGTGCCCCCTTGTCCTATTGCTGAGTGCCTGGGAGAAGAGACCAACCCCCACCTGGCCACAACTTCCCTTCAGGCACTTCCAGACAGTGCTGAGGTCACCTCTCAGCCTCCTCTTCTCCAGCACAAACACCCCCAGCTCCCTCAGCCTCTCCCCACAGCACTTGTGCTCCACTCCCTTCTCCAGCCTCATAGACAGGTTTGAGTTGGAAGGGACCTTAAAAATCATCCCATCCCACCCCCTGCCATGGGCAGGGACACCTCCCACCAGCCCAGGTTGCTCCAAGTCCTGTCCAACCTGGCCTTGGACACTCCCAGGGATGGGGCAGCCACAGCTCCTCTGGGCACCCTGTGCCAGGGCCTGCCCACCCTCACAGCCAGGAATTCCCTCCCAATATCCCACCCATCCCTGCCCTCTGGCAGTGGGAAGCCATTCTCTCTTGTTCTGTCCCTTCATTCCTTGTCCCCAGTCCCTCTCCAGCTCTCTTGGAGCCCCTTTAGGCTCTGGAAGGGGCTCTGAGGTCTCTCTGGATCCTTCTTTTCTCCCAACTTTCCCAGCCTGGCTCCAGAGCAGAGGAAATACCTGGGCTGTGGAACAACCCAAGCCTGAGCAGCAGAACAGCAACTGGGGCTGTCACAGCCTTGGCCCTTTCCCCAGCCCATGAGCAGGTGGTGAGTTGTCCCCTGGGCAGGGCACGACCAAAGGCTACATGAACCACTCCTTGGGCACCTGTCTGTGCCAAGTGATGCTCTTGTCCATCTGACATGGCTCAGCCTGGGGCTGGCTGCAGGGGCAATCTTGAATTTACACCTGAAGGTGCTGAAGGTGGTGCTGCATCTTCCACAGAGATGGATCAAGGATTGCACCACAGGAATGGTCAGAAGGCACTTCCCAGCAGGAGCAAAGGAAATGTCTCAAATGCTCCTGGGCCACTGTCAAGTGTAAAGAGGTTCATAAAAGCAATTGTTAAGAAGAAAAGTTTCTCAAACTTTTCCTTTTGTTGCTAAGAAATAGCAAAACATTCAAACAAGCCAACGAGCCCGGTGTAGAACGCAGATGTGCACCCCAGAGTTCCTCACCCCTCGTGGAGAGGCTCAGCTGGGACAGCCTATTAAAGATCGTTGTTTTCCATGGCTGAAATGCTCCTTTGGGGCAGGACAAACCTTCCTGTATTACCAATAATATCCTGACTGCTTTTTAGAGAAACTACTTTAAGACTTGGCTAAAATATTCCTGCTTTTCTTGGTGGTGACTGAAACCTCAAACCTGGAGGGTTTCAAAGCGTTTCACATGGGTCATTGCAACTCAGCTAAGAGGGAAATAATCTGTTACCTAATTACTTCCAAGGAAGAAACAGCACTTGGAATCTCTGAAAACGTAAAAAAATGCTTCAACCATGTGGTTGGAATTCCAGTGATGATTCATCATTTGCCACCAAGATTTTAATTTTCAAAGTCAGAACTTAAAGGAGCAAAAAGAAAGGCTGATTATTGGCTTGTAAGTTTTCAACTCCCATGTGCAAACCAGCAGATTTTGGTGTAAATTCACTGTGTGATCTTCAGGGTTGAGTAACAGCAGTTTATGAATTCTTTCCTCTAGAAAAGGGCTTAAGAATTGCAGAGGATTTGGGACCTTTATCATGGTAAATACAAAGAAATGTTGAGGCAGCTCATTTTCTCTTCCTGAGAAAGCTCTCCCAGGGTGTTCAGCAGGACTAGCACAGCTGAAGGTTTTATATTCCCTGATACAATACAGATGGCAAAGGAGATGGAAAGTGCCTGGTGTGCGAGTGCTGAAGGGTTTCAATGTTCATCTTAAAATGCAGAATAATCCTCTAAAAATGAGGCTACATCAATCTTTCCATGCCAGAATTTATCACATGCACTCACTGAAGTGTAAATCACAGCCAAGGGCTGACAAGAAATTCCTTGGCCATAAATGCCGACCTTGTCTGAAAGCAAAGCAAAGCAGCGCAGAGCAGAATAAGCAGAAAAGGGGCTGCTTTGCCTCTGTGTTGTGTGTCAGACACCTGATTCACAGTGATTTCACCCAATGACAGCCACTTAACCTGATTCAATCGTTTGCTCTGAAATACTCCTCATCAAAAGCATCACAAAAGCATTGCAGTGTTGGAGCAGCATTGCTGTGTCTCACAGGGAGCCTGCTCATGTTTGGGGAGTCTGGGATTATGGAATGCTCTGGTTCTGGAACTAGGAATCTGTGCTCCTCCAAACCTCATGGATCTCCTGGAGCTGTTGGGGATGTCTCCATGAGTGCCACAGATGAGCAGGTCTGGACAACAACCTGATAAACACCAATTCTGCTCAAGGATGAGTCTCAGACTAAAAGCATTTGCCCATATAAAGTGTTTTATGGATTGATAAATCAAAACAAAGGCAAGAGGAATGGAAGCCTCATTGTTGTCCTGCCATGAATTTTTCCAATAAGGCATCAAAAGCTCTTCCCCCAGAGGGTGGTGGGCACTGACCAGGCTCCCCAGGGCAGTGGGCACAGCCCCAGGGCTGCCAGAGCTCCAGGAGGGTTTGGATGATGCTCTGGAGCACAGGGTGAGATTGTTGGGGTGTCTGTGCAGGGCCAGGGGTTGGACTGGATGGTCCTTGTGGGTTCCTTCCAGCTCAGGGTATCTATTGTTCTGTAAGGGACTTGAGGACTCCCAAGTTGCCCAGGGAGCCCTTGCAGACACCTCCTCCCCCATGTGCCCACTGCAGTTGCTCATTAAACAAGCCCAGCACCTCCAAACTACATTTTTAACCCCAGATGATTTTGCAGAGGGAGCAGCAACCCAAGTGGGGTGAGGAGACCTCAGTGCCCTGTCCCTGGCCTGAAACAACCAGGGCATGTTGGGTGCATAAACTGGAGACCCCCTTGGCTGCACTGAGGAAAATTAACTGAGTATGAGAGGACTGTTACACTCCAGTCCAATTTGCACCAATTGTCCCCTCTGTGCTCCTGGGGTTGAAGGTCTGGCAGTGCCACTGAGGAGCCTCGGGCAGGGAGCCAAACCTGCAGCTGCCATCTGGTGTGTGAGGTGCCCCCGAGCAGGTCCGTGGGGAGCTGTGAAGGGAGAGCCCCACATGAGCCGTGTGCCCCAGTGCCTGGCTCTTGTTGCAGGAGTGATTGGCACCAATCAGAGACAAAGGCTGGCAGGAAGGGCTCTGCCCTCCTGTGTGCTGGCTGATTTAATACCAGCCTGGGCTGGAAGGGAGCCAGGCACAGTGGAGTGAGACAGTCTCCCTTCGGCTCATTAATGTGTTTCTTGATGGCAGTGAGTTCTTCCCAAGGAACAAAACCTCCCTCCCATGGGTCACAATGGGGCAGACAGATTGGACCTGCCTGTCTCCTTTGGCTTTGCTCAGCCTGGTGCCTGGGCTCCTTGGCCACGTGCCACCAACACCAGCTGGCCCCGAGCCCACCAGTGGGATGTGCAGCTGTGGCCCCTCTCCCTCCTCTCTAAAGGCAGGAGGAATCAAGGACTGCCTAAAGAAAGTAAATGCTAATGGGTTAAAAGGCTTTAAATGGGTTATTTTGCTTTGCTTTCTATTTTGGTGGTGGGTTTTTTGTTTTCTTTTGGTGGAGGATGTAGCAGCCTGGAGCCATCAGCTCCTGGGTGCTCAGACCTCTCCTCATTAGACCTGGGCAACAGAAATAATAACTTCAGTGTCTTCCAGGGAGGATGTGTGGAATCAGCTAAAAATCACAGGGAAATCAGCTTTATTTTATTCCTTTGCCCAAATTCCTGGCATTAAGTAGACAGCAGGTATCCTGTGCTCAGAGATGTTCCTGCAGTGTCAGGCCAAACATTGCTGTCCATGACATCAGTGCCTGGGCATCAGCTGTCCAGGGATCTCTGGGACACATCATCCACCAGATGTAACCTTTGTGCAAGGGACAGTGTTTGGGGGTTGTGTTCTCCAGCTATTTCTGGAAGTGAATGCAATAATCTTCCACTCGGATATGACTGTTTCCAGCATAAACAAATCCAGGCCAGCTTTGCACCAGAGATCTACTGTCTGGAAATATCATCATGGAGGATGTTTACTTGGCTGCCTCCATTTTTTTTTTATTCTTTGCTTTGTTTGCAATCTAACTCATTTTTTTTATCATCTTTTCCCAACCCAAATGTCTTTCCCCTCCCCCTTCGGCGGCGCTTTCTTCAGCAGTTGGGGAACAGCCAACCTCCCTCACTGGAACCAGTTTCCATCTGGGACATGACTTTCTTCCAAGCTGTCATAAAGTCAGAGTGTGTGTTCTATATACAGCAACCAGCACAGTGTTGTCTTTGGCATGGGCAGCCACACATGGAAGTCACTGCACAGCAACCCACGGCCACAGAATCACAGAAACACAGAATCAGTTGGGTTGGAGGAGACCTCTGAGATCATCAAGTCCAACCCTTAATCCAACCCCACTGTTATCACCAGATCATGGCACTCAGTGCCACAGCCAGTCTCATCTTAAAAACCTCCAGGGATGGAGAATCCACCCCCTCTCTGGGCAGCCCATTCCAATGCCTGAGCACTCTCTCTGCAAAGAATTTCTTTCTGCTCTCCAACTTCAATTTCCCCTGGCAGAGCTTGAGCCCCCCGTGCCCCCTTGTCCTATTGCTGAGTGCCTTGGAGAAGAGACCAACCCCCAGCTGGCCACAACTTCCCTGATGTGGCACTTCCAGACAGTGCTGAGGTCACCTCTCAGCCTCCTCTTCTCCAGCACAAACACCCCCAGCTCCCTCAGCCTCTCCCCACAGCACTTGTGCTCCACTCCCTTCTCCAGCCTCATTGCTGTTCTCTGGCCCTGCTGCCATGCCCTCCTGGAAACACTTTCTTCAATGTGTCTGCACACGAGCATCAGATTTCAGAGCCTGGTGGACCCTTCATGGCTTAGGGGAAGTTTCTCCTCCATGTAGGACAGTTGCACCCAATGGACTGGATCTCACATTGTCCTGGCAGCCTCCCAGAGCTGATGTGGTATTGTTGGAGTGACAACACACTGGCCTTTGGACAGCAGTGACAGCCTTGAGGAGAGACAGGGACAGACCCACCACTCTGGCTGTGAACATCTCCCATGGGGACATCTCCACTGACCATCCAACCTCCTTTTATTAAAGACAGTGGAGAGGACACCAGCACTGTGTTGTAAATTCAAGGTCTAAGATGAAATGGAAGTGACTGCAGGAGAAATCTGCCTTCAGCTGTGGCACTGGGTGAGATGGTGCCCTCGGTGCCTGGGTGGGATGGCTCTTAAAAACCCACAGCTCTGAAGGAACTCTTGCTCCAAGACTGGATGTTGCTGCATCTGGTTGAGTCCAGTTTGGGGAAGGGAATTTATTATTACAGGAAGAGTGTATTGTCCAGATACACTGGCTGGATGGGACCTGTGGAGATCTGTGGGACCCTGGACTCCTCTCCTAGCCACACTTCCTCGGGCAGCCTGGGGAGTCACCACATCTGCTCCTCTGGGTGGGACCATGTGCTGGTTTAAAGGGAAACTGGCAGGAGAAATGAACCCAACACAAAAGACATTATAAGTCAGAGTTCCAATTTAATAAAAATATTGCAATAAATAAAATGGCAAAAGAGAAATTGGTTTTAACCCCCAAACCCCAGCAGTGTAACCCAGCCCCCTGGGGTACAAACCCCACGTGGTTCCCCCGAGTCCAAAGGAAAAGGAAGGGCCAAAGCTGTTGGTGCAGATGATGGCCCAGTCTGGTGGAGAGTGGTGGGCTCCTCCTCTCCAGGCTCTGCTCCTCCTCTGCATCCCACAAGTGGTTCCCCAAGTCCCCAAACCCCAGATTCCATCCCCTCAGGTGCAGGTGGGAGCCCCCAGTGGGTCCCCCAGGGCAGGGAGTTGCAGAGTGGGGGATGTGAGTGTGGGAGTCAGGGGGGATTTTGGACTGGTTGGTGGCCCCTGAGCAGAGCTGAGGCCTGAGGTGGGTGTGGAGGTGGCAAGGAGTCCCTGGAGGGGAGTTCTCCCAGCTCCTCTGCCAGGCTTCTTTCCCAGCCAGCTGCCAGGCTGAGGGCTCAGCTGTGCCCTGGGCAGCTGCTGCCAATGGGCCATTGGTGCCAGTTGGTGGGCAATGGCCCAGAGGGTTTAGAATGCCCAGCTTTGGTCACTCCCACACAGGGATAAACTGGTCCCACCTGCTGAACTGGGACAGACCATCAGCAGCCCCCAGGATGGTGAAGAAGCTCAATGCAGGGCCTGCTGTGCATCACAGCCAGGTGGTGCATGACCCTTCTGTCCCCCTTTGGCCAGTAGAGCCATTGGGTTGAACCTTCCAGGCAGGAATGGATCAGGCGGGAATGGATCAGATGGGAATGGATCAGGTTGGGATGGATCAGGTAGGAATGGATCAGGCAGGAATGGATCAGGTGGGGATGGATCAGGTGGGAAGGGATCAGGTTGGGATGGATCAGGTAGGGATGGATCAGGCAGGAATGGGTCAGGTGGGGATGGATCAGGTGGGAAGGGATCAGGTTGGGATGGATCAGGTAGGAATGGATCAGGCAGGAATGGATCAGGTGGGGATGGATCAGGTGGGAAGGGATCAGGTTGGGATGGATCAGGTGGGAATGGATCAGGCAGCAATGGATCAGGTGGGGATTGATCAGGTGGGAATGGATCAGGTGGGGATTGATCAGGTGGGAAGGGATCAGGTGGGAATGGATCAGGTGGGGATGGATCAGGTGGGGATGGATCAGGACAGGGTGGATCAGGTGGGAATGGATCAGACAAACACACAGACCCTGCTGGAAGGGGAATTGCAGCTGAACTTCCCACACCCAGCCCTGAAGACCAAGGCAGACTGTCAAGATGAGATGGAACAGCCTCAGATTGCACCAGGCATGGTTCGTACTGGAGATCCAGGGGAATTTCTTCACTGAGAGGGTTGTCCAGCCCTGGCACAGCTGCCCAGGGCAGTGGTGGAGTCACCAACCATAGAGGGATTCAATGTCCACCTGGGGACACGGGTTAGTGGTGGCCTTGGTAGTGCCGGCTCAACAGTTGAACATGATCTTAGAGGGCTTTTCCACCCTAAATGATTCTGTGATTCCAAGAGTACCCTCAGCCACCAAGACAAACCCTCAGCTCCCCTTGCTTAGCACACATCACTCTGGAAGAAGCCCCAGTTCCAGGGACACCTGAAGCCCCTGAAAATCAGAGTTGTGACCCACCTGAGAAACACACATTACTTTTCCCACCGCACGAAGCAACTTTCCAAAAAGTCTCCTCCAAACTGCCTGTGCCCGGCTCTGCTCTCAGCACGGACCAACCTGCAGGGCACGAGGCTGCAGCAGAGGGCACAGTTCCTCTGGCTGTGCCCTCCCAGCCTGGCGGCAGCAGCGGATATGGGTATTTCTGTCCTGCTTCCTCCCTGCTATTTTTAGGCACTGCGCTGAGTTGTGGCCGTTCCCCGAGGCCAGAGTGACTCATGTGGCTGGGGCAGGGGCTGCAGAGGCGGCGCTGGAGCGCTGCTCAGGAAGGGAGCGTCAGCAGCACACTGAAAGCTGCCTTTCCAAAGGCACCAGGACTTTGAAAAATGGAGAAGTATTTCCACAGTGAGGTTTTTGGCTCTGGCCGAAGTGGAGCTGTTGAATTTTCTGATTATTGTATCATGGGGGGGAGGGATCTATTTTTTCTGATGTTGGTGAAAGGGAGTGATTAATGTCCCAGGCAGGCAATGAGCAGTGCAAGGCTGGGCCAGGGAAACTCCCTCTCTCCTCAGTCAGCAGCAGCTTTTAACCCTGCCCTGGGCACCACCTGGCACTTTTGTCCTGCCTTCCTCTCCTGCAGCCCCTTCTCCACCAAAGCACATCAGTCCCCCTCCTCCAGACCCCCAACCTGTGTCTCTCTGACCTGTCAGTACCTATGAAGGACTTCCAGCGACTTCTTCAACCTCTACTTTGCAGACAGGTTGAATTCTTTAATATTTGGGAAGTTCAGCAACCCAAGAGAGGTGGGAACAGCACAGCTTTCCTGATCCTCCAGATGTGGCTGCCCCTTCCCACAGGAACTCCAAAGATCCTGTTCGAGGATCTTCCCTCTACACTGACAAAAAGCAGAGCAAGGAACCTCACATTTATCCGTGGGGAGAAGAGATGAGGGAAAAAAATGGTTCAGGAAAAAAAAAGTTCTTCCTCTAGTCTTTCTCTCTTCTTTACTTAAGAAAGGGGCACAGCCCAGGTGGGTGAAGTGAGCTGAATGTGGGTTTGGAAGAGCATTTTCCTGGTTTTCTGCTGTGTGGAAGAAAGTCAGGAGAGAAGGTGCTGCCCAGAGTGTCTTGGTAAGGGCAGTAGTTGCCCAGCCTGTCCAGCAACTCATTCCCAGAGAACAACCTCTGGACAGTGAGGAATGGGAAGATCTAGGAGGGCAGAAAAAACAACCAGAGACCTCCCTCTGTCACCAGTTTGAGGAGAGCAGAGTCAGGAGAGCTGCTGACAACTGCTGGAGGAGCACCACAGCCAAGAGGGAAGACATTGGGGTCCTCCTGGCAGGAAGGATCTACAGAAGGCAGAAAAGACCTTGAGGCAGAGAGGGCANTGGATCAGGTGGGGATGGATCAGGTGGGAATGGATCAGGTGGGGATGGATCAGGTGGGGATGGATCAGGACAGGGTGGATCAGGTGGGAATGGATCAGACAAACACACAGACCCTGCTGGAAGGGGAATTGCAGCTGAACTTCCCACACCCAGCCCTGAAGACCAAGGCAGACTGTCAAGATGAGATGGAACAGCCTCAGATTGCACCAGGCATGGTTCGTACTGGAGATCCAGGGGAATTTCTTCACTGAGAGGGTTGTCCAGCCCTGGCACAGCTGCCCAGGGCAGTGGTGGAGTCACCAACCATAGAGGGATTCAATGTCCACCTGGGGACACGGGTTAGTGGTGGCCTTGGTAGTGCCGGCTCAACAGTTGAACATGATCTTAGAGGGCTTTTCCACCCTAAATGATTCTGTGATTCCAAGAGTACCCTCAGCCACCAAGACAAACCCTCAGCTCCCCTTGCTTAGCACACATCACTCTGGAAGAAGCCCCAGTTCCAGGGACACCTGAAGCCCCTGAAAATCAGAGTTGTGACCCACCTGAGAAACACACATTACTTTTCCCACCGCACGAAGCAACTTTCCAAAAAGTCTCCTCCAAACTGCCTGTGCCCGGCTCTGCTCTCAGCACGGACCAACCTGCAGGGCACGAGGCTGCAGCAGAGGGCACAGTTCCTCTGGCTGTGCCCTCCCAGCCCGGCGGCAGCAGCGGATATGGGTATTTCTGTCCTGCTTCCTCCCTGCTATTTTTAGGCACTGCGCTGAGTTGTGGCCGTTCCCCGAGGCCAGAGTGACTCATGTGGCTGGGGCAGGGGCTGCAGAGGCGGCGCTGGAGCGCTGCTCAGGAAGGGAGCGTCAGCAGCACACTGAAAGCTGCCTTTCCAAAGGCACCAGGACTTTGAAAAATGGAGAAGTATTTCCACAGTGAGGTTTTTGGCTCTGGCCGAAGTGGAGCTGTTGAATTTTCTGATTATTGTATCATGGGGGGGAGGGATCTATTTTTTCTGATGTTGGTGAAAGGGAGTGATTAATGTCCCAGGCAGGCAATGAGCAGTGCAAGGCTGGGCCAGGGAAACTCCCTCTCTCCTCAGTCAGCAGCAGCTTTTAACCCTGCCCTGGGCACCACCTGGCACTTTTGTCCTGCCTTCCTCTCCTGCAGCCCCTTCTCCACCAAAGCACATCAGTCCCCCTCCTCCAGACCCCCAACCTGTGTCTCTCTGACCTGTCAGTACCTATGAAGGACTTCCAGCGACTTCTTCAACCTCTACTTTGCAGACAGGTTGAATTCTTTAATATTTGGGAAGTTCAGCAACCCAAGAGAGGTGGGAACAGCACAGCTTTCCTGATCCTCCAGATGTGGCTGCCCCTTCCCACAGGAACTCCAAAGATCCTGTTCGAGGATCTTCCCTCTACACTGACAAAAAGCAGAGCAAGGAACCTCACATTTATCCGTGGGGAGAAGAGATGAGGGAAAAAAATGGTTCAGGAAAAAAAAAGTTCTTCCTCTAGTCTTTCTCTCTTCTTTACTTAAGAAAGGGGCACAGCCCAGGTGGGTGAAGTGAGCTGAATGTGGGTTTGGAAGAGCATTTTCCTGGTTTTCTGCTGTGTGGAAGAAAGTCAGGAGAGAAGGTGCTGCCCAGAGTGTCTTGGTAAGGGCAGTAGTTGCCCAGCCTGTCCAGCAACTCATTCCCAGAGAACAACCTCTGGACAGTGAGGAATGGGAAGATCTAGGAGGGCAGAAAAAACAACCAGAGACCTCCCTCTGTCACCAGTTTGAGGAGAGCAGAGTCAGGAGAGCTGCTGACAACTGCTGGAGGAGCACCACAGCCAAGAGGGAAGACATTGGGGTCCTCCTGGCAGGAAGGATCTACAGAAGGCAGAAAAGACCTTGAGGCAGAGAGGGCAAGGGAAGACAACCCTTGGCCAAGGCCGTCTGGCTGGCACCAGGCTCTGAAAGCCCTGTCTCTGGGCTGCCCTGGGGGCTGAGGCAGCACCCACACTCCCAGCTCAGCCCTCCATGGTCATGTGGGTCCTGCTGGGCTCCAGACACACCCCCAGCAGCAGTGGCTGTGGCCAGACAGTGCCTGATTGCTCTGAGTGTGCATTGTTGGAGGTTTGAGTGACCAGCTTTGCTGCTGCAGGAGGTGTTTTGGCCATGGGCAGGAGCCAGGGAGGTCATGTGCTCCGAATCAGTGCCACCCTCTGCCGTCACAGGGCTGGGCACAGCACCCAGCTCAGGAGTTATTTACAGCAAACCAGCCCAGCCCTTGGGCAAAGAGCTGGTGGTGCCAACGCCAAAGGCAAGTGCTGAGTGCAGGATGATCTTCCTCCCCATGACCAGAACTGCTACAAAAACAGCTTCTTCAAGCCTTGTCTTGCCTGAGGCTCAACCTTAACCTATCACTGCAGAGCAAAGGGGCAGATCTGCAGTGTCCACACTGCTTGGTCTGCTCTGTGGTGAGCACAGAGTCCCAGAATATCCTGGGCTGGGAGGGACCCACAAGGGTCACTGAAGTTCTGGAGTCGCTGGAGCACAGGACACGCCAACAATCCCACCCTGTCCCTCAGAGGATCATCCAAACCCTCCTGGAGCTCTGGCAGCCTTGGGGCTGTGCCCACTGCCCTGGGGAGCCTGGTCAGTGCCCACCACCCTCTGGGGGAAGGGCCTTTTCCTGAGATCCAACCTGACCCTGCCCTGGCACAACTCCAGCCATTCCCTGGGTGCTGTCCCTGCCCTGGCACAGCTCCAGCCATTCCCTGGGTGCTGATCCTGCCCTGGCACAGCTCCAGCCATTCCCTGGGTGCTGTCCCTGCTGACAGGTAGCAGAGGTCAGAGCTGCCCCTCGTAAGGAGCTGCAGACCCCAATGAGCTCTGCCCTCACCCTCCTCTCCTCCAGCTGAGCAAACCCGGTGACCCTGTGTGGCTTCCCCTCCCCTGGAGCCACGGTTGTCCTCCAGGAGCAGCAGGCAGCTGCTTTCCAGCTGTCCTGCAGAGGTTGTCCCTCCATGGATTGTGACCTCATGGAAAACTTCGCTGTTCAGGTCATATTCTCAAAAAGCAATGGGCAGTGGAAGGTGACTATGGCACTGATGGCACCCTGAGCCATGCCAGGCTCTCAGAGGGGTGTGTGCTGTTCAACCCACTGCTGGAGGTGCACAAAGCAGTTTCAAGGGCAGCTAAACCAGCCTGGGTTGAGGAGTCTGACCACCAGTGGCAGAAATAGCTGCAGGACTAGAGAGTGAACCAACCCCCTCCTGAAACTCTCCCTGAGGTTCAGGTGGAGCCACAAAGTGAGAAAGGGCCATGTGGGAAAATGGGTTTCAGGATAAACCTCACCAGTTGTTCTGGGAGAAAGTTTCCCACTGCTGAGTGTGGTTACACTGGAACCAAAATCTCTCTGAAAAGCAGGTCAGAATGAAATGGCTGATTGCGGCTCTCTCATTTGTGGCACAGCAGCTTCATTTTGGGTTTATATGTTGTGCATTTCAGGGCTTTAAATTAATGGTTTAATAACAGGAATGTCCTGAGTCCACAGTAACAGAGCAGTTCAAATGGGATGCTCAGGGTGTAGGTTAAACAGACTTATGGTTGGGTGTTGAATGAATATAACGTGGTGTGACTGAGTGGGAGTCTGTTATCCAATCTGTTCTGGGGCAAATGCCAACGTTTTGGGGGTTCCTTTGGATGCAGAATTTCACTCAGTCATAGAACAGGATAGTCCAGTTGGAAGGGACCTACAACAATCACCATCCAACAGCTTGAGCAGCTCAGACCTGGCCCAAAGCTAATCCCGTTGCTGAGGGCATTGTCCAAACCCCTCCTGGGCACTGACGGACTCAGGGCATTGACCACCTCTCTGGGGACCCTCTTCCAGTGCTTGATCACCTTCTCAGGAAAAAGTCTGGTCTGAACCTCCTTTGCTGCAGCTTTTCTGCACAAAGCCAAACCCAGGGTCCTCTAAAGCTCCTCCCAGGACGTGCCCTCAGCCCCTGGTGGGCCTGCTCTGGAATGCTCCAGGACCTCAGCACCCCCTTGCCATGGTGGAGGCCAGCACTGCCCACAGTGCTCAGGGTGAGGCTGCAGCAGCATTAAACACAGAGGGATAATCACCTCTTTCAAATTAAAATCATTCCAGGTTCCGTCACATCCTGGCCTGAAAGGCACAGAGATGGGGAGAGGAGGATCTGCCCCAGCTGGAGCAGAGCAGCCCCTCTGGACTCTGTGGCCTTTTGGAAACCCAACCCACAGCCCAAACTCCTGGAATATATTGCAAAAAGAATGAAGGGTAAGAGTCATAGAATGATGGAATTACAGAATATCCTGTGCTGGAAGGGACCCACAAGGACCATCAAAGTCCTGGCCCTGCACAGACACCCCAACAGTCCCCCCTGTGCAGGAGGGTGTTGTTCAGACTCTGGGCTGGCAGAGTTTGACTGAAAATAATACCAGCAATACTAACAACAGTGGAAAAAACAGCAACAACTATTACTGTTGTTATTGTTGTTGCTATTAGTATTCTTATTATTATTGTCCCTCCTTTATTTTTAGCTCCTGTTTTCTGTTAACAGTTACCATTTCTGGTCAGGTTCAGATTCTTCCCTCTTTTCCCAACTCCCAGACCTCAGAGCTGTCCCTGTGCCTCTGTTTTGGAGACTTCATTTATAATTTTACCCATTTGCCTCCTTTCTTTCTTCCCTTCCCAGCTCCCTCTTTCTCCTTCATCTGCTGATCTCAGCAGAGAAAGAGGCTGAAACTAAAGCTGTGGATCTAAAACCAGCAGTCACATCCAGAAATTCCAGGTGAGAGACGTGCTGGGGAGCAAAGCAGCATAAAAATTAGATTTATTGTTTGGAAGTAAGAGCTCCCAGCAGGCTGGGACATCCTTTTAATAAATACTACCCCAAGCAGTGATGAGATTCCCAGGCAGAGCCTGCCATGAGCTCCTGGATCGAGCTCTGAGCTCAGAAAGCATCGAGCAGAACTCCTGTAACTCCCTGCAGGAGGGATGGGCCTCTTTTCCTCTACAACTTGCTGCCCAGATTTTTGAGGAAATAACCCCCCTCCCCCAGAGAGCAGGGGCTGGATTTGGACTCCTGCTGTGTCCCTGCTGCTCTGATGCATCTTCCTCAGTGCTATCATGGCCCAACTTGTTTAGGTGTTTATTATTTCAGCTTTGGCAGGAGCTGTTGGATTTGTTCTGGGTCTGTCACCAGGGAGGAAATAAAGACAGAAGTTCCCATCTCTGTGTAGGGAGCAGAGTCAGGGGCTGTGTGTGAGGGAAGTCCCAGAATCATGGAATGGTTTGGGTTGGAAGGGACACCTCCCACCAGCCCAGGTTGCTCCAAGCCCTGTCCAACCTGATTTGCAATGATATAAAGTTTAGGAAAAACAAAGTGCTGCTCTTGAAACACACAAACATTCAGAATCTGTGCATCAAACCAACCACAGAATTCTACTGATCCATTTTCAAAAGAAATAGAAAAGATTGCCACATCAAAAGCAGTAAACAGTCAGAGCCACGGCAGGAAGTGCACTGTGGATCCCTCCTTAGCACCACGAATAGCTGTGTGATGATACCAAACTTCCCAGTAGTTTCACTGGGAGAGACTGAGCACTTCCTTACAGCAAGAGAAAATGGGTTTGATTTCATAATTCCCCTTCTAGATGTTTCCCAGATTTTATGACATTATGGTTTTCATTTTGGTTTCATTGGCGGAGCAGCAGGAAATGAAAGGAGATGCACAAAAGGGGCTTTTGCTGCGTATTAAAAGTTGTATTCTGGGAAACTCAGCTCTGAGCATTGTCAAGAGGCATTTGGGGCTGAGCAAACCTGGATCCAAAATACCCTGACAGAGAAGGCAGGTTTTTATGGAGCCAGGCTGGGAGAGCTGGGGGTGTTCACTGGAGAAGAGAAGGCTCTGGGGAGACCTGAGAGCCCCTTCCAGTGCCTAAAGGGGCTCCAGGAGAGCTGGAGAGGGACTTGGGACAAGGCATGGAGGGACAGGACAAGGGGGAATGGCCTTAAGCTGAAGGAGGGCAAGGTTAGATTGTGTATTAAGAGAAAACTCTTCCCTGTGAGGCCCTGGCACAGGGTGCCCAGAGAAGCTGTGGCTGCCCCATCCCTGGAAGTGTCCAAGGCCAGGTTGGACAGGGCTTGGAGCAACCTGGGCTGGTGGGAGGTGTCCCTGCCCATGGCAGGGGGTGGCACTGGATGAACTTTAATGTCCCTCCCAACCCAAACCAGTCTGGTATTCCATTCTGTGGTTCCATGATATGGCAGCCCAAGGGCTGGCACTGCAGCACCAGCTGGCAATGTCTGTGCCAAAGGGGTGAGAAGTGACATCCCTGAGCTGTGCCAGATGCTCTGAGATAAGAGACACGTGGGTTTGATCTGCAGAGCTATGACCCAGCACAGGGACTCAGTTCAAGCCCTTCCTCTGAGCTCAGCCCTCCCAGTCACTGGCTCTGCTGAGGCACCGCTGGGGTGCTTTTATCTTCATGCTTTTCTAATTCTGCTTTATTGCATCCAGAACCCCAGTGAAAAGCCCTGTTTGGCATTATGGTGCTCACATTTGGTGCCTTGTGATATCCAACATTCACAGCCTTTTCTGGGGATATTGCTGTCAATGTTTTATGGATATTAAGGATATCCTTGGCATTCCTGCCTTTCCTTGCATTTTGCCTCTGGTTTCAAGTGGAGGAGGCAGCACCAGTGTGAGGACAAACCTTTGCATGGCAGCCAGAGCTGGTCACTCATCAGAGAGGAGGTGGTTTGGTTTGTCATGGCAAAGACTTGTCCTCATGACACGGGGGATCCATGAGGAAAATGTGAATGGGCAGTGCCATGTCACTGCTGGAGTTGTCTCCCTGCTCCCAAAATAGAGGTGCCAAGTGCTGGAAGAGTTGGAACATTTCCACTGTGACCCTTTCCCTGTGCCAGTGTTGGAGCAGCACCAAACACTCAAACCCAGGATCCTGCCAAGGCCCTGCTGCCTTGGCATGGCTGTATCCCACTGTGCCGGGAGTCCTGTCCAGGCTCACTGTTTCCAGTCCTGGTGGGATGATGTGTTGGGAAACAGGGCTGTGGGAAGCTGACTGGGTGTTTGTCACATCCTGCTCTCCATTTCCACCCTTCACTATGGCTGAGTGCTGTGCCAGGACATCCACAGTCTCCCCAGGGCTCAGAAGGTCACCTGGCACCACATGGCTCAGCTGGAAGTGGTGACACGGGTGCCAGACACCCAGGCTGTGCCAGGGACAAGGTCCCTCTGTGCCCTCCAGTGCCCCTCCAGTGCCCAGGAGCCACCCACAGCTCAGCTCTGCTGGGACCAGCTTCTCCCCAGCTGCCAAGACCTCCAGCTCATCTGGAAAGTGCTGGGTTTTATTTCTCCCTGTTCCTCCACCTCTGGGAAGCCCCTGGCATGGTTCCTGGTGCCAGGCAGGGCAAGCAAAGGCACATCCTGGGCACTGCAGCGACGGCAGCGATGGCAGCTCAGCCCAACCCGCCTTGACCCTGGCACCCTGAACCAAAATGCTTCCAAAAGGCTTTCACAGAGGGAATCCAAGGTCCTGGGCAAGACCCAAACACCCTGAGCCTGCACTGCAGCGCAGCTGCTGGACCCAAACACCCTGAGCCTGCTCTGCAGCTCAGCTGCTGCACCCAAACACCCTGAGCCTGCTGCACCCAAACACCCTGAGCCTGCTCTGTAGTTCAGCTGCTGGACCCNTAGTTCAGCTGCTGGACCCAAACACCCTGAGCCTGCACTGCAGCTCAGCTGCTGCTCCTCAAGGAGCTCTCCCATCCCAGCACTGGCACTTGGGCTCCCAGTGCAGATATTGGGCACAGTTTGCGCCTCTCTCTCCACAAAAGGCAGCAGTGTCCTGCCAGGGCTGCAAGGGAGGCCCAGTCCCTGATTTTAAGGAATGCTGTGCCCGGAGGGATGATGGACTGACTCAGTCTGGCAGCCAGCTGGGAAGTCACCATTAGCATAAACCAGGCTGATGGTGCAGGTAAATATCTGTTCTCAAGAGTCAAACAGGAGCAACACATTCACAAATGGTATGAAGAGAGAGAAAACCAAAAGGAAACCAGGCTTGGAATTGCCCAGATGAGCCAAAGGCTTCTCTCCCGCTCTGCTGTCCACTGGCCAATTCTCCCATGAAGTCTCTGCTCTCAAGCCCTCAGCCCCTGGGCAGGACCCAGCACTGAGATCCTCCCCTGCCTTCAATGTAACTTCCCCTCTCTGAGGCGAGTCTGAAAGAAACCCCAGGAACCATCTACCCACTTCCCCAGGGGGTGCCTTGTTCCCTGTCTTAATGAGCAGATGTTCCAGCACTGCTCCCCACCTCTGCACATCTGGCCATCAACCACCCTTGTGCTCCACCAGACACACCAACCAGCTGATTGGGGATGTCCCTCTCCTCCTGAGTGGCCACGTTCCTGCTGCTCCCCCACAGCCCCTTCTGCACTTTGCCCCCCTGCACCTTTCCTGGAAGCCTCATTGACTCAGCAGTGACACTGAAGACACTCTTGCAAATGGGACTCATCCAGAAGGTTCCCACGATGCTGCCCTGAGAGGAGCTGTGACAGCCCTGGACACAGCAGGGTCAGAACCTCTGCTTTAACCCCCCCTTGGGGGATGGTGTGACCCCCTCACTGCACAGAGATGATGCTTCTCTCCCCATCCCACCATGGAGTGCTGTGGAGCCCCCAGGGGCAGCCTCTTCCCCAGAGCCAGAGGACACATCAACCCTCTGGGAGTCTGTGGGACCAGAAATGCAGTGTAAGAGGCTCCAACCTCCTTCCCAGTCCAAAGGGACCATCCACCACCACCCCCCTGCAGTGAATTCCTCAGGCTGAGGAATGCACATGGTGAGTGATCAAATACTTCCTCTCCTTTGTTTTGAGCTTTCTGCCCATTCATTCCAGGAAAGCCCTTCCTCTGCAGTCTGAGGCAGGAGGAACCAGAGGCACCAAGCACTGCTGCTGGTCCCCCACAGCCTGACCCACCTTGACTACAACCTCTCCAGCTTTCCCTGTGTCCAGCCACAGACTCTTCATCACCTGGAGAAATGGAGACCCAAGGCAGGAGTCAGGTGCTTGGCCATGAGCCCCCAGTGCTGCTTCAGACACATTAGGGTGCCTAAAGCACCCATGGCCCATCCCAGGGCTCCTGCAAATCTGGTCAGAAGGTGAAAGCCAGGCAGAACAACCCAGGTCACCCCTGCAGGCACTGGATGCCAATGTCTATGTGCATGAGCCCTGTGCCACCCTGGCCTAGAAATCCTCAAGTCTGGAACCTGCAGGAGGGGCAGATGATGGGTCATTTAGGTCCTGGTCCTGCAGGGATGTTCTCCTCTCACATGGGCAGCAGTGCCCAAGCTCTCAGCCCTCTCCAGAGGCTCTGTCATGCCTCAGCTCTCACCCTGGTCATGGATGTGCCCTTTCCTTTGTGCCAGGTGGCCTCTTGCCAGGCCCTCAGCAGGAGTTGTTGCTCTGCTCCCCCAAGGACAGAGCAGGGCTATTTTTCCTTTCCCACTCTTATTTCCCATCTGGTATTTTGCATTTCTCTGCACAGCTTCCTCCTCAGCTGGGGAGGAAGGTCAGTCAGAGTGGAGGGAGCTGAGGGAGAGAGAGCAGCAACATCCAGGGCCGGACAGACTGGCACAAGGGCACCTTCAGCACAAACGTCCCTGGCTGGAGGCAACACACAGCAAATGCAGGTTGTCCTTCTGCTCAGGGCTGTGGGTCACCTTACACCAGCCAGGCGGTAACTCTGGGCAGGATGATCATCTGAAGTGACCCAGGAACCTCTAGGCAAAGGCTCAGGCAGTCAAAATCAGAGTGGAACTAAGTCGGGCTGCCCCAACTCCCACCCAGCACCCTGAGAGGCTTTGGACAGGGGACACTGGAGCCAGAACCAGGAGAAAAAAGGTATTCTGGGGAGCATCTGAGTCACCAACCAGCTCTCTGATGGGAAACATCTGCTGTGCCAGGGATGAGTGGCCACCAGACTTGTGCCTTGGTGTCACTAAGCCTGATCTCCACAGACACAGCTCTCAGCTGAGCCTTTAGGGGCTTTCAAGGGCTTCAACCCCTATCGTGAAATAAATCACTTGACTGCATCTCATTTTATGGCGTTTTCTTTTTTGGTATTTTATTTCTTGGTCCTCTTCCTCATGGGTTACAGTTAGTGGGGAGTTGTGGAGAGGAGGAAAGAGGAGGAGGAGAAGAAGAAGAGACAACTATGTTTACATTAACAATATTTAAACTGTCCTTGCACAAGAACATTCAAGTTTCAGGAGGGACTGTATTCAGAGCTGCTTTTTCACACAGTTACACACGATCTTAAAACCCACACACACCCTGCAAACCATCCAACATCACACAGCTAGAGCTAATTATCAAGTAATACATATTTCCTAAAAATCACTAGATCTAAACAGTCTTAATGCAACTTATTTTAACTTTATAAAAGAGCTCTTTTGATGTTACTCTGTAGAGTTTCTTCAGGCTTCGTTTCCAGCTCCTCTTTGGGCCCAAGGTCTCCGAAGAGATTCCATTCTTATCTCTGAAGCTCCACCTGCAAATTCTCTAGCTTGAAAAGGCAGATATTCCATAACCCCTTGGGGCAGCAATGCCATCCCCACTGGGCTCAGCCACCTCCCTGAAAGCCATTGCCCCACTCACTGCCCCTTTGGGGGGAAACAAGAAAACCCTCCTTCCCTCCAGAGCCAGCCTGGCAGCCCTGAGTCCACTGGGCTCATTTCTGGGGCTTGGACTGGGAGGGTGGGATTTGTGTGGAGCTGGAACTGGAACAGTGGAGTGCTGGGACCTGCTGAGCCTGTCCAGCACAGTGACAGCCCCTCTCTGTCTGCTGGAGCACTGCTGGAATCAGAGGATGTTTACCCAACTTGTGGGGGATCACTTGATTGGGACTCACATCCCCAGAGCTGCAGAAATGCCTGTCTGGCTGCCAGCCCTCCCCACCTCCCCCAGAGCCCCGACCACATCTGAGGCTCTCAGAATAGCACAGCACTAAGCAGATGGCAGCAGATAACAATTCAGGCCCTGCTTGAATCCCTGGTGCTCTCCCTCCCTCCTCCAGCCACTGTGGCAGGCCCAGCTTTCACTGCAGTTGTCACAGACATCACGTGGAAGGAGGTCACCACAGCCAGAACTGCCACTCACCCAAACAGCTCATGGCAGGAGCAGCTTTACCAGCACATGGAAAATGCCTGGAGAACTGGACAACACAGCTGGGGACTCCCCTGAAATTTGCTCTTGCCTGAGAGCGAGTCTGGGTTCTGCCTGTTCCTCCAGGAGGATGCCAAGCCTATGTCAGCTTAGGCAGCTGGACCATGACTCCCTGCAGCCCCAAAAACCCACTGTCCTATCTGGGACATGTAAATACATGAAAAAACTGGTTTTATCATTGTGCCTGGCTGCCTTGCTTGTTCCAAGGTGCACTCTATCCCAGGAGACACCCAGGAAGGCAGCTCTGGCCACCACCCCTGGCAGAGATCCCGAGGACAGGCTGGTTCTGCAGCACCTTGTGGCTGCTGCAGATACTTGTACATCCTTCCAACTGCAACAATCAGCTGTCAGAGAATCACAAGTTGCTGGAAAGCTCCACATAAGAGGGTAAATTGAGCTGTACATCAGGCACTTAAGGCATCTACAAGAAGACTATGGTTTGCACTTGAACAGCCCCTTTCATCTGCAGAGCTCAGAGCACTTGAAGATGTTTATAAACAAGCCTGTCACATCTCTCCAGAGGAGACTTTCTTCCTCTTTTAACCCTGGCCAACTGCATCTGAGTCTGATGTTGGGAGCAGAGATCCCACCTCCTGCTGCTCTGGCCCCTCCAGCAGAGCCCATTCCCTGCAACATCTTGATGCCAGACCCAGGACTGACAAAAAAGGGCATCTCCAGAGGGCTTGAACAAGCCCATGCAGCCTGGTCCCAGAGCTGCTGTTCCTCACCACTAAATACATTTATCAGATGTCCTCATCTTGTGCTCCTGCATGAGCCATTCCCATGGAGCCAAATTCCCTTGGGAACACAGAGCAGAAACCCAGAGTGTATCCTCCAATCTGCAGATAACCAAGGCAAGCCAGCACAGCATTACAGGGATTTTCCTGCCCTGCCCATGGATCCTCTCTTGCTTCTCAAAGTCCAGGCTGCTTCAACAGAAGTGCCAGAAGGTAATTTCCAGCTGCCCCAGCGTTTAGGGCATGGCAAGTGTGGCAGCACAACAGCCCCCCATGGGGGGGTAGGTGGTCCTGACCTCCATCAGCCCTTTCCTGGCCACTGTCCCTGTGTCACCCACAGCTGGGGGTCCTGGCTAGTGGCCAGTTGGCCACGAGCCAGCAGTGCCCTGGAGCCAGGAGGGACATCCCTGTCCTGGGGGGCATCAGGCCCAGCATGTCCAGGCCAGGGAGGGGATTGTCCCACCCTGCTCAGCTCTGGGGCAGCCCCACCTGCAATTGGGGGGCAGTTTGGGGGACACAATGGAAGGGAGAGATTGAGCCATTGGAGAGTGTCCAAAGGAGGGACATGGAGATGGGGAAGGGCCTGGAGGGGAAGGTGTGAGGGCAGTTGGTGTGTTCAGCTGGAGAAGAGGAGACTGAGGGGAGACCTCAGTGCAGGGACAACTTCCTGGGCAGGGGCAGAGGAGGGGCAGGCACTGAGCTCTGCTCTGTGGGGACCAGGGACAGCACCCAGGGAATGGCTGGAGCTGTGCCAGGGCAGGGACAGCACCCAGGGAATGGCTGGAGCTGTGCCAGGGCAGGCTCAGGTTGGATCTCAGGCAAAGGCTCTTCCCCCAGAGGGTGGTGGGCACTGACCAGGCTCCCCAGGGCAGTGGGCACAGCCCCAAGGCTGCCAGAGCTCCAGGAGGGTTTGGATGATGCTCTGGGGCACAGAGTGTGACTCTTGGGGATGGTCCTGTGCAGAGCTCAGGGTTGGACTTGACAATCCTTGTGTGTCCCTTCCAGCTCAGTATGTTCTGGGGTTCTGGGATTCTCTTCCTGCAGAGCCCAAATCTCCCCAGATCCCACCCCAGGGCACTCCTGCTGTGCTGCACAGGCACAGGGTCCTGCTGCCCTGAGGGAACTCTGCAGCTGCCACCCCGAGGTGCTGCACAAGGGTCCAGGGAAGGAAGAGGTCTGTTCTCTGACCCGCTGGCACACATGGCAGCTGCTTCTCTCTGCCCTGTCCCAGTCCAAAGCATCCAAATCAGTGCACAGGTCCTGGGCTGAGACCACACAGCAGGTCCCAGGGGACAGGGGGCTGCAGAGAGCCAGTGGGTCACCCCTCTGTCACTGTCACCACGCTTGGCACTGCTCCCACAGCTCCCACACCCAGCCTGAGAGACAGGCCCCCAGTGCTGGGTGTCACTAGACGGCACCTCCAGTGCCCTGTGCCAGCACCCTGACACCCTGATCCGCAGCCCAGGGAGTCACTGGCAGGAACAGGAGAGCCCAAATTCCAGCTCTCCAGCACAGACACAGAACCGTGGAACTGTTTAGGTTGGAGAAAACTTCGAAGACCATCAAGTCCAATGTTCCCCCAGCACTGCCAAGGCCACCAAACCATGTCCCCAAGTACCACATCCACACATTTTTGAACACTTCCAGGGGTGGTGACTCCACTACTGCCCTTCAGAGCCTATTTCAATGCCTAATCAGCCTTTTGATGAAGGAATTTTCCTTAATATCCAATTTAAACCTCCTCTGGCACAATCTGAGACCATTTCCTTTCATCCTGTCCCTGTTTCCTGGAGCAGAGCCTGACCCTGCCCTGCATCCACCCTCCTGGCAGGGAGTTGGAGAAAGTGAGAAGGTCCCCCCTGAGCCTCCTTTTCTCCAGGCAGAGCCCCCTCAGCTCCCTCAGCTGCTCCTCACAAGACTGACACGGAGGATCACTTGGTTTAGAGGGAAAACAAGAAAGCCCTGCCAGGTCCCACCAGGCAGGCCCAGGGTGCCCTCCCCTCCTGCAGCACTGGTGGGACAGCAGAGGGGCTCAGCAGTCTCCAAAAACACACTGTGGCCTCGGTGTCAGGCCTGGGAATTGGGCCCTTCCATCCTTTGGGGTCCTTTTGGTTCCCACCACAGGTTCGGCAAGACATCCCAAGGGACAAGTGTCCACACATGAGGGAAGGGAGAGAGGTCTGGCCAAGCCAGGGCAGAGCTGCAGAGGTCTGGTGGACCCCATGAGCGGGTCAGCCATTCCCAGTGTGTGGGTTATACTGGGAGGACTGGGTCTGTGAGCAGGGGAAGGGGCTCTCCATGCCAACACCAACCCTGAATGAAGTGCAGGGAGGGCCCTGCAGACCCTCCCACCACCAGCAGCAGTGCCAGGGTGGGGAACAGACTCTGAGGGGTTGGACGTCCCCCAAACCTCTTAGAGCAGCACACCAGGCCGTGTGGGATGGGTGGGCTCCAACCCATGGCTCTGACCAGGGGGGCAGCACCGGTGGGGAGGAACAGAGAGGAAACTCAGCCCCCTGTCCTGGCAGCCCTTGGTGCCCTGCCCAGAATAGCTGTGTTGTTCTGCAGCCCCTTGTCTCCATCAGCTCCCTCTCTGCAGCCTCGTTAGTGCGGGGGATGAAGGCACCGATTGTTCCCCCCCTGGCCCCGAATGAAGGGGGATTTTGTTTGTTAGAAAGTCATGCTGTTAATAAGGATCTTCTCACAGCCAAAAATAACTGAGGCCACGATTGTTTCCTCCCTACTTCTGCTGTTTCCTCCCTACTTATCTGCTGGGGAGGGCTCACAAGGAGAGCTGCAGCCTGAGCAGATGCAGCTCCCTGCTAAAAATACTCCTCGGAGCTGGAGTGGGGATGAGTCAGTCCCGAGCACAGTGAAGGGCAGGAGTGCAGCCCTCAGACCCGCGGGTGACAGAGGGCACCGGCAGTGCCACTCCAGAGGGTGGCCCAGGAGCCGCTGGAGTCAAGAAGGCCAATGGGATCCTGGCCTGTGTCAAGAACAGTGTGGCCAGCAGGCCCAGGGCAGTGAGCCTTCCCGTGGACTCTGCCTTGGGGAGGCCACACCTTGAGTGATGTGTTGAGTTGTGGGCCCCTGAGTTGAGGCAAGAGATTGAGGGGCTGGAGCGGGGCCAGAGAAGAGCAACGAGGCTGGAGAAGGGAGTGGAGCACAAGTGGTGTGGGGAGAGGCTGAGGGAGCTGGGGGTGTTTGTGCTGGAGAAGAGGAGGCTGAGAGGTGACCTCAGCACTGTCTGGAAGTGCCTGAAGGGAAGTTGTGGCCAGCTGGGGGTTGGTCTCTTCTCCCAGGCACTCAACAATAGGACAAGGGGGCACGGGCTAAAGCTCTGCCGGGGGAAATTGAAGTTGGAGAGCAGAACAAACTTCTTTGCAGAGAGAGTGCTCAGGCATTGGAATGGGCTGCCCAGGGAGGGGGTGGATTCCCCATCCCTGGAGGTTTTGAAGATGAGACTGGCCGTGGCACTGAGTGCCATGGTCTGGTGATCACAGTGGGGCTGGATCAAGGGTTGGACTTGATGACCTCAGAGGTCTCTTCCAACCCAACTGATTCTATGATTCTATGGTGTGGCTGGGGAGGAGGGCACGCTCTGCCCTCTCAGTTCTGGGGCACGGACAGCACATTCCAGCACCCCCAAGGGGGGTCTCCAGAGGTTTTCCTTGCTAGCATCCCAGTGGGAGGAGAGCAGAGGGCAGGTATTGACAGGCAGCACAGGGAGCCTCCAAAAGGGACTGGGACCAGCACAGGATCTGCTCAGTGTTTGTGGTCTCTGGGGTGGGACTTCCCTGTTTCAAGGGCTGTCCAGGGCTCCCTGCAGATGGGGAGGACACCCCAAAGAAACCAAGTCCTGTGGCAGGAGCACCCAACCAAGCAGCCTGCATCAGCCACTCTGATTTGGCTGCCTCTCCCAGAGCCCTCAGACAAAATGTATGTGTCCTCCAAACAACCCAGAGGCTTTTTCTGCTGCTCAGATACAGAGTGGGCACTTGGAGGCCTAAGTGGTTATGTAGGACACAGAGTCAACCACCTCCTCCATCCATCATAGCACCCCAACCCCGGGGGCCTCTCCTCTCCCCAGAGACTCCAGCATGAGGTCCAGAACTTCCTGACCACCAGTCCAACCTCACCACCAGCACTCAGCCTGGCTGGCAACAGTATGGGGGAGCTGTGTGCCAGCCCTGCTCCACAGCCATTCTCCATACCCGGCAGAGGGGACAGCAAAGAACCAGGACAGCTTCAGTTCCAAGCAGGTCTCAGAGTTGCTCTTCACCCCCTCTCCAGGCCCACGGAGCACCCAAAACACAACTGGGGCCTCCCATCACCTAAACCCTGTGATCTACTCCCCCCTCTTCCCAGCTGTTCCTTTATATTATTTAACTGTCTATAATTTAAGGGCAAAAGCCTCTGAGCTGCTCTGAACCCTGGCACTGGAGGGCAGAGGTTGCCCAGGTGCTCCTGATGCTCTGCCCAGGTCCATCCCCCAGAAGGGCAACACTTGAATTCTTCTACAGCAACCAAATGTGACTCCCCCTTTCCTGGGCAGTCTCTGCTGGGTCCTCCTAACAAGGAAGGGGTTTCACTGAGAGGAAGACTCTCCATGCCCCACAGCAGCCCCATGGAAGCAGCACATCAGAGCCAACCTGAGCCCCTCTGGGCATTCCTGGCTCCAGACACAGCCCAGTGGTCCTGCCCCCTCCCTCCCCAGCTGGGACCCTCCTTTACAGCAGCTTTGGAAACACTTGCTGTTGCAGTTCCAAGAGCCTGATTTCTGCTTTCTGGCCCCAACACACCACTCATTTTTCTGCAGAAATGAAGATAAACGCCAATAAATCTTGCGCAGTCGTTCCGTGGGGCCAAGAGTGACCTCAGCCCTGAAGCATTTCAGTGTCCTGCAGTCTGTGTTCCACCCTCAGCCCCTGCTCCAGCAAACCTCCAGCAAACCTCCGTGGCTCCAGAGCCTCAGCCACACAAGCACCTCCTTCAGCGAGGTGGACAGTCCCTCTGAACTCAATGACACCTCTGTGCTCCGTGTTTGGCTGGCTCAGCTCCCAGCCAAGCAGCCTGTGAGCAGCACAAGGCACTGCCGGTGCCAAAGCCCCCTCGCGGTGCCCCCGGTGCTGCTCCTGCACTCCCCTCCCAGGTGTTCTGCCTCATCTCCCTCCTCACAGCTCCCACCAGGCAGCTCAGAGCAGAGTGACCTCAGCCTGTGCAGCCTTTGGGGGCCTGTTGTTCAGCAGATCAAGACACATGTGTGTCCCTTTTAGGGGGTTCTTTCTGCCTCGTTGGTGCAGTCTGTTGTAGGGATGCAATCTGCAACAGGTCCTGCCCTTTGGCCACCCCAAGCCCTGCAGCGCTCCAGGCTGGGCACAGAGTGGCTGGAGAGCAGCCAGGCAGAAAGGGACCTGGGGGGACTGAGGGACAGGAAGCTCAACAGGAGCCAAGAGTGTGCCCAGGTGGCCAAGAAGGCCAATGGGCTCCTGGCCTGGATCCAAAGTAGCGTGGCCAGCAGGCCCAGGGCAGTGAGCCTTCCCCTGGCCTCTGCCTTGGGGAGGCCACACCTTGAGTGTTGTGTTGAGTTGTGGNGAGAGAGTGCTGAGGGATTGGAATGGGCTGCCCAGAGAGGGGGTGGATTCCCCATCTCTGGAGGTTTTTCAGCTGAGCTTGGCCGTGGCACTGAGTGCCATGATCTGGTGACGGGACTGGAGTTGGCCCAAGGGTTGGACTTGATGATCTCAGAGGGCTTTTCCAACCCAATCCATTTTATGATTCTATGGTATGGATGGATCTCCTGGTCCTGGAGGTTATTCCATAACCAAGGAGAAAATGTGCCTTCCCTGACCATGCAGTCCCTGGGAGCCCCTGAGAAGGACACACACAAACCACCGGAGAAGGAGAAGAACAAAGAGGAAGTTTTTTGGTCGGGGGTTTATGTGGACTTTGGAGGGATTCAAGCCCACCAATAGGAAACAAGAGGGGGTTTGGCTCTGGGTCAGTGGGAGTGAGGGGATTTACATTCAATAGGAGAGGGGTTCAGGTAACAGCCATGTCACAACCTTCCTCCAGAGCCCTGAGATCACAGGGTATTCTGGGAAGGAGAAGCAGCGACTTTGCAAAAAGACATTTTCCCAGACATTGTGTACATTCAAACAACATTAGAAACATCAGTTGTTAAAGCATTATCAGTAGCTTGTTGATCTTCTTCACAAATCCATTTCTGGCAGGACTTTCTCCATGCTACATATTGTAAACCAACTCCCACACATGTGTCTCCTTTTGCCTCTTTATTCAACAAGGGCCTTGCAGAGGGGCTGGGTCTGTCCTATTCTGCCTGAGTTGCCACCAAATGGCCAGTTCTCCAGAGGTGCAATGACCTTTTGTAGCTGGATGGGCAGGTACAACGGGGTGGAAACCACACCTTGCAGGATGCTGGACAGTTATCAGCCAGGGGTATTATCCCAACACCTTTCCCTGGTACCCCAGCACAGTGGGCAATGCCTGACCCTGGCACATCCTGCTGTTCCTGCCACCTCTGGATTCTCACAGCAGGAAAGGTTCTTACCTGCCATCCAGCACAGGCAACTGTTGTCACCCAACACGTGAGCTGTACTGCTGGAGGGTCATTGCCCTGCTCCAGGGAATCCTCTGGAGAGAGCCCAGAGCAGGCAGCACACAGGGCATGTCTGAAGCTGCTGCTTTAAGGAATGAGTAACAAGTCATTTTGCTGGGCTGAGCCAAATCCCACCAGCACTGCTGAGGAGCTGGAGCTGGGAATCGGGTTATGGATCTGCAGTTTGCTCACCCTGCTCCCTCCTGGACAGAGAAATTCTGGATTTATTCACAACCTTTGGTGGGAAGGGATTGTTATTCCACTGTTTCCAGGTTCTCTTCAAGTCAAACCAGCAAATATTGCTCTGCTACACACACACAGGGGCCAGGCTTTGCTGGCTGGGGTGGGTGACCCCAAGCCTGGAGCTACTGGAGTAGAAGACAGTCATGACACTGATCTCCACAGACACAGCTCTCAACTGAGCCTTTTAGGGGCTTTCAGGGGCTTCAACCCCTGTCATTAAATAAATCACTTGACTGCATCTCATTTTATGACTTTTTCTTTTTTGCTATTTTATTTCTTAGTCCTCTTTCCTCTTCCTCATGGGTTACAGTTACTGGGGAGTTGTGGAGAGAAGGGAAGAGGAGCAGAAGAAAAGACAACTATGTTTACATTAACAATATTTAAACTGTCCTTGCACAAGAATATTCAAGTTTCAGGAGGGACTGTGTTCAGAGCTGCTTTTTCACACAGTTACACACGATCTTAAAACCCACACACACCCTGCAAACCATCCAACATCACACAGCTAGAGCTAATTCTCAAGTAATACATATTTCCCAAAATTGCTAGATCTAAGCAGTCTTAATGCAACTTATTTTAACTTTATAAAAGTTAAAATTAATTTTAAAAATTAATTTTACTCCGTGGAGTAAAATTTAATTTTAAAATTAATTTTACTCCGTGGAGTTTCTGCAGGCTTTGTTTCCAGGCCCTGCATGAGCTCAAGGTCTCTGGACAAATTCCATTCTAATCTGAGCAGCACCTGCAAATTTGTCTTTGGTTTGCCAGCCTGAAAATGTAGGAATCCCAACAGAGGGACAATGGGTGGGCTTAATTCATCAGTTTTACATCTTAAATTCCCTTCCTTCCCTGCCCTTTTCCTGGCTGAGCAGGACCTGCCTGGTGCTTGAATTGCAAGGAGGGACCCCATTCCCTGCTGTGACCCCCGGGGTCTGCAGTGCCACAGCCTTCCTTGCTGCCCACCCTGATTTCAACATGCTCAGCAGAAGCACAGGGTGGCCCTTGCTGAACAACTTGACCTCGCACAGTACCCATGAACACAGACTGTTTCAAACCATCCTGGGAAGGCTCTGTCAGAGTTCTTATCAGAAAATGAGGTTAGAAATTCCTCAGCACCCAGAGCTGGTGCCAGGTCATGGCTCTTATCTTCCACCATTTCTGCAGAAGGGAACATCCAGTGTCTTCAGGAGAAACAGAGAATTAATTGTCCTGGAGCTGGGATGGAGCCCAAAGAAACTGAGGGTAATTTTTTTTTCCATCCCCTGAGTTTCTGAGGTTAAAAATGTGTAATTGTTCCTTTGCAGTTGTTCTGCTCCAGTTCAAATGCAGGTTCACAACATATACAAGCACCTCTTTGAAATGCAGCTATTAGAAAATTTGCACCTTGTGAAGGTGAAGAAAACCTGAAGAATCCTCTTCTGAAAGTGCCTGTGAACATGTTCATCCCTTCCCAGGACCCTCAGCTGGTCTATTCTGTGTCATAGAATGTCAGAATCCCAGAATGGTTTGAGTTGGGAGGGACCTTAAAGCTCATCCCATTCCACCCCCTGCCATGGGCAGGGACACCTCTCACCAGCCCAGGTGGCTCCAAGCCCTGTCCAACCTGACCTGGGACACTTCCAGGGATGGGGCAGACACAGCTTCTCTGCCCAAACTGTGCCAGGGCCTGCCCACCCTCACAGGGAAGGATTCCTTCCCAATATCCCATCTATCCCTGCCCTCTGTCCACGGGAAGCCATTCCCCTTGTCCTCTCCCTCCATCCCTTGTCCCAAGTCCCTCTCCAGCTCTCCTGGAGCCCCTTTAGGCTCTGGAAGGGGCTCTCAGGTCTCCCTGGAGCCTTCTCTTCTCCAGGTGAACCCCCCCAGCTCTCCCAGCCTGGCTCCAGAGCAGAGGGATCCAGCCCTTGGAGCATCTCCATGGCCTCCTCTGGACTTGCTCCAGCACCTCCAAGTGCTTCTGATGCTGGGGTTCCCAGAACTGGAGGCAAGTGGGGTCTCACCTGAGTGGAGCAAGGGGCACCCCCCTGCACCCCTCACAGTAATGCCATGTCCATTCCAGGGCACTTTGGCATAGCTGAAGACACGTTTGCCACCAGAAACGTTGCTCTTTCAAAGCCAGAAGGAAGGGTGACCACATCCCAGGGAAACAACCTGAGCAACCTGCCCATGGCTCTGGAGGAGCCCAGCAAGGTGGGACAGGGCAGGAAGGGCAGCCCAGCCCCCCCTGCTCCTGCCCATGGCCCTGTGGGAGCACAGAGAGGTGGGACAGGGCAGGAAGGGCAGCCCAGCCCCCCCTGCTCCTGCCCATGGCCCTGTGAGAGCACAGGGGGGTCCAGGCCAGAGCAGTGCCAGGGGCACCTCATGCCCTGAGCAGTGAGACTGGGCCATACACGGGCACCCACGAGGCCCAGGCAGCCCAGCTCTCACACACACCTCTGCCCCAGCAGCCGGTGGCATGTGCTCTAAATCCCTTCCATGCTGTTGGGATCTGAAACAGCAGCAGGAATGGGGCTGTTCCCCCCTGCAGACACAGGGCCAGGCTTTGTTTGGTCCCTGCCTGTGCACAACGACATGTGCTGCTTGCAAAGCCCTTTGGAAAACCTCTGGGAGTCCAGCAACTACAGGGAATTTTCCCACAAGGTGCCAGCCACAAAGAGCCCCAAACTGCCAGGGCTGTTTGCAGCCCTCTGCCCTGCATGTGCTGGGGTGACATCAGAGGAGGCTCTGGAACCTCTTGCCTAAGTGGGACTTTCATTTCATGCCCAGCTGGAGCCTTGCTGCAAAGCCCAAGGTTATTTCTATTGGAAAGGGCTGCAAAGGGACCTTCAAGATCGCAAGAAAGGATAGAAAAGGAAAGCCAAAAGCCTGGGAAGAGTGGCTGAGTGAATGGCAGGTCACTTGTGTGCAGCAGCAGCTCTGCTGTGGGCAGGGTCTGAACTTGGCCATGCAGAATCCCAGAATCACTGAGGATGGGAGAGGCCTCTGAGACCATCAAGTCCAACCTGTGAGACTGATCCCCACCTTGTCACCAGAGCACTGAATGCCACGTCCAGTCATTCCTTGGACACCTCCAGGGATGGGGACTCCACCACCTGACTGGGCAGCCCCTTCCAATATTTATCACCCTTTTTGCGAAGAAATGCCTTCTGATGTCCTACCTGAACTCCTCTGGAACAACTTCAGGCTACATCTTCTTGTCCTGTCTCTGTGCCCTGGAGCAGAGCCTGACCCACCCCCAGCTCCTGGCATGGATTGCAGAGAGTCAGAAGGTGCCCCCTGAGCCTCCTTTTCTCCAGGATGAGTCCCCCCAGCTCCCTCAGCTGCTCCTGGTGGGACTTGTCCCCTTGACCCTTTGTTCTCTGCAGCCAGCACTGTCCCACTCTGTCTGTACCTGAGTTAGTTACACTGAGCTCAGCCTTGTGCTGTAAATTCACTTTCCAGAGCCTGGTTCAGTCCTTGAGGCAGACAGGGAACCAAACCCAAGGGCACTTTGTTGGTTTCCCACCAGTTGCACCCCCCTGCAGTGTCCCTGATGGCAGAGCCCTGTGTTCAGCAGGCTCTGAGCCCACAGGTACAGCCCCCTGGAAACAGCTGTTGGACAGATGTGCTGCAGACAGGCAAAGGCTTCTCGGTTGCTTTGGTAACAGTCAAACACAGACCTCACCTCCAAAGGCTTTGAGACTTGCCAGGAGCACAAAATGACAAAACAATGTGGTGAAGTCTCCTCCCTGCAGAAACCCCCTGGAAGCACCAGCCAGGCTCAGATTCCCAGGAAAAAAAGCCAAGAAACTGAGCAGTCTGAGGGGACAGCCCCAGGACAAGAAGTCCATGGGCTGAATCAGAGATGTGAGGCAGGACAGAGGCAGCAGCACCACCAGCATCAAGTGGAAGGTGGAAGAGAACAAGTGGCTGGAGCAGGTTGTCACCAGAGATGGGCTCAGAGGTGGGCTCAGAGATGGGCTCAGGTGTCACTGCAGCCACTGGGTCTAAGTAGAAATGCTCTGGAGCCATATCTGCATTGCCATGTCCTGCTGCTTCCTGGTCTTTGGAGAGGCACCTCTGGGATCACACTGCATTTGGACCCCAGAGCAGCTGCATGTTCAGCAGCCTCATCAGAGCAGTGCAGAGCACATCTGGCATGAGGGACCTGCTGGGTCAGAGGGTCATGTCACCCCTGCTTGGAGTGGTCCCTCAGCCCCTTCCAGAGGCTCCTCCTGGAGCATGGGGCCATGGAGGAGGACATGCAGGACATCCCCTTGCATGGAGCTGGGCCAGCACTCTGCACAACACTTCCCGCTGAGCTGCACACAAGGTGCTGGAAGTCCCTGGAGAAGGGACCAGAATCCACCCATCCCTGCTCCAGCCATGAGGCTGTGCCAGGCTCCCCATGATTCCAGCTGGCAAAGCCCCATCCCCTTCTCTTCCAGCCAAGGTGCTGTTCTGTGCATGGTCCACAGGCTCCAGAATCACTTGACGACCTGGTCTTCCAAACCCCATGTGCTGGTCAGAACAGGCTCCCTTCGCCCATCCCTGGCAAGATGTGCTGACAGCAGCAAAGCCTGGTTCAGGATGGACCCACCAGCATGCTCTGTCCTCATGGGGGCTGTCAGCAAGTTCAGGAACTGGGAATCTCTCAAGACCACTGAGCCTCAGCCCCAGGACCCCCTTGCTGCCAGGCATCTCCCCAGTTTCCAGCCTGTTGTTTCAAGGAGAAACAACACCCAAGCAGTGCTTTGCACTGGAGGATGGTCAGAAGTTAAACCCCAGCAGGAGTCACTTAGGAGCTGTCAGCATCCTTGCTGGGAGCCCTGGGCGGTGCCCACCCTGCAGGAACACCATGTTGGTCTGGCCATGGGTTCTCTGAAGTTCTCTGCAGGTCAAGGGACCCTTCCACGTCCTATCCCAGCCCTGGTCACTGGCACAGGCAGTGCAGTAGAGAATCCTGGAGATGAATCACTGAATCCCAAGGAACCCGGGCATGCCATGTCACTTGTGACTCAGCCCACAGTGTCATCAGGTGCCTGGTGGCACTGTCCCTCCCTTCCCCACCCAGCCCTGGGTGACAGCAGATACACCTCATGCTGGTCCTGACCTGGGATTTTTTCCATCTTTGGAGGAACCTGCTGAAGGACATGGGCAAAGGACAGAGAGGGTTTGGGCATTTAGGGTGGCATCCCCCTTGATCATGCCTAGGAGAAGCCTCATCACCTGGGACGGGTGTGTAGGAGTCCTCCCAGCAGGTTCAGCCTTTTACCCTCACACATTCCTGCCTAATGCCCCATCCTTGATGTTCTCCCCACCCACACAGCAGCTGTGGTGCAGCACATGGAGCAGAAGTGACCCAGGACTGCAGAAATGAAAGTGTGAAGTGAAGGCAGGAGCCAAGCTGGAGGCAGGAGCGACACAGCCACGGAAATGACCAAAACGGAAACTGAGGAGAGTTCTAAGAAACTCTCTGCAACATCTGGATCTGGTCCCAAACCTGAGACTGCTCCTGGAGGATCACAACTGCTTCAGAAGGGTCAGGGCATGAATGAGGGGGTAGGGGAGCCACGTCCTTGTGCCAGCTGGGTCTGCGTGGGTGACAGAGCCACCCAGGTGTCCTCCTCCCTCTGGTCACCTTCAGAAGGGAGCAGCTCTGCTGGGAACAGCCACCCCTGCTCTCTCCACAGCTGGTTTCTCTACCCCTTGTATTGAGAAATGCAGTTCCAAGAACTGAAATGATGAGAAGCTGCTGCTGCAGGTCCACAATGAACTCTCCAGCCCCTGCCCACACTCGGCCCAGGAGCAGCTCCAGCCCTTGGCCAAGCACCTTGTTCTCCCCAAGACCTCGGCTGGAGGACAGGACATGGGTGACCTGCACAAAACCTGCTCATGGAGAACATGTTTGAGGCCTCAGCACCGGCCATGATGAGACCTCTGAGTCTGAGTGACACAGGCTCGAGAACTTCCAAACTCATCACACCAGTGAACCAGGAAAAGGGCAAGGTGAGAAGGCCCTGATGGTGCCCATGGAGCAGGATGGTGTCACCCCCCCCAGCAGTGCCCCATAGAGCAGGATGGTGTCACCCCCCCCAGCAGTGCCCCATAGAGCAGGATGGTGTCACCCCCCCCAGCAGTGCCCCATAGAGCAGGATGGTGTCACCCCCCCCAGCAGTGCCCCATAGAGCAGGATGGTGTCACCCCCCCCAGCAGTGCCCCATAGAGCAGGATGGTGTCACCCCCCCCAGCAGTGCCCCATAGAGCAGGATGGTGTCACCCCCCCCAGCAGTGCCCCATAGAGCAGGATGGTGTCACCCCCCCCAGCAGTGCCCCATAGAGCAGGATGGTGTCACCCCCCCCAGCAGTGCCCCATAGAGCAGGATGGTGTCACCCCCCCCAGCAGTGCCCCATAGAGCAGGATGGTGTCACCCCCCCCAGCAGTGCCCCATAGAGCAGGATGGTGTCACCCCCCCCAGCAGTGCCCCATAGAGCAGGATGGTGTCACCCCCCCCAGCAGTGCCCCATAGAGCAGGATGGTGTCACCCCCCCCAGCAGTGCCCCATAGAGCAGGATGGTGTCACCCCCCCCAGCAGTGCCCCATAGAGCAGGATGGTGTCACCCCCCCCAGCAGTGCCCCATAGAGCAGGATGGTGTCACCCCCCCCAGCAGTGCCCCATAGAGCAGGATGGTGTCACCCCCCCCAGCAGTGCCCCATAGAGCAGGATGGTGTCACCCCCCCCAGCAGTGCCCCATGGAGCAGGATGGTGCCACACCCTCCAGCAGTGCCCCATGGAGCAGGAAGGTGTCACACACCCCAGCAGTGCCCCATGGAGCAGGATGGTGTCACACACCCCAGCAGTGCCCCACGGAGCAGGATGGTGTCACACACACCCCAGCAGTGCCCCACGGAGCAGGATGGTGCCACACACACCCCAGCAGTGCCCCATAGAGCAGGATGGTGCCACACACCCCCCAGCAATGCCCCATGGAGCAGGATGGTGCCACACACCCCAGCAGTGCCTCACAGGCTGCCTTGGGCTTTCATCTCCCTCAGAAATCAAAACCCACCATGACAACCCCTCACATCATGGGTACCTGGGTCACCTGGGACACAGCCACATCTCTCCACTCCACCTCCCAGCACTTTGGTGTTTTCCTTGCACTTGGAGCCCTCCTGCCCAAGTGATGGCCCCCAGTCCCCTGGGTTGGCAGAAACTGGTGGAGAAGGTGACCCTTAAACCTTCCAAATAAAATGAGGCCAATCCCTGCAGAAGACTCAGAGATTTGATGCCTTTTCAGGGACAGGGGAGCCAACCCCTCCACCCTTGGGCTGTGCTGCCCCTAAACCTTGCCCAGTGCAGGGCAGGCTGTGGGATGAAGGACAGGATGAGCTGAGATGGGACAAGGAGAGGGTGCCAGCAGGGCTGTGGGAGCTGGAGGGAACCATGTGGTGAAGCACACCAAGGCACCACCACTCTGGGCATGATGTCAGCCTGGCCCAGCCCCAGCCCCAGCCCCAGCCCCAGCTCCCAGCACTGCTGACAGAGCCCAGCTCTGGTTGCAAAAGCCCTGGCACAGCTCAGTCCTTCCATGGGAAGTCAGAGCCATGGCCTGGGGCCCTGAGGCTGCAATCCAGGGTATCCTTGCCAGGGATTTGGGCAGGAGATGGTCCTGACTGCTTTTTTGGAGGATTTCTGTAATTTATTGTAAAAAGAGGCTAAAATAGCTCCCTGTAAGCAGCCCTGTGCCCGTGGAAGGGGAGGCAGCAGGGTCACCCCCCAGGAGAGGGCCAGGGTGTGAGCCATGCCCTGCTCAGTGCTTGGGGCCCACATGGGCGGCTCAGGAGCTGAGGTGGGAGCAGAGCTCCTGCACTGTGGGACAAGGCCATGGCTCCACGGGACAGACCCTGAATTCCCCTGGGGTACCACAGGCAGGGTGGGCAGGGCTCCCCCAACCCTTCATGGGGCATCCACAGCGTGGGTTGTACTTGAGCTGTGCTTGGACGGAGCAGCAAAGCAGAACAAAGCTCAGCTCCTCACACGTCTGCGGAGAACAGACTGCAAACCTTGCCCCATGAAGGGCCTTTTCCAGGAGGGGCAGTGCAAGGCAGGAGGGCACTACCACCATCCATCAGTGGGATGAACCTCCCCCACCTCTCTCCAGGAGATATCTTGGCACAAATCTTGGTATCTCCACTGCAGAGCAGACCCCCCCAGAGCCTCCTCCTTTGCCCACCAAGGTGGCCCCTGCCCCATACCCAGAGGTGGGTGGATGGATGCCCCCTGAGCTTCCAGGTCCCCTCTCAGGGGAGACAGCAGGAGGCCAGGAAAAGGTTTGTGAGAAGCAATTTTTAAACAACAACAAACAACTGTTGGAGGTATTTCAACCAGATGAACAAGTGCTGTGACTGTTCCTCTTCCTGACCTGGAACATGCAGATCTTCAGCACTCCCATGTCCAAACAAATGAACTTGGGAGTCTGTGGCTGAATGAAGGGCTGTATTTCCCTCTGCTGGATGTGGTGGGATGGAATGGAGCCCAGGAAATGCCCCACACCCAGCCAGGTGCAGCCCCTGGGATGTGCAGCAAGACTCAAGCACTGCCAACCCCACAGCAGAAGAGGCGAAATGTTGCTGGGACACACCACCAAACCCGTCCTGCCAGCCCTGCCATTTGTGCCAGCCTTTGAAGATACACATCTCAGGATGGCCCCTGACAAAGGCACATTTGGGGTTTGCAGCACACAGGAACTGCCACAGAAGATTTGTCACCTGGCACAGGGGTCTGTGGCACCTCAGGGGGGCGGAAGGTGAGCCAGGAGTGGGTGGCTTTACTGCCATTAACAGCTGCAATTATTCTGGGAGCTCAGCACAGTGGGGAGTGCAGGGAGCAGTGGGATCCAGGGAAAAAAAAAAAGAGAGGTGTTTTTCTTTAAGAAAAATGCAACAACACCGTAGCTTGATTGGAAAAAGACTGGTTTGTGTTTTGCTGGTTGTTTTTTTTCCTTAGCTGGCGTTGCTCTGACACTCTGGAGCAGTTTAAGGTTTTTCCACAAAATGTGGAGTGTCAGCCCTGCCAGGAGCAGTTACTGAGTTGCCAGCACTAAAAGTGGCAAAAACACTGAAGGTTTCCAAAAGCCACAGCTGGAAATAACCGAGGGCAGCACCACAGGAAGGCTCAGGGCAGCCAGTGGGGCTCCACGAGCCCTGATCCCACCCAGGGCTCTCCAGACCTGTCTCCTCTGTGCAGCCATGGAAGGGTGGGGAAGGGGAGGAGAATGTTCTTGGAGCACAGCAATGGGGTGTCCAGCAGCAGAGGGCTTTGAGTTTGGGGTGCCTGGGGGGCGTGCTGGGGGTGGAATCAAAGAATCACAGACTTTGGGTTGGAAGGGACCTTGAAGATCATCCCATCCCACCCCCTGCCATGGGCAGGGACACCTTCCACCAGCCCAGGTTACTCCAGGCCCCATCCAGCCTGGCCTTGGACACTCCCAGGGATGGGGCAGCCACAGCTTCTCTGGGCAAACTGTGCCAGGGCCTGCCCACCCTCAGAGGAAGGATTCCTTCCCAATATCCCATCTAACTGTGCCCTCTGGCAGTGGGAAGCCATTCCCCTTGTCCTGCAAGGAGACTGACCTCAGACCAGACCCCAGGCACTTGCTTTTCCTGAGTCCCACCTGAAATTTGGCCACTGTGCTTTGAAAAGAAACCTGTGCAGGTTCAAAGCTTGGGCCACGTGCCCAGCAGTGCCCTCAGGCAGCCCAGATGTGTCTGCAGATGTAAAGCCCCGTTGGGAGGGCCTGGCAGCACTGGCAGCACTGGCAGCACGAGAAACCCCCACATCTCCCCCAGTAAGATGGATTCACCAGCTGCTACTTTCATGACAATCATCCTGGAGCAGAGATGCAGGAGGGGATGGGCAGGGGCAACAGTGTGCAGGGCAGGGGGAGGAGGACCAGGGAGGAGGAAGAGGAGCAGAAATGCCAGGGTTTGTATGGCAGCCAGCCCTGTCCCTGCCCTGGGTGCCACAGCTCCTGCAGCAGCACTGCCAGGGAGGTGCAGCAGAGGGGTTTGGGTTGGTGCCTCTCCTCCTGCACAGGCTGGGCCCAGTCTCAGCTGAGCCCAGGGGGAGGATGCCCTTCCAGAGACCTTCAAGCAGAGAAACACAGCACAGAGCAGAGGGGATGCCAAGCCAGCCTGTAGGACCCATATTGGATGGTTTTAAAAGTCCCACCCAAAGAATGTTCTGAGTTGGAAGGGACCTACAAGGACCATCAAGTCCAACCCTTAAGTGAATGGCCCAGATGGGGACCAAACCCACAACCCTGGTGTCAATAGCACCATAGTCTGACCAACTCAGCTCATCTCAGGGTCTTGAAGTATGTGGGGGAGACAAGACCCTCAGGATAAAACAACCAGCTGAAGTTCCCACTCCTGTCTTTACCCAGCAAGAGGGACCTCCAGCCATTCCTGGAAACAGAGGAGATGAACAGAGCAAGAGGACAGACCCATAAAGGAGGCCAAGGAAATGGGGTCTTTAAAACTACAGCCTGGAAAACACCTCCAGTGTCTGACCCCTCTGCAGATCGCAGGGCTGGCTGACAGGTAGCACAATTCCCTCCACACACCTGTGCAGCCATGAACACAAGAAGAAAAGTATCTTCCCAGCTTCCTCAGGAGGCTTTGCCTCTCCAGATCCAGAAGAACTCAAAGTTCTTGTCTGTAGGGACAAAGTGGCACATCAAGAGTCTCCTCTTCCTTCACAGGTGCTTTCAGGGGAGTGAGTAAAGACCTCCCTCGTGGAGTCTGTGTCTCTGCAGGTCACAGAGGTCTCTGGTTGACCAGCTCACGTGGAGCCCTGCATCCTCCAGAGAGTGGAGTGTGCCTGAATGAGGAGCCAGTGAGGGCTGACACACTTCCCAGCAACCCTTCATGCCTCTAGGACACCCCTCTGCAGAGGGGCAGTGCCCTTGAAGTCTTTTTGGATGCCATGATGGACCAACAGGTCCAAGCTGAGATCCCTCTGGATCCTCATGTGGTGGCCCTGAAGCTGTTCCTGAGCCTTCTTGTTGGGCAGGAGACAAAGGACAGGGAGGGACTGTCCCATGTGAAGGTCTGGGGATTGGGCACCCCAAAAGTGCCCCCAGGGACACAGGACATTGTCCTGCCTGCTGAGAACAGCCTGGCTGGACCCTCAGCTGGTGGGAAGAGCCATGGGGAGCACTCCAGGGAAATAACTGCCCAACACATGGACAGCTGGCAGCAGATGAGTGCAGGCACAGCAGAACCCACCACACTCAGTGAGGACTCAATTCCTGGGCTGCAATGAAGCTGCAGTAATCAGTGTGTCCATAATTATCATCTAATTAACATCATGCCAGTGCTTCAGGAACTGCGATTTTATGGCTTAGCCATAAAAGTTGTCACTATTTAAAACATGATTTGCAAGGGCTCCCATCCTACTTCCTTCCTCTCTATTTATTTTAGAAAAGGGAAGACTGTCTGCATCAACTTATCAGACTTCCTACTTCTAACAGCACTTTGGCTCCCTGAAAGATCATCTAGTTAATTAACTTCATTGTTTGCATACAAATGACAAATTAAATTAAATACATTGGGCAATAGTTTCAAGAGTGTCCCCATCCTGCACCTGCTCAGTTATCTGTGCTGCTCAGGTGTTGGGTGGAAGGCAAAAAAGAAGACTTTAAAAACTAATTCTGGGAAAAACAGTAATCTGGCGGTTAAAATTGTATCATTCTGACATTGAGGGAGATCAGCTGGTGTGGTCAGGGCAGCTGGAGACAGCAGAGATGCCACCCTGAGCTACGTGTTGCCATCCCACAGCCCAGCCCAATTCTGGGCTCTCAGCTCTCTTCTTTCACCAGAACCAAACAGCTTCTGAGTGATTTATACATTCTAAGAGACTTTGCAGGCTTTTGACTTTTGCATTACAGCCCTGATGGGCAGTTGGGCCCATCCCTTCCTCCAGTGCTAAAGGTGTGAGCCCTGAAGAGGCAAGAAGAGCCTTGCCCTGCCCTCCACCTGATAATGGGGGTTCACAGCACCCCTGGAGACATTGCTTCATGGAGAACAACCCCCTGCCTCGGGGGGAGGTGCAGAGGGCATGCTGAGGGTATAAAAATGGACTGGTGACTTTGGGAATTTGGGTGGGTTCTGTTCCTGGCCCCCACCACCTGCAGGACTGCTGAGATGCAACGCTGGATCCCTCAGGCGGTGACTGTGTAACCTTCTCATTCTCATCTTTTCTCATCTCCTCTTTTCCCTTGCTGTCCTGCACTCTTCTCCTGTCTTTCTTCCCCCTGTGCATCTTTCCTCCCTCCACTAAGGTTATTTTCTATGTCACACGCTATGGAATTGTTAAATAAACACCAATTATATGGTGTCCTTTCACTTTAATCCGCTCCAAAGGGAATGATTAATAACAACCCAGGTTACCCCCGTCCCCTTCCCAGGAGCGGGTCATGACAGTGGCCCAAGATCAAAAGGAAGGAGCTCTTCCCTCAGCTCTGGCACCGGCCCCATGGGCTTATCCTCAAGCCATGGAATTGAATGTTTTTCTTGTAGAAAACCTTAGGATTCATCTTCACATGAAGCTTGGCCTCCTGCTCCTCTGCCCCTCATCTCCTGTGGGCTCAGTGCCCGTGTCCTGGCACACCTTGCCCATGTCCAGCTGCAAAGCACTCAGTGTGCCAGGGCTGCCTCCCTGGGGCCTCTGGCCCAGCCCTCTCTCACACCAGGACTATTGTCAGCACCAGCACAGTCAGCTGGGATTTTCATCAAGTCTTGATCACTCCCAACAGTGGAGTCCCCCTGCTGCTCCAGGGCCTGTTTTTCTACTGTCTCAGCCTTCCCAGCAGCACTTTCCCTGTTGTCCAAGCTGAAGGTCTGTAAGTTGTCACACATTGAGGTGACTGTGTCCCTTATTTTGTCACCTGATGCTACCAAGAGAAGTTTGGCTCCATCACCGTTGTAGCTGTCCTTGCCAAAGCTGTAGGAGGCTGTTAGACCCCATCCCTCTCCATCCCTCCACACAGGTCCCATGTCCAAGGTCCAGGACCACCTCAGCATCCTCTGCAGGGCTCCCTCTGACTTCTCTTGGGCTGGTTGAAGGGAAGAGGGTACAAAATCAGACACAAACATCCCGTGTCAAGCACAGGAGCCACATCAAAGAGCGGAGCAGTGTTTGTTCTGGGGATCAGCTTTCAGCGCGTGAGCCCATTGATGCCGAGCTGCTGCTTTGTCCTGGGCCAGGAGGCTTGTCTAGTGCTCTGTGACCGGTCACTGCTGTCCTCAGCCCCAGGAGCAGGAGGTTTCACCCACTTTTCCTTGTCTCAAAACACTGACATCACACTGGGGAGAAGAGAGGAGAGCGGCTGCACTGAGGAGCTGACGCAGGGACCCGGTGGAACTTTCCATGAGAAACACGTGTGGCCTGAAATAATTACCCCACTAGTTCAGGAAGGGACAAGAAATGACTTGTGAATGGCTCCTGTACAAACACTCCACTCACAGTCCCCACCTGCTCCTGCTTGGCTATTCTTCCTCTCCCCCACCTTCCCCTTCCTCTCCCTCTGCCAAGGGATGAAGGCAGGGAAAAGGGGGGCTTGGATATCTCCAAGGTGAGAACCTCCTTCATCCTCCATCTCTGCCCAGCTGGGCGGTACCCAGAGGGGGTAGGGGGTGCTGGCAGTGGGCACTGTGGGCAGCAGGTCCCCCTGGTGCCCTCCCCATGTGCTGGCCCTGCTCAGCAACAAAGAAAAGTGGTTTTCCCCCATCCTTTCTGCAGCTTCCCCCCGGCCCCAGGGCTGGCCCGGAGGCGGCATTATTCCCATTATTCCTCCTTCCTTCCCCAGCTCCGGGGAATGTGTGAGCAGGAGGAGCTGAGCACAAATGACCTAATGTGGAGAAGGAGCAGAGAAGGAGCAGTCCCAAAGCTCCGGAGTGAGGGAGCGACCCCGGGGGCTCAGCACAGCTGCCCTTCCTGCCCTGGCACCAGCCCAGCTGAGCTGCCTTCATGGCCCTGACAGACAGCCTGAGGCTGGCTCTTACTCAGAGGCACTTGATTTTCTCTCTTTGCTCCCTCGGATCGCTCAGGACTGGCATTGCTAATGGCAGGTTGGTGGCACTTGTCCTCACAGCCTCAATCCAAGGATGCCTCCAAAGGGAATCTCTGTAGCTCCCCTGGGCAGGATGAAAATCCACATATGGCACTGCCAAGCTGGATACCACCTCCCCAGCTGCTCCACCCAGCTCTCCTGAGGGTCACCAGAGTCACTGTCTGGAAGGACAAGAGCCCTCAAACACATCTCTGCACCCTCAGGCCCTTATCAAACCCAGGGGGAGCAAAAGTCCCCAAACAAACCCAACCGAGCCCCATCCCCACCGTGCAGATGGCTGGGTGTCCCCATGGTCAGTCTCTGGATGGCTCCTGGGCATCTCTGCCACCCAAATTAGAGCTCAGTGTGCTCCTGATAAACCTTGGGAGCAACGAGAGGGGTGAAGGAACTCCCAGGTCAGCTGTTTCCCCGAGCAGGGGAATTCTTGTGTCAGCAGTTTCAGTGTCCAACTGCTGAGCTGTGTTTAGTCTAGGGCTCTAAAGCAGCCTCGTTTCTATTCTGAGAGTATTTGTCTAATCAGTGGCCCAAGGAATTCTTTTGCTCCAGAGAATGTTATGTTTATTTGGGTAAGTTTATACTCCAGGATGGGTGCCCTAGAAAAGCCCAGGAAAGGCTGTGCCCTGCTGGGGTGTCTCAGGGCACAGTGCACACCTGTCAGAAAGGCAACATTTTATTTCTCCAGAAATCAAATTGGCCTTTTTACTTCTTTATGCTCCAACCAGCTCTGGAATTCAGCCCCTTGCAACCTGAATGCTGTGGAGAGTCACCTGTCAAGCCAGGCCTCACAGCACAATCCTGGCATGAGATGACCACACTCCTCATTATCTTCTCCTGTTAAATCTTCATCCAAGAGGTGCTCAACAACTTCAGCTGGATTTTCATGTAGCTGCTGTTTTCAGAACTTCATTAGTTTTTGTAAATCACAGGTGACCCCAGCACCCACCTCTGGCTGCTGCATTAAGAAGCTGACGAAATACTGAGCTGAGAAAGGGCCAAAACCATCCCTTGGTACAGGTAAGACTCTTACCAACCTCCCCAAGTGCTTTTGGTTCATCCCAATCGCCCCATCCCTGAGGGTGTGAGGGAACTGTGATGTTAAACCCTTAGGATGTTTTTCCCAGGAGTCTTAACCTCTTTCATATACAGCATCACCCCATTTTTTGAACCTATCAGGGTATTCAGCCCTTTCTGGTGACCGTTTCCATTTTCCCACATAAATCCTCTCCCTGGGGTGCTTTGCCTCGAGCTGGGTGAGCTTTGTCCTGTGAACGACCTGAGAGCAGCCACGTTGGGTGGACTTTGCCCTGTTTGCACAGAACAAACACTGAGTTGGGACTCCTGGCAACTCAGCAACTACTAATTTTGAGCCCTGAGATAAATCCTCGTTATCTGCTGCTCCTTATTTTGGAAGGCACCAGTTTGCACACTGGGAAATGGCCTTTGGCCATGGTGTGAAATGGCAGCAGAGTCCACAGCGATGCCCACGGGCAGCTGCCTGCACACACATCCCTGAGCCTTGGCATGAGCCCAGGATGGGCTGTCTCCCTGTCACTGCCACCCGTTGTGCCAGCCACCACCTTCGTGGCTCTGGGTGGCTTTGGGTGCTCTGAGTGCAGGTAATGGCCATTCTCCATCCCCAGGGCCATCCCCAGCCAGGTGACCCCCTGTGATTTCAGCACTGCTGTCCTGGGAACACCCTTCCAGCTGGCAGCAGTTCTGGTGGGGGTGAGGTTGTGCCTCAAATTAGGAATACCTAATTTCCATTTGCATCACTCAGTCTTGTGGCATTGGCACTGACAAGTCAATCATTTCTTCTCTTTGCATGACTGGATTTTGTCCTGGACATCTTGTTTTGTGCTAAATAAGGACATTTCTGTTCCCCTTCTGTTTGTGTTGTAAACTCAGTGTCCCTGTAGCAGCTCCCTGTCCCCTAATCCCCTGCACAAGGAGCTGCTCTGGCAGTGGGGCTGTAACAAACCCTCTCCATGGACTGACTTCCCCCATCCAGTTCCCATCCAAATGCTCCAAGTTCCTCATACCCTTTACACTGATGCACAAAGTCTTGGAAAAGGTGGCACAGCTCCTCTCCTGCAGCATGGAGCAGACACAGCTGCAGCTTCAGTGTCACCACAGGGTCCATGAGGAACCTGTCCTGCTGCAGAGGGCAGTGGCCTTCCCAGGAAAACACGGGACGATCACCAGCTCTCCCCCCAGTCCTCCTCTCCCAGCAATCCAGTGCCTCCCAGCACCAGCTCTCCCCCCAGTCCTGCCTCTCCCAGGAACCCAGTGCCCTCCAGCGCGTGGGGATGGTGTTTGCCCAGTGACTCACACTAACCTGCAGGTCAGCAATAAATTCTCTTACAGCAATAACCCACCTCCTGCCACTCACCCAGGGCTATTTCCATCTTCTCCAGGGAGTCACCCCAGCTCCCCATTGCTCCTCCTCTCCCATACATCTCTGTCCCCTACTGGGATCAAAGTGGAGCACCACATTCCTGTACCACATGTCCCACAGCAGCTCCAGCTCTCCCTGCCTGCCTGCCTGCCTGGGCTGGCATAAGTCCCATGGGCAAGGCAGGTTGGTTTGGGGTTGGGATGCTCTTGGGCATCACCAATACCATGGGAGGGCTCGCTGGAGCTGGTGCTCAGGGCACAGGTAAAAGCAGCACCCCCTGAGCCCCCTGAGCCCAGTCCCCCTGGGGTTGCCCCTGGGAGCCTGGGGACATAAGTGGGGGGAGGCAATGAAGGGATCCTGCAGGAAGTTTCTTAACATTGATGGCTTGGGACAGAGTGAGAGGAGGTCAGGAGAGAATGGGGGATGGAGAGAGGAGGGAAGTCCAAGAAAATCTGTCTTGAGTCCAGATATGAAGGGAAACCCTCCAAGGTGGGAAGGAGAGGAGAAGGTTCTCAGCAATGCCAGGAGAAAGAGGAGGGTCTGGCTTGGAGGAGGCAGCTGGGAGAGTGCACCCACCTGCTGGGTCCCCGCAGCAATGGGGTCAGTGACTGGGACACAGCTGGGACACTGGCATCGAGCCTGGGCTGCCCAAAACATCCCCAGGAGAGCCACACAGCCACCCCAACCCTGCTGACCCCAGCCAAGCCCTGAGAGGAGCCCTCAGCTCGGCCTCAGTTTCCCTACCTGGCCATCACCTGCTCACTGGTTAAGGAGGGAAACACAGAGAGATGGGATTTGCTGGGGAGAGCTGTGCTCAGGTGGGACTGCTGGGGCAGCCTGGGCAGAACCTCTGTGCCAGCCACACCACTTCCATCCCTGGGCATCTCCAGCAGAACCTCTGTGCCAGCCACATCACTTCCATCCCTGGGCATCANCGGCAGACCCTCTGGCCCAGCCACCCCACTTCCATCCCTGGGCATCTCCGGCAGAACCTCTGGGCCAGCCACACCACTTCCATCCCTGGGCATCTCCAGCAGAACCTCTGTGCCAGCCACACCACTTCCATCCCTGGGCATCTCCGGCAGAACCTCTGTGCCAGCCACACCACTTCCATCCCTGGGCATCTCCAGCAGAACCTCTGTGCCAGCCACATCACTTCCATCCCTGGGCATCACCAGCACCACCTCTGGGCAGCCACATCACAACCCAGCAGAGTCTTGTGGCACCATGAGCACATCCCTGGCCATCCAGGGCTGACCACAAGTAAGTGAGTGGTACAGGATATTTCAGATACCAAACACACCATGAATAACCTTTAAAAAACATTTGCATCCCACGCCAGAGCTGCGGAGGTGCTGCCCTTGCTGGGGAGGAACAGCCCTGCTGAGCCATGCACAGACCTGGAATAGCATTGCTGGGCTTTCTGTTGCTGCTTTTGGTGTGTCCCCAGAGGGACCCAGAGCTACAGGAGGTCACTTGTGTGTCTGGGCATTTCTGTGGTCAGAGGTTCCTGCCCTGCCTTGTTTAAACAGCAACCACTGTCCTTGGGAACAGTCTCGTTTTGGGCAGAACTGTGTTCCTACATCCAGACCTGGCCTCAGGAGCATCTGGCAGCTGCTCCATCATAAAAAACAGCTCAGAAATTCATGGAACCAGATTTTCCCTTCTTTAGCCATGCCTTAATAGGATTTCAGGCTTCTCAGTGAGGCGAGGGCTGCTCGGCTCCACCAGTGCTAACAAACATGCCACGAAGAAAAGGCAGCTACAAGAAATTATATTCTCCTTTTATTTACCTATGACCATGACAATGTATTTTTTTTTCTAGCTGCAGAGATGCTTTGCACTGTAACTGGGAGGCAGGCAGTCCACGCTGCTGTGCCAGGGCCAGCCAGAACCCCTGCCTTCCAAAACACAGTATTGTTATCCAGAGTCAGGAGAGCGTCTGCTTCCCAGAGCTGCTTTCCTCCATCACCAAACCCTCCTTCGTCAGGGCATGATATATACACCAGGCTCCCCCAGCTAACCTGCTGCCAGGGAATGGCTCTGTCACACAAAACCTGCCAACTTACAAAAGGGACACACTCAGAAAAAAAAAAGGCATCCACTCCGCCGGAGAACTCGGCCACGCCACACACAGATATTGCACTTGTCATTTGGGGATGGGAAAGGACACAGGGATTCCTATTACACAGTCATGTCCAGCTAGAGGAGGTCAATAAATAAATCAGGGATGGGGTGGGAGGGGGTGGCTTGCACACCTCCAGCACAGGGAAGGGCCCGGCTCTGGCTGCTCCACGGGCAGAGGGAGCACCAGGCTCCGGCAACAGCTGCCTCGGGGGAGCCAGGAGGCACCACGGCAGGGGAAGCACAGCAACATCCTGGGGCTGGGCCAGGGCACAAGGCTTTGATCCGGGGTGGTGTTCATGGCGGTGCTGCGGTGCCCTCGCTGGAGCCCTGCACAAAACTCCTCCTGGCCCAGCTGGCACCGCTCGCCGCCTTCCAGCCACGCTCCCAGCCAGGGCACATGTTCACAGTAGTCTTGTGGGTGCTTCTCTCCTGGCTAAAATCCACGCCGGAGTCACCCCGCGGGCGTCGTACCAGCCATGCAGCAGTACCAGACTGCTTGGCGTGGTGGTGGCCCTGGCCCCACGCTCGGTGCCTTCAGCTGCCCCACGTCCGTCCGCTGCAGCAATATGGCTTGGGGGCACGAGCGGCAGCAGAAAACACGCCCCCACCGGCTCCCAGGAGGCCTCCACTGCCCCATTCCATGTAAACACACAGCTCCCAGCCTGCCCCGAGACAGTCCTTGGGTCTACAGCGGGGAGCTGCCTTTCTTCTGGTTGATTATGTCCAGGTAGAGGTCGGAGCGGAGGAAGCGAGGGTACGAGTCCTTCTCCATGAGCCCATAAATCCTCTTCTGCGCGAGGTCGAAGCAGCTGCGGGTGATGTTCTGCAGGTTCTCCTTGGTGTGCTCCCGTGTGTAGGAGTCCAGGTTGACCTGTGGGCAGAGAGACCAGGGCTGGTGAGCAGCTCCCCAGGCAGCCCCATGCCAGGCAGCCACACACCAGCGCAGGAGCCACCCTCACCTCCTTGCAGGACTGGATGGCAATGTACTCTGCAAAGATCTTCTTGGCCTTGGAGACCATCTTGGACTGGGATTTGATCTTCTTGAACTCCTCACAGGCCAGCCAGAACTCCAGGTTCTCCTCACTGAACTCAGTGCGCAGGAAGGCTCTGAAGGCAGCGAGCCCGTCTGTGGGGACAGGGACACGTCTCTATTCCCAGCTCACAGGCAGGGAATGGCCCCACGAGACCCCCACCCAGCAACCCTGCAAAGCTGCACCTAAAAACCCTGTGTGCAAACGGGCAGCGATGGCAGTGCCAGGCCAGCATGGCAACACAACCCACCCATGTGCTGAATCCACACCTTCAGCATGCACAGAGAGCCAAGAGGGAGGCTGGGCCAGAGTGGGGACAGCAAAGGGGGCAGAACACTCTGGCTGGGTGTAAGACATGACCATGATTTGGAGTGACCCAGCTGGGACGTGTGAGAAAGGGATGCCTAAAGCAGCTCCAGCTCCACAGTCCCACTGCACATCTCTGAACTGGGCACAGACACAGATCACTGGCTCTCCCTTCCCCAACTTGGGGGGCTGCAGCCCTGACTTGCAGCTCCCCCTGGCCCCTGTCACCAAATACCCCCCTGGGCCAGGCAGGAGCAGAAGGGGTGCAGGCAAGGGACAGCCTAATATGTCTTTGTCTCTCCCCAAACACCGGAAGGGATTAGCAGAGGAAATCCCAGCTTCATCCATGCACGTGTCTGGATATTCCTTTGGCAGTAAACACAAGTGGAAAGGATGGACATACACTTACATTTGTGAAGCAGCAGCTTCTCCAGGGAGTCTCCCCACTTGAGTGCTTCCTCGGGAGTGGGCCTGTGGGAGAAGGATGGCACATTGGCAAAGCAGAGCAGCAAAAGCCGTGTTCTCTGCCTACTAAACCTTCCTAGTGGCTAAAGCCAGGCTGTGTGCCCAGCAGGGCAGGTCCTGGCTCCCAAACTGGCCTCCTGCTAAACGTTTCCAGTGGATAAAGTCATGTTGTGTCCCCCAGTGGGGCTGGCCCCAGCTCCTGGCACTGCCACAGCTGCAGGCAGAGCCAGGCTGTGCACCAGGCAGCAGCACCACAGCAGCTCTGCCAGAAGGAAACCTCTGCCTTTGGACTGGCAGGAAGAAAGTCCGACACAAGGAGGTGTGTGCAGGCAGCTGTGCCGCTTGGGGTGTCTGAACAAGAACTGGAAAAGCTCCAGGTGATGCCCAGGAGCTGCAGGAAAGTGGGATTTCAGCCTCCTCGTTCAAGCAGCCGGATAAGCTGCCAGGAGCAAGAGAAGGGAGGACTCGTCTCCAGCTGCTGGAGCATCTCCAGAGCAAAGTGGTTTTTTCAAACATCCTCCAGCCAGTTAAAGTTTGTGTACAGGCACTGAAAGAATGCTGCCATCAGGTACATTTCCAGCACAAGCTGCCACTGTGCCGCTGCCTGAGCAGGATCTCCCACCCACAGGGGGGCATTTTCAGCCAAAAAGTATTTTTAATGCTCCTCCAGATACAAAAAGTGTTTGTCCACAGCTTCCCCCAGTGGGGTGAGCCCAGGCTCCCTGGAGGCAAGGAGCTCCTGACTGCAGCTTGGCACCAAGTCCCCAGTGCCCCATTCCCCATAATCCCTGATCCCCACAGCCTCTGAACCCCAATCCCCGTAGCCTTGATCCCCAAGATCCCTGATCCCCATGGCCCCTGATCCCCAATCCTGATGGTCTCCAATCCCCACAGCTCCTGATCTCCACAGCTCCTGATCCCCAGTCTCAGTGGTCTCTAATCATCACAGCTTCTGATCCTCAATCTCAGTGGTCTCTGCTCCCCATAGTTCCTGATCCCCATGGCCCCTGATCCCCAATGGTCTCCACAGCTCCCAATCTCCACAGCTCCTGATCTGTGATCCTGACGGTCTTCAATCCCCACGGCCCCCAATCCCCACAACCCGTGATCCCCAATCTCAGTGGTCTCCAATCCCCACAGCCCCCGATCCCCACAGCTCCTGATCCCCACGGCCCCCGATCTCAATGGTCTCCAATCCCCACAGTTCCTGATCCCCACTGTCCCCGATCCNTTCCTCCGCCGAAAAATGCCCAGCCGGTTCTTCATGTCCTTGGCTCTAGAGAGAAGAGCAAGCCTTAGCAGGGGCCGAGGGGTCGGGGGCACACCCAGCACACCCGGGGGACCCTCGGGCAGCCTCGCCCGGTGCCCACCACCTACTCCTTCATGGTGTGCCGGCGCTGCAGGCTGCCCGTGTGCGGCCTCTGCACGGCCAGCAGCATCTCCGCGTGGAACTCCAGCGGCTGCGGCTTGGAGAGGTCTCGGAAGAAGGGCATGTTTGCGGGCACAGCTCTGGGGCCGGCTCGGAGCCGCGATCGCCAGCGCGGAGCTGGCACGGCGCGGCCCCGGGGGCTGTGCCCGCGGGCACGGACGGTGGGGCAGCCCCGCCGCTGCTCCCTCCGCACGGCCCCGCCGTTGCTGGGGAAACTCGGGGAAACGTGGAAAAAATCGGCGCCGAGAGCGGAGAGTGAGGCCTTTCGAGAGGCGGCGGGGAAAACTAATCACGGCGAGGATTTACGAGGGCTATTTATAGAGCGCAGGAATCCCGGGAAGGCAGCGGGGCCGGCGGTGGGGCGGAGCGGCGTGAGGAGCGGAGCGGGGACAGCAGCGCTGCCCCGTGTCCCTCCTGAGTGGGCAGGGCTGGGCACCCACACATGACCCACGGCTGCTCACATGGCTCTGGTGCCGGCCCGGCACGAGCATGGCCGTGGGGACATTTCCATGAAAGGGTGGTCGGCACTGGCAGCGCGTGGCACCGAGGGGCGCTGGGGCAAAGCGACCCCACACTGCCACCCTGCGCAGGTCTCCGCTCTGCTGTCCCTGGCATTGTCACTCTGCGCAGGTCCCCGCTCTGCTGTCTCCCTCCGCAGGTCCCCTCTCTGCTGTCCCTGGCATTGTCACCCTGCGTGGGTCTCTGTTCTGCTGTCCCTGGCGCTGTCACCCTGCGCGGGTCCCCACTCTGCTGTCTCTGGCATTGTCACCCTGCGCGGGTCTCTGTTCTGCTGTCCCTGGCGCTGTCACCCTGCGCGGGTCCCCACTCTGCTGTCCCTGGCATTGTCACCCTGCGTGGGTCTCTGTTCTGCTGTCCCTGGTACTGTCACCCTGCACAGGTCCCCACTCTGCTGTCTCTGGCGCTGCCACCCTGTGCGGGTCCCTGTTCTGCTGTCCCTGGCGCTGTCACCCTGTGTGGGTCCCTGTTCTGCTGTCCCTGGCGCTGTCACCCTGTGTGGGTCCCTGTTCTGCTGTCCCTGGCGCTGTCACCTTGCACAGGTCCCCACTCTCCTGTCCCCGGACGGACAGACTGATGTACAGTCGGGCACAGGGCCCACGGTTCCTCCGGGAAACTGCCGCCAGCACAAATCAGGACAGATTTTTAGCAAGTGCCATAGGAAAATGAGACCCCACAGCCCAGCCCAGCCCCATCTCGGCCCTGCGAGGGATGTCCAGGCCCGAGGCAGGGGACACAAGGTGCAGGAGGTGACAGGGAGACGCGCGGACGGTGCTGTCCCCTCGTGGCACAGCTCCTGCATGACACCACGGCACAGGCGCAGGGACACCCAGAGTGGCCTGGGATGCTCATCCTGCACCACCAAGGTCATCGGGGTGGATGGGGCCGCAGGGTGGCATGGCCAGGTCACCCCCTGCCACATCCCATGGGTCGCAGAGCAGTGGGTCTATGCAAGGGTGCTCAGAGGAGCCACCTCTGCCTGGCCAAGCCACGCTCAGGTCTGGTGAGGCACAGGAGGAATTCAACACAAGGGTGCACCCCAGACACTAAGTGATGCTTTCCAGACCCACAGGTCTCTCCTATCCCACAAGGTGCTGAGCACCCTGAGCCATGCAAGGATTGTAGAGGGCAATAGCCCCCCAGGTCCCCAGTGCCATCCATGCCCTTGCAAGGGACGTGAACAGTTTTGCTGCCTTCACATCCCCTGGGCTATGGTTGCAGCAGGACATGCAATCCACTGTTGCCAGCTGCCAGGCACCAGCTGAGCACTAACATGGGAAAAGCGGATCCAAACACAGAGCCTGACACTCCAAACACCATCTGCCTCCCATTACCGCGCTGCCAGCGACGCTGCCAGCCAGGAGCAGCCACCACACGGGACAAGCCATCCCACACACCCTCGAGCAACAATTTCAGCAGTGTTCCCAGCTTAGCAGGACGCCCAGCAGGGCCATCAGAGCACTGAAAAGCCCTTATGTGCGTGCAGCACACGTGGGTCACCTTCGCCCACAGAGCCCTGGGCACAGTGCCAGCTGGCCACACACGGGCTCTGGGGCTCACAGGTGATCGTGGCTCGTGGGTGGATTTTCCAGGTGCAACACACCAGCAAGCACCTCCTAAGGAAGTTCCCCCACTTACACGTGCTGCTCCTCTTGCAAGTAAAGAGAAAGTGGCACCAACCCAGGCTGCCCCAGCCACGGGCATGCACAGCGCCCAGCTGTCTGCCAGGCTGCAGAATAAATGCCCCAGCAGAAATAATTCCAAAAAAAATCGCTGGTTTCACTCTGGCTTTGCCTCTCTAAAGTGACCTGCCCTTTCACCCAAGCAGGACCATCACCCCGCGCTGCTTCAAACCCTGCACAGCACATCCCCCTTCCTCGCAGGAAGCTGCAGTCCTACCTTTCCAGGTATTTCTCGGAAAAGTCCACCATGGCGAGGCACATCGGGGCGGGCAGCGCCCGCCGCTGCCAGGAGAGGAGGCGAGTGCCGAGCCTCGGCCACTCGCACCATAAATATCCCCGCAGGCGGCTGGCGACCGCGCTGAGCAGCCAATAGCCGGCCGTGCCATGGCGAGGGGCTCCCCAGAGCATCCTCCGCGGCTCAAGGTGAGGAGAAAACCCTGCGCAACCAACCGCCCCTGCCCCGCAGCGCCGCGGGCTGAGCCTCCCCCCGCCCGCCCGAATCCCCCGGCTCTGCGGGCACACGCGGACAGGGGGACGGCCCCGCTGCGGGGGATTCAATTTAATTTCCAGCACTGGGGGGGAAATAATAAAAAGGACTAAAAATAGGCGGCCGCGGCGAAGAAGGCGCGGGACAACAGTGCCGCTCGCTGGCAGGAGGCACAGCCGGCCGGGGCATCGAGCTGCGTGTGCAGCCCCTGCGCTCGGGTCCCTCACACCCCCTGAGCCACTCACGGCACGTGCAGCTCCTCCACCTGTCCCCAAACACGTGTCCTGGGGCACGGGACGCAGCCACGGGCACCTCCTCGGCCTTGACACCCGGATCAGAACCAGGGGCGGCTCGTTCCCAAACACCCTCACTCAGCCTCCCTCCTCGGCTCCGGCTGTGCTCATGGCAGGCAAAGGCCACAGCTGCCTTGTCCTTGCCCAGAGCCACTTTTTGGCAGCCCAAAGCCTTACCAGGAGAGGCAGAGGGGCTGACAGAGTCCCTCGGTGGTCCCCGTGCTCACTGCTCTCAGCACGCTGCCCGCACACTGTGATGTGCAGCAAGGTTTGGAGCCTGGTGGGAAAGCCCCATTCCACCTCCCCATTCCTCCTCCCGGCATGAGGCCAGCGGGAAAGAGGCCCCCAGCTCAGATTTCACCGCTGGCATGTCCTCTCCCTGAACCCGGGGAAGATGTTTTCCCCCAGGCCACCAACAAGAGGTGGTGTCTTCCCCCTGTCACAGCACAGTGAACTGGGGTGCTCCCAGCTGGGCTGTGCAATGTCCCCTGGAGCTGCCACCATCCTCCCTGAAAACAGCTCCTTGTCTGAGGGGAGCCCTTTTCTCTCGGGATAAGTTTGGGGGAAGCAGACAGGGGGACCCTAAAGGCTGCCTAAAGGGACTAGCCGGGCTTGGGTGAGGTGTTTGACCCCCCAGACAGCCCTGGTACACCCTGATGCCACCCCAGTGTGACACTTACAGGCTCCTGCTCCGTTTCTTGCGGGAGGTCTCGTCCCCTTCGTCACAGCTGCACTCGGGGTCGGCTCCACTCATCTGAGGGGAATAGAGAAACAGTGTCTGTGTCATCACCCAGCTCGTGGCCACAGTGTCACACTGTCACCAACCAGCAGGGCCAGCGTCCCCCATGGTCCCTGCACCCACACAGCCCAGACCCATGGCATCCACAGGGCTCCTTCCCCACAGCCACACCTGGCTGCAGCAGTGCAGTAGGACAAGCTCCCGGCATGGGAACCTGCCTCCCTCCACTCATCCTGTGCCACCTTCAGCCCACGCTGTTCCTGGAGCATCCAAGGAAACACCACAGCTGGTGGCCCACGGACCCTCCAGGTTCAAGGTGCTGACAGTGGTACCACCTATGGGGAATCAAATCCCCATTCCCGATGTTCCTATTCCTGCCCTCTTGAGTGGGCACAGGAACACCTCCCCAGCCCACAGAGCAACCCAGAACCAGGCTGGGCATCCAAAATCAATCAGGACACCCCCAACAGTCCCCAGGCGGGAGAAATCAGAACAGTTCAGCCAGAACTGAATCATATCATTGCAGTTTTCAAGGTCGAAGAGCACCCAAAGGGCTCCACTCCCCAACCACTGCTCCAGGGCGACCTGGGCAAACCATGGGATGTGCCAAGAGCTCGGGGCAGCACCAGTGCAGCCTCTGAGCCACAAAGCCTGGGGCCAGGCGGGGGGGTCCTGGGACCACCATAGCTCAAGGCCTTCAGCAGTGCTTCCCTTACTGAATGAGACTGGAAGATGCTCAGAGGCAGCGCTGCATCCCCCCGCCCGCACAGCAGGCTCATCCCCGCGCTCCCGGGGGCTGCCAGGCGCTTTCCAGGAGCATCTCCCGGCGGGGGCCGTGGGAACGCGCTGAACAGCCCCGCGGCCCCGGGCTCGGGGCTCTCACACTTCCTTCCATTCTGCCCCCGGCTTTCCGGAGTTTATCGGCCCCGAACAATGCCGCCCTCGCCGAGCACCTTCCCCGGCCACATCGGCCGGGGCCGCTCGCAGCCGGGGCCGCTTCCTGCCATTGTCCGCACGGGCTCGGGGACAAAAGCGAGCAGAGCAGCTCGCCCGAGGAGTCCCAGCGCTGCCGGCCACAATGCCTTCCCGAAACAACCCCCTCCCAGCGGGAAGCAGGGCAGAGGGAGGCACAGCGGGCACCGCGGCCTTAGAAGGGGCAATGAAATGAGCCCCTCGGAAACACTTCCAGAGGGTAAAAGGGTTGTTTTCCAAGAGCCCTGCTGGATGTGGTGGCCCTGCCACAAAGGTGCTCGATAGCTGTGTGGGGAATTGTACATCAGTGTCCTGCTCCAAAAACTGGAGGTTTCATCGAGCTATTCAAAGGCACAGCTAAGCAAACGTCCTTCAAAGTGTAGGCAGGGGGCGGCAATAGCCCAAAATCCCATGCATGTGATGGCCCAGGACTATGTCCAGCTGCCCTGACCACTGCAAGCAGCCAGAGAGGCAGCACAGTGGGAGCAGGACAGTGGGAGCAGGGCAGTGGGAGCAGGGCGGTGGGAGCAGGACAGTGAGAGCAGGAGAATGGGAGCAGTACAGTGGGAGCAGGGCAGTGAGAGCAGGGCGGTGGGAGCAGGACAGTGAGAGCAGGGCAGTGGGAGCAGGGCAGTGGGAGCAGGAGAATGGGATCAGGACAGTGGGAGCAGGACAGCG
>VWZD01008207.1:219883-262145 GCA_013396695.1 Sakesphorus luctuosus
AGCAGGACAGTGGGAAGCAGGACAGTGGGAGCAGGACAGTGGGATCAGGACAGTGGGAGCAGGAGAATGGGAGCAGGACAGTGGGAGCAGGACAGTGGGAAGCAGGACAGTGGGAAGCAGGACAGTGGGAGCAGGACAGTGGGATCAGGACAGTGGGAGCAGGAGAATGGGAGCAGGACAGTGGGAGCAGGACAGTGGGAAGCAGGACAGTGGGAAGCAGGACAGTGGGAGCAGGACAGTGGGATCAGGACAGTGGGAGCAGGAGAATGGGAGCAGGACAGTGGGAGCAGGACAGTGGGAAGCAGGACAGTGGGAAGCAGGACAGTGGGAGCAGGACAGTGGGATCAGGACAGTGGGAGCAGGAGAATGGGAGCAGGACAGTGGGAGCAGGACAGTGGGAAGCAGGACAGTGGGAAGCAGGACAGTGGGAGCAGGACAGTGGGATCAGGACAGTGGGAGCAGGAGAATGGGAGCAGGACAGTGGGAGCAGGACAGTGGGAAGCAGGACAGTGGGAAGCAGGACAGTGGGAGCAGGACAGTGGGATCAGGACAGTGGGAGCAGGACAGTGGGAGCAGGACAGTGGGAGCAGGACAGTGGGAAGCAGGACAGTGGGAGCAGGACAGTGGGATCAGGACAGTGGGAGCAGGGCAGTGGGAGCAGGACAGTGGGAGCAGGACAGTGGGAGCAGGACAGTGGGAGCAGGCAGGGGTGTCCCAGGAGGGCTCATGGGCAGGGGGTTAATGCTCCAGAGCTGCTGCAGGGCTGGAAACAGGAGCTGCAGCCACCACGCTGCCCTCACCACCAGCATGGGCTCTCTCCTCCAAAATCCCATCTCATTTGCACCAGAGGAGTCCAGTCCTAGAGGAGCTCCATTTATCCACCCAATCAGCCCAGGAAGCACAGCTGGGCCCCCCCAGGGCCGGAGTGGGGTACATTTCCCTTGTCCCCAGCAGTGGCACCAGCCCAGCCGCCCCTGGAGTGCTGGAGCAGCAGCAGAGCTGCAGGCTCAGGGCTGCACACACAGCGGCACTGTGAGCCCTCCTTCCAGGGCTGTCACAGCAGCACTAAGGGACTCTGACACTGTCCCCACCTCCCTTTGCCTCTGCAACAGTCAGTGAGGGTGGCCCTGACACAAAGGTGGCCTTTCTTGACTGGTGGGGAGAAGGGAGTGGGTTTGAACCCTCCAGCCCACAATTGTTGACATCAGCTTCCAGCAGGGTTTGGGCTGCCTTTTGGCACAGCAGCACCACATGGCATGAGTGGTCTGTCAGCCTGGGAAGGGCTCTCACCAGCTGGAAGGGGACTCTGAGCCCAAACTGTGCTCCAGGAAACAGCATCAGAGGTGGCTTTTCGAGCAGCATCATCCTGTTAGGAGGAGGGTTAACCCCACAATGGGTTTAACCCAAGCACAGGTTTAACCCCAGCACAGGTTTAAACCCAGGACTCTGTGCCAGCCTCCATGGAGCAGAATGTGACCCTGCACTCTGCAAGGTGCTCCTGAATAGTCCTGAGCCATGAAACAAGGTCCTGAGCTGGGCACTGCAGTCCTGTGCCAAGCACTGGAGCCCTGGTCAGCACCCACAGCCATGACAGGGATGGAGCTGGCATGGGCTCAGTGGGGCAGAGCAGGGTATGAGGCTGGTGCCATGGGAAGGCCACTCTCAGCACCCAACCAGGGTCACCAGAGGAGAATAGAACAGCAGCACTTCCCAGGCAGGATCTCTGCAATGGCACATTGTTTCCTGCAACAGCACAGCCAAGGCCAGCTCTGCTGTGGAGGGCACAGGGAGCACTCCAGACCACTGGGATTGCCCAGGCCAGCCCCATGCAGAGCTCCCTTGGCACAGCATCCACTGCCCCTCCTGCATGGCAGGTCAGACATCACTGCTGAGCACAACTGTTTGCTGAGATGGGCCCCTCAAAGTGCTGCAAGAGGCTGGTGGAGGCAGAGGGCCACAATGCCCTGGCATCCATCACACACTGGGGAACAATCTGTCACCACGGGCTCTCTGGAGCCCAGCTCTTCCCTGTCCTCACTGCTGCTGTGGGCAGCTCTTTGCCAGCACAGACACCTAAATGCAGCTCTGCCTCCACCAGTCTCAGTGGAAGTGGCTTCCCAGGACGAGACCCTGCAGGATGGGGACACACTGGTGGGAGGTGCCCACCCATGGCCCCAGCACGCTGGCTCTGGTGACATCCCCCAGGTGCTAAACACCTCCTAGAGCTGGCTGGGCCCTTCCTGACCCCTCAGATGGCAACTTTGCCATGGCCATGGAGAGATGGGCCACATGCCAGGACACATCCACCCCAGGAGCTCCCCCACCACTGCAGCCAAGCTGGAGCTGGATGCCAGGTGGAGCCAGCCCCCATCACGTACCTTCCTGTGGCCCGAGAACAGCAGCGTGAGCTGGTGGATGGAGCCTCCATTCCTGACCAGCTCTTTCTTGAGGGTCCTGGGGGAGGGCAGTGCCCAGCGGGCCGTGGTGCCCTGGCTGTCGGAGCAGTTGAGGGTGGTGTCGGAGGTGAAGCAGTGCCCCTTGGCCTCCTGCAGGAGGCTGCCCTCGCTGTGGGTGCGGCGCCGCAGGGAGCCCTGCACGCTCAGCGTGTACCCGGCCTGGCAGCCCGACGTCTCGATCATGCTGCTGCGCTTCAGCTCGTTCCTCTCCAGGTACTGCTCATCACTGTCCTCCTCCTCCTCCTCCTCCTCCTCCTCATCTTCCTCCTCCTCGTCCTCGTCCTCACCGTCCGTGGTGCTGCCCCCCATGCCAGCCATGCTCTGGCTGAAGGTGCTGTCGAGCCGCAGCTCGGGGATGACGAAGGCTGGCAGAGAGCTGGGCTGCTCCTCTCCCTTTGCAGTGGCCACTGGCTGCTTTTCCTCCAGGAGAGGGCCCTGGGTGGCCCTCAGAGCATGCCAGGGCTCGGCTGGAGTGGGTGCCTTGGCAGCTGGAGGGGCATCACCCACTGCTGCCTTCCCATCCTCTGAGTGCATCTGCCCCGGCTGCTCCATGTCTGTCTCCAGCATCTGCCAGGGGAGAAGAGAGAAAAGGATGAAGGCACAAGCAGCCCAAATCTCTCTGGCCATCTTCCTGGGCAGCCTTTCTGCTCCTCACATCCCAGCTACAAGGCTGGCACCAATTTCTACAACCCTAACAGTGCCCCAGAGGGGTTGGATGGCATCATCCCCCCAGTTTGTACAACTCCAATGATGCCTCAGGGGGGTTGGATGGCATCATCCCCCCAGTTTGTACAACTCCAATGATGCCTCAGGGGGGTTGGATGGCATCATCCCCGTGTCCCCAGGTGGCGGCAGGTCACCCATTGCTCCCTCAGCACCCACTGCTCCTCCTGATCCCTGGAGCAGCAGGTTCCCCCATCTGGCAGGATGGGGATGGGGCCACCCAGATGCCCCTCCAGCACCCAGGAGCACCGGTGGGGTTTGAGGTGGTGGGTGGCTCAGCCCAACAGTGCAGCCAAGCTCAGCTCCAGCCACACAGCCAGCAGCATCATCCTCACCCTGGTGGCTCCTCATCCCTTGGGAGCTGCAGGGATCCTCCCCAAGGGCAGCAGAGACATCCAGCAGTTCTGTCCAGCAGCTCCAGCCCCTCCTGCTCCACGTTATAAAATGCTGAAGGGAAGGGCAGGGCTCTGCCCATCTGTGGGATGCCCAAGCTCAGCCCACCCACGGCCACGAGTGGCTCAGCTCATGGCTTTGGGGCTCCCCTGCAAAACCACAGCCTCTCCTGCCAGCTTCAAAACCTTCACAGTGGTTTTTCCAGCTTTCCTCTGCAACTGGGTGAGGCCTAAGCAAGCTCTGCCCTTTCAAAGGGGAAAACCAGGCGTAGCTGAAGGGAAAAAACCTCCAAGGTTTCTTTTGTGAGCAGGGGGAGCCTGAGATGAGCCCTTCCCTGCCAGAGCAAGGTCCTGTGTGATCTTTCCATCTCAGCCAAATGGGCAAAAATGGCTCAGCAAGAATAAAATACCAAAGAGGAGAAAAATCTTCCTTTTGGGAAGCAATTCTCACCCCCACAGACCGTGTAGGGCTGGGCAGGGGCTGTTCCACAGGATCAGCCCCAGGTAACGAGTCACCCAGAAAAGAAGTCACTGTATCCCCAGGTGAGATCCAGCCCTTTCCACGAGCCTGATGGCAACCAGAAAGATGGACTTAAAACAGCCACCCCCTCCTGTACAAATTAAGTTGACTTCAGCTTCCAAAATGACAGCAGCCTTGGGAATCAACCCATCCAGCCCCTCATCCCTTTGGGAAGAGGCACCCACGGAGCACACAGAGGTTGTAACTCCACTGCTGGTCCCAGCTCATGCCAGCAGAGCCCTGAGCCACCCCCTGGGACAGATCCTGGGGCACAGCTGGAGTGTGGGGGTGATAATCCACCTCTGGCTCTCCCCAGGCAGCTGTGTGCAGATGTTGGGCTGTTATTGGGCTGTGGCACCCCCAGGAACAACAGGAGGTGTGTAAACCCCGATCTGCACAGAGGGGATGGTACAGAGACCACGTGGCACCCAGCAGCACCCATGGGCACCTGCCCAAGCTCAGGGGTCAAAGAACCAGCCAGGTTTCAGAAAGATGCTGCAGGTCAGTGCCACAGCCAGTGGGCAGCACACAGAGGGGCTCACATGTGTCCAACCTGCCTTGCCCCTTTTTATCACACCCAAAGGGTCCCTGGGGCACCTGTAGCACTGACAGCACCCACTGTGGCCCTGATGGGGGGGAGGGGAAGGGAGAGCCTTTGTTTATGTTACTTAGGGCTTATGATGCTTATTTTGCTTATGCTTATTCTACTTATGCTCATTTTGTTTATGCTTATTTACCCAGGACTAATGATAATACTTATTTTCTTATTTTACTTATGCTTTTATACTTATCATGGAATTTGCTTAGTAATCTGAAGTTCACTGTGTAACATGAAGCAAAACCCACTCACTGTCCTTGAAGGAGCAACACCAAGGGGGCCAGGCCAATTAAACAGCCAGGATACCCCATGATAAATCAGAAAACGTGTCAAAAGAACAAGATAAGTCCAATTAGACCAGCTAAAGTTGCCAACAAGATGGGTTTGAACCAGTTTTCAGCAAAAGGTAAGAAGTTCACAGGAGGAAGATGTGTTACTTCATCCCTAAAGACCCCCAAAGACACTACCCTGAATCACCAGGAGGAACAGCCCAAGTGCAAGAAGGAGTGAAATGGGGTGGAGAAAATGGAAATCAGTTCTTGGATATCAGAAAAAACTTCTTTGCAGAGAGAGTGCTCAGGCATTGGAATGGGCTGCCCAGAGAGGGGGTGGATTCCCCATCCCTGGAGGTTTTTCACCTGAGCTTGGCCGTGGCACTGAGTGCCATGATCTGGTAAAGGGACTGGAGTTGGCCCAAGGGTTGGACTTGATGATCTCGGGGGGCTTTTCCAATCCAATCCATTCTAGGATTCTGTGAGACTCACAATAATAACCCTGCCTTCTCTAAGAAAATAATGTTTATGCATGAAAGAAAAATAAATATGTATAACTTACTTGCATATAAACCCTTTGTTAGCTCAGCCAGGTGTGCACGTTTTGGAGGAGTTATCCCCATGTGCCCTGGGCCAGAATAAACATCCCTCTCTATAACCTCACTGGATTATGGGGGTTTATTCCACAAAACACCCCCTCCAGCCTGACTCACCCAGGGCAGAGATTCAGCATCACCTGAACTGCCCCAGTGAGGCTGAAGACTAAAATTCAGAGACCATCATGTCCTTGGCCCCATCGATGACATCCCTGAACCACCAGATTTAGTGGAAGGCACAAGGCAGATGCTGCATTTGCCCTGCCCTTGGGGCTGTTTCACTGCCCCCACAGCAATTCCTTGTGAAAAGGGAATGTTTCCAGACTTGCCAGGCAAAGGAGGCTGTTTGCACCAGCATGAGCTTTAATGATGCTGTTTGTGTTTTACTTGTCTTGAAATCACTGTCATCATTATTTCATGAAATAATTAGAGGAAAAACCCATGCAGGCCTCGAGTCCCTCCCCCCAAACCCTCCCCATCCAACAACTGCCTGTCTGTGCAGTCCTGCTGCTTCATATTGCTGGTGCCCACATCAGATAAGGGCCTAGAAGGAAATGAGCAGGCTTCTTTAAAATGAGAGACATTTGGGGATTGAATTAAACCCCTGCACTAATTCAATCAGAGCCTCTGCTGCTCTTCTCTGGCATGGAGGGTTGGAGCAGGAGCCTCACCCTGAGCAAGGGCTGGTTCCATCTCGGGGTGAAAGCAGCACCAGGGCTGTGAAATCCTGTCTGTGCAGGCAGGGCCATGGCTGAGCTCTGCTCAACATCACCTGATGGAGAGAGGCAGTGAAGGAAGCAGCTGTCATGCCATCCCAGCCAGCCAACCAGCCTGGGCCTGGCAGGAGGCACCAAGGGCTTCAGCACAAAGCCAAAGGCCACCTGGCTGCACCAAGGTGATTGGGACATCAAGGACAGGGCTGTGACCAGGTTTCACAGAATCACTGACTGCTTTGGGTTGGGAAAGACCTTAAAGTTCATTTCTTTCCATCCCCTGCCATGGGCAGGGACACCTCCCACCAGCCCAGGTTGCTCCAAGCCCTGTCCAACCTGGCCTTGGACACTCCCAGGGATGGGGCAGCCACAGCTTCTCTGCCCAACCTGTGCCAGGGCCTGCCCACCCTCACAGCCAAGAATTCCTTCCCAATATCCCATCCATCCCTGCCCTCTGGCAGTGGGAAGCCATTCCCTGTGTCCTGTCCCTCCAACCCTTGTCCCAAGTCCCTCTCCAGCTCTCCTGGAGCCCCTTTAGGTACTGGAAGGGGCTCTGAGGTCTCCCCAGGGACTGACACCTTCTCACCATCATCACAGCTGAGGGGCTGCTGAAGGAGGCAGCAAAAGGAGGCAGAGCTGGTCCTGTCTGAGCTGGGAGACGTTTTTCTTCCACCTCACAGACTCACCCCAAACATCCCCTGCTGTCCCTGCAGCAGCAGTAGCTCAGCAGCCAGCAGCCAACATCTGGATTTCTCCATTCCCAGTGTCCTGGTCTCACTGCCCTCAGCATCTGGGTGTCTCTGTCCTCAATGTGCAGGTTTCCCTGCTGAGAGCATCTGCACCATCCCCTCCTGCACCCAACATGTTGGTCTCCCCATTCCCACAGTCTGGGTTTCCCTGTCCAGAGCTGGGCAGGCTGAGGGGCTCCACATCCTCTCTGGAGGAGGATCTCACACTTCACTCCTTCGGTTTCTAAGTGGCCAAGGCAGAATGCCCCAGGAAGGGGAAGAGAAAGCAGAAGAAGGAGCTGCCTCCAAGCCCCAGGATGGCTCTCTGGGCTAATTTCAGGGGAGGAGGATGACAGGTCTGAGAGCAGAGCAACAGCAACAGAGTCTCTAATAAGGATCTTCCCATTGAACAAGCCTCAATCCACTCAAAAAAAAGCCAACACTGCTCCAGCATCCTCAAACCCTGCACTTATAACCCACTTCCTGGGCTCCTTTTGCCTTTAAGAGTCACTCACTGACACAGAAATTTAAGTTTTCTCAAGTTTTTTTTCAAGTTTTCTTGAAATCAAATGGGTGAGAAGTACTGCAAACCCTCTCCTCCTTGGTCTGTAATTCGAGCAGGTTCTCTTGAACTGCTGCTCACAACCAGGATGGTTCCAGTTCTCCAGCAGAGCAAATTTCAGCAACCAGATGTAGGTTTATCAGCACAGCTCGACTTCTCCAGCATTTCTATCAAAAATGTGGCCTTTCTGGTGGTCCAGAGCCAGGAGTTCCAGCTGGGAAAACACCAGCCATGGAGACAGCACAGCTGTGAGCTGGAGCCTGCCCTGCCCTTCCCCTGGTGCTGCCAGAAGTGCCATGACATGTGGCATTCCCTCAAACCTCCAGCTCAGGGAGGTCAGGGATGGTTTATTTGAGGCTCTCAGATTCCTATTTCAAAGCCTCTGCTCCTCACAGTCCTGGAGCCCCAGTGGCTCAAGTAATGCCTGGCCACAGAGACATTGAATTCAGCCTTTCCTGGCCCCTGATGGGAATGTTCAGATTTTCCATTTCTTTTGTTCTAATGCTGAGGAAGAGGAGGCAAAACACACCTCAGAGCTGCCCTGCACCCAGGTACCTCCTCAGCCCAGACCAGGGATTGGGAAAAGCAGGGTTGGGAAGCAGGTAATGGACTGTTGGGCATCTGTGTGAGCAGGAGAGCAAAGGACATGGGGCTCCAACTTCACTCTCACTCTGGGAGGAGAGGAGGAACCTCTCAAGATATTCTGAAAGAGCTGATCTCGTGGGCTGTCCCCAGATCACGGCAGCCTCATCCTCTGTGTGTCCCATGGAAGAACCTCTCTGGCTCCTGCTGCCCTTCAGTCTACCTTTGCTCAGAGGTGCCTCACCTGCCCCAAAAAGCATTTAATTCCATGGGAATGAGACCAACTCCATCTCCAGGGATATTTTGGGAGAGATGCTTCTGGCAGTGTTCCCTGTGCTGCAGGTGATGTCCCTCCCTCCCCACAGCAGACAAATTGCAGGGAAACAGCACCCACATCACCCAGGGAAACATCAACCTTTCCAAAGCAGGTTTTTCATAAAGCTGAAAGAAAATATTACAGTTTGGGTCTTAGCATGGGACAAACTGTGCCCAGATCCACCAGATCAGAAACCTCTGACTGTGAAAGGCTCCCCAGCCACTGATGATGAGCACCTCGGGTTTAAAAAGGGACCACTAAGAACCAAGGAAGCACAAGGCTACAGGGGACAGCCTCTAATCCACAGCACGGGGCTGAGGGGAAGAAAACAAAGCCAGAAATGCAAAGCAGAACTACCAAAACTTGAGAAAATCTTCATGGGAATCATTTTGAAAGTGCTCACGAGGAGCATCCCCCTCTCCTCGCCCTCCTGAGCCCCGGCGGCTCCGAGGGGCTGGAGAGAGCGCAGGGCTCAGCCCCTGCTTCGTTACTGCAGCCATGAATAATTGATCCAGAGCAATTAGTGTACCAGCCAAAGCAGCGCGGGTGTGTAACCCCAACAGCAGCACCCAGCAGCGACCGGGGCAGGGCGGCCAGGGTGGAGGGACGGCTCCGATGGGGGGAATGCTGATACCATCCTAAAATCCCTGGGCTTGAGCCGCCTCAGAGCCCTGGAAGGAGAAGCCCTTCGCGAGGGAGAAAATGATCCCGTGCCAGCAGCCCGCATTAATCCCGTTCTCCCACCCTGCCATCCATCTCCAGCGGGTCGCTGTGCCCGGGGCTCTGCCCAGCCCCGACACTGCAGCGGTCGCGCTCGGAGCCCCTCCCGGAGCCGCCGCCTCCCTGAAACGCCGTGGGAAGCAGAAGCCGAGGTTTGATCGAGGGCAGCAGCCTGGCCCGGAGCAGGGGGAGGGAGCCCCGTCTGCAGGCGTGGCTTGCACCTCGCGTTTCGGTGTGAGCACCTGCAGAGGTGCCAGCCAACCCCCCTCCCCACGCCCGCACAGCAGCCGGAGTTACCGGAGACTTGGCACCACCTCCGCCCCGGGCTGCCCGCCCCGACCCACAGCTGCAAACCCCACCCCGTGCCCTGCCCCCTGCCCTCCATCCCCACCGAGCCCGTGGGCATGCACATGGCTCCGATTTCAGGGGAAAGCGCCGAATTTGCTGGTTGGTTCCCAGTGCCAGTACACGGGGGGCATCCGAAAGGCTGTAAAAGTCCTGGAGCAGAAAGCCCACATTGTCAGCACATCGCAATGCTGATCCCGCAGCAAGAGCGAGCCGATGCCAACGGCACAGCCCCAATTTGAAAGGGAATCTCAGAAAATCCCCTTCTCTACGAAGGCACCTTCTCTCCCCCAGAGGCTCGTTACTCACCCTTCAAGCCCAGCCCGGCAGCAAATGAACCAGGCAGGAGCCACAGGTTCGCCCAGGAAGGAGCAGAGCAGGGACCAGCCCAGCTCGGGGGGAACAGTGCAGGGAGCGGAGCAGATGCCTTGGATCTACGAGGAACATCAGCGCTTCCGACGGCGCTTCCTCCACCCTTGGCCAGATCCTGCCCGGCGAAGGGTTCAGCCCTCGAGGCTGCAGCCTTGGAAAGCCAAACCTACCAAATGCAGGCTCTCAGGTGCATCCCAGCAGCGCGGGCCGAGCGAGCAGCATCCCCTCCGGCAGCGCCGGCTCGCCGGGGCTGGCGCAGCGCTTGGCTCTGCCCCCGCCGTTATTAATGGCCGTGTCAAGCAGCGGCTGAAGCCGCCCCAGTCTCTCCCAGACACGGCTCCCTCGTGCCCTTCGTGCTATTTACGGCTCTGCCAGCACTCCCTGGAGGTAACTATTACCCGCTGGTAACAGCGGACGGCCGCTGTGCCCCGGGGGAGAGCCGGGCATCACCCTGAGAGCCGTGGCGTTCGCTCGCACGGCTCCCCATCTGCCGCCCTCTGCCCTCGGGCGACACCGAGCGCAGCCCCACCCCGGTGCTTCCTGCGAAATGGAACTCTGCTGCAAGTTACCAGTTGGGTTTTATTCCCTCACTGATTTCTGTGGCAAAGGGACAGCTCTGAAGTGGGAGATGCTCTGCAGCGGGACACTGCCCTCTGCACCACGACACTCTGCCCTCTGCACCACAACCCCTGTGACCGGCTCAACCCTGATGGGCAGGGACAGGGAGGATAAACAAGCAGGTTGGTGTATGGTCTCCATCCAGGCGACAGCCCACGCATGACCATTTGCCCCTTCTCTTCTCCCACGAGGGCCAGTGCCCTCTCGTGACAGCCCTGCACACGGCAGCCTGGGGACCCGACTGCCTTCCCTGGGCATTTCTCCTCCCGAGCTTACACTTTATTGACCAAGGCAGGCAAGTTGTCCTGCTGGCTGCAGGTAGAGAGCACAGTGAGGTGTGTGCACAGCTGCTCTCACAGATGTGCTGGTGGTTTTCTCCCCCACAGCCACTGATGGGTCCTCACTGTGAGGACATGTGCACAGCCCTCCTCCAGCACAGACTTGGGGCACACACATACAGAACAGAATCCTAGAATCGATTGGGTTGGAAAAGCCCTCCGAGATCATCAAGTCCAACCCTTGGGCCAACTCCAGTCCCTTTACCACATCATGGCACTCAGTGCCACGGCCAAGCTCACTTGAAAAACCTCCAGGGATGGGGAATCCACCCCCTCTCTGGGCAGCCCATTCCAATGCCTCAGCACTCTCTCTGCAAAGAATTCTTTTCTGCTCTCCAACTTCAATTTCCCCTGGCAGAGCTTGAGCCCCCCATGCCCCCTTGTCCTATTGCTGAGTGCCTGGGAGAAGAGACCAACCCCCACCTGGCCACAACTTCCCTGATGTGGCACTTCCAGACAGTGCTGAGGTCACCTCTCAGCCTCCTCTTCTCCAGCACAAACACCCCCAGCTCCCTCAGCCTCTCCCCACACCACTTGTGCTCCACTCCCTTCTCCAGCCTCGTTGCTCTTCTCTGGCCCCGCTCCAGCCCCTCAATCTCTTGCCTCAACTCAGGGGCCCAGAACTCAACACAACACTCAAGGTGTGGCCTCACCAGCGCAGAGTACAGGGGAAGGCTCACATCCCCCTGCTCCCAGCCAACTTGACCTCCTGAATGCTCCTGGGATGGAGCAGAGGAAATGTGTTGCCTCCTCCTCCTCGCAGGTAGCCACAGCTACAGTGGCACAGCAGATGCAGAAGCTCCCTCAGCTGATCTCACTGGACAGGGAGCTGAGCTCAGCTACATGATGTCATCACAGACAGCAGAGACATGGCATGGCCACCCCCACAGCTGTGCTCAGCACCCATCCTGCCTGCACTGGGGAAGGGAGCTGGACCTGGTGGGGTTTGGTGCCTGATCCCTCTCTGAGGCCACCTGGCTGGCTGCAGGTCTGTGGGACACAGGATGTCACCACACTGTGGGCGAGCTGTCCCTGAGAGCACCCCAGCCCTGAGGTCCTGTTCCCTCTCAGTCAGGAATGAAGCAGCCACCACTCAAACCTGCCCACACCCACCACACTGTGTCCATCATGCTGGTGATGCAGGTCCCAAGCTGGGCACCAGCTGCTGCCTGCAGCCTCATCGACCCGGGCACCCAGCGCCGCAGGGCGAGCATGGTGGGACCCAGGGCTGGTGAGATGATGTCTGGGTCATAAATATTCCCAGCAGTTAAAAAGCAGAGTGGTGGGAAAGGGGGAGGAAGGAGTAGATCCTGGCACTGGTATTCAGCCCACAACCCTCAGCATCCTTTCCCTGCCGTGGTGACTCGGTGCTGATCACAGGGGCAGAGCATTGTCCCCTGGGCAGGGCAAGGGAGGTGACAGCTGGAACACGAGATGATGGATTCAGCCACTGCAGAGCCATTGGGAAGGACTCATCCCAACACCACTCACACAGGACCAGGAGGTTGGCACTGGAAGCTGTTCCTGCAGCCAGCAGAGATCACTGGAAGGAAACCTCCACCAAGAGGAGGGGACCTGGCAGAGCAGCTCTGCTGCAGCTGGGTCCAACAAGGCCATGGCCAGAGCCACACACAGGTCAGAGGAATCCCAAACGGTACCAAAACCAACAGTGGTAGCTCCAAAGCCACACAGAGCCCTCCTGCAATGGTACTGGCAAGCCTTGCCCTGCTGCTCCTCCAAGAAGGTGTTTGTTACAGGGCAGGACACCAAGGCTCATGGAGGGCCAGGGGATGCCTTGGGGGGCAGGAGGAATCTGTGCCTCCCAGTGCCACACCACTCTGGGCATCTCCACCCAAAGCCACCCAGCACTTTGCATAGATCCTTTGACTTTTCAAAGATATCAGGGTTTGAGTAACTTTTGCAAGGATTTGCTTGCACTTTACAGCCCAGTCTGCACTCACAGTCCCCCACCACGCTGGAAGGGAAGAGCAGGGGCAGCTCCCCGAAACAGGAGGTGCTGGGCAGAGGAGAGGAGCGCTCCAGCCAGCAGCACTGCGCCAGAGCACTTCCAGTACCTTCAATAAATCACAGCAGCGCTGGCTCAAAGCACTTAGTGTGCCATTGACCACCCCGTGCAAATGATCTCACACCGCTCATCCCCCCCGGGCTGTCGGCGCCGCTCCTGCCGCCACTCGCCCTCTCACCAGCCCTTCTGGGGATTCACCAGCCAGACCTGCCAGGGTTTCAAAGTGCCTCTGGCCGCGATGGAAGTGCTGGCGGCTGCTCGTGTCCCCGCTACACCCCCGAGTCCTCCTGTCCGGGCGGCTGCGGGATCGCTGGTGCCGCTGGAAGAACATCTCCCGGAGAGATGGGAGCCGGTGTTTGCCGGAGGGGAGCGCTCTGCTCTCCTAATGGTTCGGGAGCCCAGCTCAGCAAAGAGCTGAACTGGGAGCTGCGGCTCTCGGGTGCTCCCCGCCCCGCTCAGCCCCGGCACACACACGCTGTGCCTCGGGGACAAACAAGTGGCTCCCTCGGGCTGGGAGCCCCAGCACCTCCGGGCACCAGGGCCAGCACCCAGAGCCGGCAGGGCTGGCCAGTAGGAACAACGGAGCCAGGGCTCGGTGATGGGGGACATGATAAACAGAGCAGTGGCCGGCCCAGAATCCCAGCCCAGCATCTCATCCTGCTCCACACGGGCAGCCAGGCACATCCCAGCCCCCTGGGGCTTGGGGCATGTCCTTGTGCTGAGGGCTGGAAGCCAACTGATATGCAACTGATGTGCAGCTCTTCAGCCTGGAGAAGGGAAGGCTCCAGGGAGACCTGAGAGCCCCTTCCTGTGCCTAAAGGGGCCCCAGGAGAGCTGGAGAGGGACCTGGGACAAGGGCATGATGTGACAGGACAAGGGGGAATGGCCTTAAGCTGAAGGATAGCAGGTTTAGGTAAGATATTAGAAAGGAATTCCTCCCTGTGAGGGTGGGCAGGCCCTGGCACAGGTGCCCAGAGCAGCTGTGGCTGCCCCAGCCCTGGAAGTGCCCAAGGCCAGGTTGGACAGGGCTTGGAGCCACCTGGGCTGGTGGAAGGTGTCCCTGCCCATGGCAGGGGGTGGAATGAGATGATCTTTAAGGTCCATTCTGACCCAAACCATTCCATGATTCTATGCAAGGAGAGAATGATGAGGTGGAAGGTCAACCCCAGGTCCCCTCAGGACTCATCTGGGCTCACCTGCACTGTGGGGCATTAACAGGCTACTGCATAAGGAGGGTCTTCAAATTCATAAAGGGACATTGCAGCTGGGCTTTGAAGCCTCACAGGGAGCTGTAACACCACCCACCCCTCCCAGCCCTCCTTGCCCTGGTTGCACGTGGGGTGTGTTCCCATGAAAAACAGCTACAAATCCAGCAAGAATGTGGTTCAGGATGGATTGATCTGCGGTACCTCAAACTGCATCTACTTCTGTCATTTTGCATGTCCTTAAAGCCTGCCAGGTGCCGAGGGTGAGATCCATGTGCCAGTGTGCCACCAGGGATTCCAGGGTTCGTTTTGTCTGGTGATCTCTGGCAGAGACAATTTCCTTCAGATATTCAAGTGGACAGAGCTGAGCCTGACTCACAGAGAACATCTCAGGTCCCACATGTTCCTGAAGTCATGGCATTACTGGAGTAGCCTTTGGCTGGCCTCAGGACTGAGTTTTTCCAGCCCAGGGCAAGAGCCAGGTTGTGCTTTGCTTTATTTTTGTGACCTGGCTGTAAATCCTGCCAACTGATGCTTTAATTATTAATGGGGTAGAATCAGCCTCATTTTTCTCCCCCATTTGAGCACCTTGAGAGCACAAACGAGGTGCTGGGACAGGACAGAGGTCTGTTTGGCCCTCCAGGTGCTGCTGTGACATGCCCACGAGTGCCCAGTCTCTTGTGTTGGCATCGTGGGAGGAAAGCAGGCTCTGGTGAAGATCCAGGTTTCCTGCACCTTTGGCCATGTCCTGCCCCACAGCAGCAGGTGAACAAGACTCCTTGGAGCAGAGCGGGCACAGACAGGGCAGCAGCTTCCCAGCCCAAAACAGAAAGACTTTGGGCCCAAAATAAAATAAGAAGGCACAAAATCCCCTCCTCCTTCACCATCAAACAGCCAATCCCACCCTGACCATGTGGCTGCTGAGTGGAGAGAGAGTGGCATTCACCCCAACCCTGTCACAAGCACCTCATCCCCAAGGGCCTGTCACAGCCACCCCAGTGCCAGCAGCCCCTGCTGTGCCAGCTCCAGTGTGTACAAGGCCACCATCCCAAGGAAGGTGTGGGAGATGCCCAGTGTAAGAAAACTGGGTGTTACTGAAGCAGGGAGGGGACAGGGGACAGGGACCGCAGAGGGACACGGGTGCCCAGCAGGATGGGGCACACTGGGGTGCTCAGGGCAAGGAAGAGGAGGCAGGGCATGGGAAAGGAGGGGGCAGTGCCCAGGTGCAGGTGCCCGGGGGAGCACGGCCGCCCCTCCCGCCCCTCCGCGCCGGCGCTGCTTTCAATCATCCCTCCATCACACGCCGTTTGCTTTTGCTGACAGCACTTTTACTCGCACTTGTCAAGCACGTTGTAAATACTGAGAGAAAACAGCCCTGCCCTTCCTGAGCAGAAGAGCGGCCAGGAAGGGGCCGGCCGGTCCCTCCCGGCCGCGCATCCCCCCGACGGCCGATCCCAGCACCGCGGCCAGCGCTGCCAGCGAGAACGGGGCGCGGGGTCGGTCCATGCCCGCTCACAGACGGCAGCCGGGCTCGGGAAAGTGCTGAGCATCCACCACCTCCCTCGGGAAACAAGGGGAGCACCCGTCCTGGACTCCCAAAGTCCACACCACCGAGTGTCCGTAATTATTTAGCTTAAGGATAATCTGCATCTTTCAGACACAGCCAGCCATCATCTCCGAGGTAATCTCAGGTCACGGAGTCAGAAGGAAGAGTAATCAGCCGTTCTGAGTGTGGAAGACACAAAGAAACAAGCAGTGAGAATCAGATGGTGGCAGCAGGTCCCTTACATGCAGGGGGTTGTGCTGCTAAGCTTTTCCCTGGAAGCCAAGCCAGCTGCAGCACCTCCGGCCCCTGTGCCTTGCCCTTGCCCCTGCCCTGCAGTGTGCCCTCTCCTCAGCCGTGTTAATGCCACCTGGGCCAGAGCCGGGCCCAGTGCAGCCATGGAGGGGAAACCAGACAGTCATTACCTGGCCCACAGAGGCTGCCTCACTAACTCAGTTAATGCATAAGCTGCTCTTCCATAATCACATTGCCATGGCTGTGGTTCCTCAGAGCCCAGCCCACCTCCAGGCTCCACACAGCCCTGTTTGGGGACGTTTGTTGCCAAGCTGGGTCACCCTGGGTATGTGTTTTACAGGTGCTTGCTCAGCACAGGCACAGGACTGTGAGCAGCATCCTGGGCCTGAGGGTGAGAGGTGGGAAAGGCTCTGCAGATGGATAAAACATCCACAGAACAACTCCTGGGACCTGCTGTAGCTGACAGGAAAGGTTTGCAGCTCAGGGAAATTCACTCAGGTCTTACAGTGGCAGCAGAGAAGCCACTGGAACCCAACTTGCACTCCATGGCCTGGACACCAGGGATGGAGAGCTGGACCACACCTACAGCCACTGGAGCATCTCCTGCACTGACTCTGGCAGGAAAGGCCCAAGGGAAGCACAGCTGGATCATAACAGCTGGATCACTCCTGGTTTTCTCTTCCCACATCTCCAGCAGTGGGTGCTACATGCCCCATGTGCTGATGTGTCCCAGAAACTGGCAGCTCTGCTCCAAAACCAGCTGCTCTGAAAGCAGCAGTGCCAACACAGGCCCCGTACAGGGATCATCCTCCAGCCTGGACACCACCCTCCCAGGAGATGCTGCCAGAGGCACTGACAGCTCTGCAGAGCCATGTCCCTGAGCCAGAGGGACCTTGCTGTGCTGCCCTACCCAGGCAGGGCTCTGGGGGGCCCTTAAAATACAAGAGGCACCATCCCAAAGCCCAGAATTTGTCTGATTTCTGAGCAGGCTGAAGGGAGAGCTGTTCCCAGCTTGCACACTGCTGTGGCAGCCACAGAGGCTCCTGAGGAGCTGCTCTCTGCTCACACAGTGTCCCTTTCTCTGGCTCCAGTGCACAGCTGGCACATGGCACATCTCTGCCTGGCACGGGGGCTGTGCCAGCCCTTCGTCACATCACACAGCAAAGCCCACACCCCCTTTGCCACAGCAAGATGAGCTTTCTCTTGCTGAGCTAGAGCAGTTTTGAAGGCTCTGCAAATCAGATTCCTGCAGAGGCTGATGTTTCCACCTTAATTTGTCTGTTCACAGGGCACAGACACTGTTTTATTTCCCCAAATAGCCCTGGTATCAAATGACTTGTAAGCAAACTAATGGATCAGTTTTCCCTTGCAAAAAGCAACTGATTATCCCAGTTCCTGCCTCTTGCTCACTGGCATCCCTGGAGATGCCTGCCCTGACAAACCAGCCATGGAGCAGCCTGGCACAGCCCCAGCTGCAGCTCACCCATGTCAGGGTCCTGCCCCATGTGCCCACCCTGCTCCAGGCACCCTCAGGTGCCCCTCGGGAGCTGCAGCCTCATGCAGGGCTGCTCTTCCTTCCCCACACTGCTCCTCCCTGCATTTCACATCAGGTTTGCTTTAAAATTGCACCCTGGGCACTTCACACCTTGCTGGGGTGGAACACGGTGCCATGAACTCAGTGAAGTGCCCAGTGGCTGTTCTCCTTCTCCTTTTCTGCCCTCTGCCCATGGACCCCATCAGTGGGATTTCCATCAGTTTGGCAAGTTAAGACCAAACTCTGTCACAACATTGAAGGGCCCACCCTGGTTCTCCATGGCACTCAAAAACAGCCTCTTGGCTACTGAGGCACCGAAAGTCCTCAGAAAGGTTTATGGTGCCTTCTAGGGCATCTTTTGCCCTGTTCAGCAGCCTCCAGGCTCCAACAGCTCTGGGAGCAGGCACTGCAGGGCTTTGCTCTGAGCCACAGCCCACACCCTGCCATGAGCACAGCCTGGGACGGGGAGGGCAAACAGGACCATCCCCTGAAAGTCCCAGCAGTCCCAGAGCACCTGCCATGATGATCCCCTTTTGGGATCTGCTTAAGATGCTCAGACTGGAACATGTCCCTGCCCATGATCCCCAGCCCGTGGCTGGATCTCACCCAGCCCAGCACAGAGCCAGGCCAAGGCCCCAAGAGCAGCCCCATCATATGGTTCCCCCCATGCCAGGCCAGCAGGCCCCCCTGCCTGGGCACGGGGCAGTGCCAGCAGGATGCAGCACAGCAAACCCACCGCGGTGAATCAGCCGCCTGGGGCCGTTCGCGGGGCGGGAGGTTTGCCTGGTAGGATGTTCTCAGGCTCTGGGAGCTGTTGCTATTTTGGTCTGCCTGAAACGTGCAGGAAAAGGAATCCGGAGGCTCTGTCTCCTGCAGAGATGTTTGTGCTGACCCAGTTTGGGAGGCTGCAGAGCAAAAGCCACGTCACTCTGCCCCCGGCTCCTGCTGTGCCCGTGGGCACTGACAGCGAGTCACCTCCTCGGGGCCACCCCGGGGCTGCACCCACACGGGCACATGGGGCAGGAGCTGCCCCACACCACACACAGCCAAGGGAGGGAGCTGGGGGGTTTTACCCCCCGGATCCCCATCTGCCTCGCACAAAGCTCTTCAAACAGCAGAGTGTGTTTCTCTTCTCCCAGAGCAACAACAATCCCACCAACAATCCCATCCCGATGCCCAGGGGATGAGGTGACCCCAGCAGAGGTTGCCACTGCCCCAGAGAGCTCCATGGTGGCAGCCCCAGCCCCAAAGCCAGGCAGACAGAGGTGTCAACAGCACCCATGCAGGGCAGGTGTGCCTGCCAGTGCTTCAAACCCTCCACACACACATTTCTCTGTCAGAGCTGCTGAGACGGCGCTTTTGGGCCAGGCTGAAGCTCCTCAGATTGGGCAAAGTGCCGGGACTGCCTCATTGGGTATGAAAACAGCACTCACCAAATAACCTCTGTGCTTTGGGGCCACCTGTGTGCTCCAGATCAAACGCCTGAGCCCACACGGGTGCACAGAAGGGGCAGGTCTCTGCACTGTTACTCCCATGACCTCGACTTTAACCAGGAGCCAGAGATGCCAGCTGGACCCTCTGCCCCTGCTCTCAGCCCTGGGGAAGGCTGGGCACCGGCTCAGCTGTCCAAACACAGATGCTGGGAGGTGTCGGCCCCAGCCCACGATGCAAATGCAGTAACTGCTTCCCGGAGCAGGGCAGGAAACTGCAGCCACAGCAGTGCCTGGATTCAAATTGTCTCCTCACCTGGCAAACAAAGAGCCTCCAGCACAGCCCACCTGGCTCGAGCATCACCAGAGCAAAGGCCCTGCACGGGCAGAGCCCCTGATGCTCCGAGCGTTTTCCAGCTCCCGCTCGGCTCTTACCTTGCTCTCCGTAGGAGCTGCTGCCGGATGTTGCTGCTTGGTGATGTTCTCAGCCAGACACCAGCAGATCCTCTTCTTCTGCTCCTGGGAGTAAGCCTCCAAACTTAATAAGCACTCCGACTTCTGACGTAAAGGAAACACAGGCAGAGAGAAGGTCATTAGCTGCGTGTCGCAGACCCTGGCTGTGGTTGCAAACTCCTTGCTCCCCACACTCCATGGCAGAGGAGTGGGGCTCTAACAGGAGAGCTCACACCTGTGTGCTCTGCTCGGGGCACCAGAAAGCAAAGCAGGTGGGAAATCAGCTCCCAGTGGCATCTCCTCCAAAGAGAGGGAGAGGGCTGAGTGGTGCAGGGGAGCTGAGTTGCCTGCCCAAGCAGCAGGTACAACAAGGGCAGAGCACCAGCAACTCTGCCCCCTGAGCCACCAGAGTGGGAATGTGTCTATTGAGCTAATTTAGAGGGTGGAAATTGCCCTTTGCCATATGCAAACATAAATGAGGCACCGGAGCATGAAGGGATGAGAGCAAGAGCCTTTGGGCTGGGTGGGGCCAGGAGGAAAACTGAGCTCAGGGAAGCTCCAGGGCAGCCTCCCCATCCTGCTCTTGTCTTAGTGCCCACATCAGGATGGATTTAGGGATGAAGCTCCAGACCAGCCTCCCCATCCTGCTCCTGTCTTAGTGCCCACATCAGGATGGATTTAGGGATGAAGCTCCAGACCAGCCTCCCCATCCTGCTCCTGTCTTAGTGCCCACATCAGGATGGATTTGGGGATGAAGCTCCAGCTCTGGTCACACACTGTCCACAGGCAAGGAAAGAATTAAGAGAAATGATGGGTAGTCATCCCAGCTGAGCCCACCTCCTCTTGTGCCACAGCCCCTTCCCTGCACACATTCTTTTTGATAGACCTGTTCCTCTTGGGCAGGTTTTCTTTGGGCCAAATCTCACTCATTTAAGGAATTTTCTAACCCAGTTCTCTCAGCAACTGCCTCCCAGCCCTCAAACTGCTCAACTGTCATACTAAAATTTAAGCACCAGTAACATCTGCTGTCTGCTGGGATTTTACAGGTTTTGCTTTAAAAATGGTCCAGAAATTCCCAAGGCTGGATTGTCTCCTTCTGTGGTCAGATGGGAAAAGAAAAGAAAAAAAACAAAAGCAGGACATTAGGAGAAACTGCAAAGAAAGAAAAATGTGTCTTTCAGTAAGGGGCATGAAAAAGGCCTTTCCTTTCCCCCAGAATTTCCTTCCAGAAGGGCAGGTCCCCAATAGCCTGTTTTTTCCCAGCAAGGTCAGAGAGAACCTGCAGCTTTGTGACTCCAGAGACACAACACAGCCAAAAGGGGAAATGCCCTTTAGTCACACCATTTAAATCACTGTTTGCATTGGATGTGAGTTCATTCATGTTTCATCCAAAATCCCTTCTGAAGTGGTAAATAATCCAAGCTCCCACGCCACCTCCAGGGAAAGGGAGCTCTGGGTCAGCCCTTTGCCCCTCCAAGGAGACTCCCAGGAAAGACAAAGGTTGAGCTTGCTTAAGTCTGGACATCACCACATTGATCCCCACAGCAGAAACAGGCTTAGACACTGAAAAGGCAGAAAAATTCCTGAGCACCTTCAGAATGAACAGAGGTTTGGGATTCAGGGCCACATGGTGGTGGGGCTGCCCCTCATCCCCCAGATCCTGGGTGGCAGTGATGCTGGGAACACCTCTGGAGTGCCACAGGGCCCTTTCCCAGCCCAGATGTCCCAGTGTCTCCCAGTCCCCTGCCAGCAGTTCCCCAGGCTCCCCACTCACCCCCAGCAAGGCACCAGTTTTTGCTGCCCTCAGAAGAGAGGATGGGCACCATATGCTGGCATGGAAATCCAGACTGCCATTTCCCTGCACTTGGGGCCAGAAGTGAAAGGAGCAAGAGCTCAGCAGAGCCCAAAATCCATCAGTGCAGCTGCAAGGAGAGCTCCTGTGCTTCCCCTGGAGCGAGGCTGGAAGCAATTCCAAGGACATCTCGTGTCCCCTTGCTGGTGACAGACACACAGCTCACCTGCCCCTGCCCTGCAGCCCCTCACTGATTCAATTACAGTCCATCTCTTTGATTGAATTTACATCCAGCCACGCTCAGCTCCTGCTGCCTGTTGAGAGCAAAGTGCCCTTTCCTTCCTTCCCTCCACCTCAGCCAGCTGCAGACTCCCTGCCCCAGCCACTGGCAATATTAAAGCCAGGAGAGGAAGTTGCCCTCTGGTCCAAAAGTCAGAGAAAGGCAACCACCCCAAAGTGGGCAAGGCTGAGGGGGGACATGATCACTCAAAATTGCATTTATCCAATCGGGACATATTTTACCATCATTTCTGTGTGGTGAGATCTCAGCCCTTTAGTTCCTCACAGTGATATTTAACCTCTCCAACACACCTTTCCCAAGGGAAGAGCTCTGTTTCTCCCTCTTCCATGGAATCACAGAATATTAAGGGATTGGAAGGGATCTTAAAGATCATCTAGTCCCAAATCCCCCCTGCCATGGGTAGGGATAAAGTAAACAAAAAAATAAACGGTGGAGGAACTGGACTTTATAGAATCACAGAATCACAGAATGGATTGGGTTGGAAAAGACCTCCGAGATCATCAAGTCCAACCCTTGGGCCAACTCCAGTCCCTTTACCAGATCATGGCACTCAGTGCCACGGCCAAGCTCACTTGAAAAACCTCCAGGCATGGGGAATCCACNCAAAGACATTTATTACACACAGCAAACAGTTTATATATGGTTGGAACTACAGCTTATTGGCTAAAAAGAGTTACACAACACAACGCTAGAAACTTCAATTGCTTAGACCCCCACATCTCACAAGTCCCATGTTTGTAGTAACTCATCCTAGATGTTTTCAAGCACCTCTCCGGTGTGCTGTGAGAAACCTGAGGAGCTCCCATGAGAAGCCAACTCCTCTGAGCAGCTGGGACTTATTTATTCTCTGATGCCTTCAGTCTCACAGGGTCTTCTATAGATCTGAATTGCTCACTTTCGATTTTACTGTAACTACACAGGGACACCTTCCACCAGCCCAGGTTGCTTCAAGACCTGTCCAACCTGGCTTTGGACACTCCCAGATCTGGGGCATCCACAGACTCCCTGGGCAACCTGTGCCACTGTCCAACCACCTTCACAGCAAGAAATATCTCCTTAATATCTCACCTACATTTCCCCTCTTTCAGTTTGTGCCCATCACTGCTTGTCCCATGACTGCAGTTGTGGCACCACAACCTGCTGCCCCCAGGTAACATTCAGGTGTGCTGGGGGAAGGGGCAACCCCACCCTGAGGGGCTGAGCACCCCCACCCTGAGGGGCTGAGCACCCTCCAAGCCCAGGCTCCTGCCTGCAAAGCCCTTTGGGATCCAGCCAGATGAGGGACTGGGAGATGGGACAAAGCTCATGGCCCAGCCCATGCTGGGGACCGAGCTGCCCACCCCTGGGGAGGCTGGGGCAGGGAGGAGGGTGAACACAGGGCTGTGCCATGCCCTGCACCCGCTGCCCAGCTCAGGGCTGGCACTGGGAACTGGCCTGCACACCATTGTTTTCATTCAGGGAGGCTGCCACGGCCCTGCCAATATTTACAAAGAGAAAGCTGGGTTTAATCTCCCGGTGCTGGGAAAGGAGGATGCAGATGGTGCGAAGGGGGCGTTTGCCACAGATAAAGCCAGCGACTGAAGTGGCTGCCAGGGGCTCTCTGCCCGCCCCCAGTGCTGGGAAAAACATGTTGTTGCAGGTGGAGTGTGCTCAGGAGCTGCCCTGAGCTGCCCACAGCCCCAGGGCACCCCACACCTGCTGGGGGAGGGCAGGGGGAAACACAGGGATGCAGAGAAGGGCTCAGGGTGGCCAACACCAGCCCCAAAGGGGCCCTGTTACAGCCAGGGATTATCTGCAGGGAGAGGTTCTTTTGCTCCATAAAAACAGCTCCCCCCTGTAGGTGTTCCCCTACCTGAGACCCAGCCCCAGGAGCACAAGGAGATGACAAAGGGTTTGGCCAAAGAGAGCTCATGGTCACCCCAGCAGATGCCACCAAGGAGGACCTGATGGCTTTGTAGCTCACAGATACCTGAGGAGCTCCCAGAGAATGGCATCACATCCCAGGAGCAGCCCCCAGACTGCAGACATGGCCCTTTGGGCAGGACCCAGCACACACTGAGGGGTCTGCATGGCATTCCAAACTGCAGTGTCACAGTGAGGACACACTCAGCCTGACACCTCCAGTGCCCTGAGCTGGTGCCCAGCAGAGCCCAGGGCTGTTCTCTCACCACTGCCCCCCCAGCTGTGCCAGCAGACACATTCCTGGTGTGGTCATGGAATGACACACTGGTTGTGATTGGAGGGGACCCTTAAGGTCATATCCTTCCATCTCCTGCCATGGGCAGGGACACCTTCCACCAGCCCAGGTTGCTCCAAGCCCTGTCCAGCCTGGCCTTGGGCACTTCCAGGGATGGGGCAGCCACAGCTTCTCTGGGCAACCTCTGTCCTGGGGTGGATGTTCCCCTCACAGATGAGGGGATGCCCTTCAGCTCCTTCCCCTGGGCTGCTCTCCCCCCCAGGCTCAGGGCAGGGTGGTTTGGGAACAGGGCACCCAGCCCAGCTCTGCCACCCCTGGCATCGAACATTCCGAGTGTTGGTTTGGGGCCAAACCCAGCAGAGATCCCGGAGGGGAAGTCCCTCGGAAACAGACTCCAGACTACAATGGCTTTCAATCCCAGAGCAAACCTTCCAGCAGCACAACAGCCTGGGAATATCCTGTGCACAAAACAGGGCAACTGCTGCCTGGTTACTTCATGCCCCACGGAGCAAGGTCTGATGAGAAAGTTCTGTTTGCTCCTGCGGGGAGGTGGGAGGGACCTCAGCTCTTCCTGTGGCTTTTGGACTGCTGGGCACACTGGTGGTGCCCAAAAAGCAAACACTGGCAGCCACAGCAGGAGCCCTACTGAAATTTAGGATTACCAAAAGGATGCCAGGGGTGCTGCAGCAGGTGATGTGCGGGAGCTGCAGGGCAGGGCACAGCAATCTCGGTGTGGCTTGTTGCTGTGGGACTGGTTTTTGGGAGCACTGCCTGATGGCATGGCCTGGGGGATGCCCAGGGAGGGTGGCAATGCCCCATTCCTGGAAGTGCCCAAGGCCAGGCTGGACAGGGCTTGGAGCAACCTGGGCTATGGAAGGTGTCCCTGCCCATGGCAGGGGTGGAAGGAGATGAGCTTTAAGATCCCTTCCCACCCAAAGCAGTCTGGGATTTTATGCAAAGCCTTCAGTAGGAAAAGCCATCCTGAAGAACCTTTTCCACCCACTCTGGAGCAGCCAGTGAGGACACAGGGCTCGCTGTGTTTTCCCAGGCCAGCAGGTTGTCATTAAGTGGCTCATCAGATAACAGCCTTCACAGGAATTCCCCAGCCCTGAGACAAGCCAGGCACACAGTTTGTGCTGAAAGCACCACTCTGGCAAACAGAGAGCAAGTGCAGCCCCTTCCTGCTCTGCAAACACCCTTTGCTCTCAGGGCAGATCAGAGCTGAGCAGCCCCAGGAACACCAAGCTTAGTCACCTGCTGCCAGCACAGCCCCAGAACTTTCCACCCTCTCCCCAGCACAGCCCCATGGACAGCGAGCTCCAGCCTGTGCAGACAGCCCTAGGGCCCTCCAAAACCACCCTGTGGTGCCTGGGCCTTTTTAAAATCTCTCCAGTACTGTGACTGCCCCATATCAACTCTTCTTTTTGCCAGCAGCTGGGAAATGTGACCCCAGAATTAAAGGTGGGGGGAAAAAACACATTTTTTGGGTCTCTCAAAACTCAGATTCAGGTTGAGCTGTGTAAAAATGCACAAAACCAGGGAAGAAGAGTGCTCTGTTTATCTGTTCCTCCAGCTGGGACAGAAGCACTCCCTGCCCTGCCCAAAGAGCCCTGAACTGGGAGCTGGCACTGCCCAGGCACTGTCCCTGTCCCCAGGCTGTGGGTTATGCCAGGCTGGGGTTCTGCTGCTGGTGCCATCCCACAACATCTAACCCAGGTGAACCCATAAAGACAGAGGAGATGAAACCCAGGGTGTGTCTGCACAGAGAGCAGCCTGACCACCAACTCCAGAGCCACCAATGTGTGAGCTCAGTCTCCAGGGACATTCCAGGAGAGCCCTGACTTGGGCCAGGGGAACATTTCAGCTGCAGCTGAAATTTGGGGTGTGTCACTGGGTGCTGGGTAGGGCAGCTCAGGAATGCCTCAGCATTTGGGGTAATCTGCACAAGGGTTCATGGCACAACATCCCTCAGAAGGAGTTTTCCAAATGCTGGTCTTGGTCTAATGTTGTCTCACTGCACCTGCAGCTTGGACTTGCCAGCACCACACAGAGAAATCCAGGAGCAGGGACAGGCTCAAGGAAAACAGAAAGCCCTACTCAGGAAAGAGTTAAGCTCTTGTTGGAAGTGTGAGATGACAAAGAGACTCAGAGTGAGTGTCCGGCCTTCACGTGAGCTGAGTGACTCAAGGCTTGAGGAACCTTTCCAACATCCCAGAAATGAGCCACAGAGGAAGCAAAGGAAATGTCAGAGAGCACGAAAGGATTTTTCATCTGTAACATCTCCTGGCCACCAGCAGCAGGACACAGCAGGACTGGGGACAGGAGGAAGAAGGCAGAGGAACACACTTCATGTTCTGTCAGTGTGTCTCACATTCATGTCATAGAACTGGTGAGAGCAGGTACCAAGGAGTCATCTGGATTGGTTCTGCTTGAAGTGCTGTGACAGCCCAACCCCTCGAGCCCTGTCTGCAGTGCCCACTGCCCCCAGCCCAGGGGACCCCAGCAGAGAAATTACAGCCACAAATCTGACAAACACCATCTCTTTTCCTATTAGGAGTTAGAGGAAACTGGGATCAGATTCCACCAGAGCACACAGCCCATTCCACAGGCAAAGGCTCATCTCCTCTGCCTTCTCCCTTCCTACAGGTCCTCACCAAACAACCTCACCTTAGCTACTCACTTGATCACGTAGGTTTGATGTCCCCCCTGGCCAGCCCTGCTGCCCTTTTCCCTACCACCAAACCATCTGCCTGAGTGCCCTCTAGATCTGCCAAGACAGTGCCCAAAGAAGCTGCTTGTGAGCTCTCCTGATGACACTTCTAGAACAGCCACCTTCAGGATCACCCAGGCATGTAATACCTGCCACGTCCCAGCCTGTCCCCGAGCCTTGACATCCTCTGTGCCATCAGTAAATTGCTTTTCCAGCATTTAGATCTGCTGGATGGAGACAGAAAGCTGAGTTCTCCCTGTTCTTTCCCTCTGGGACAATGCCACATCCCAAAGGGCAGTAAATCCCAGAAGCACAGAACACGCTGAGTTGGAAGAACCCACAAGGACCATCCAGTCCAACTCCTGGCCCTGCACGGGCCCATCCCCAAGAGTCACACCCTGTGCCCCAGAGCATCATCCAAACCCTCGTGGAGCTCTGGCAGCCTTGGGGCTGTGCCCACTGCCCTGGGGAGCCTGGTCAGTGCCCACCACCCTCCGGGGGAAGAGCCTTTGCCTGAGATCCAACCTGAGCCTGCCCTGGCACAACTGAGTGATGTTCACTCGCAGCAGGAACAGAGAATACTTTGGGGAATTAACTCCCTTCTGGAACAAACTGGGCCCTGTGCAGTGAAGCACATTTCCACAGCCCACAGCACTGCCCCACTACAGCTTGGGCCAGTTTAGAGAGCATTCCCTCAAAGCACTCCCTTGCCAGCAGCAGGGACACAGGGCAAGGGTGTGAACAGGAACAGAGTCATCAGGGGACCCCACTGTGGGATGTGTCCAGGGGACACACAGGGATGATCAGGTTGCTCAGAGAAGCTGTGGCTGCCCCATCCTGGAAGTGTCTAAGGCCAGGTTGGACAGGACTTGGAGCTGCCTGGTCTATGGAAGGTGTCCCCATGATCTTTAAGGTCCCTTCCAACCCATACCAGTCTGGAATTCTCTGAGGGACAGTGGCATTTCTCTGACACTCATCCAGAGGCTCTTCTTGGGCATCCCCAAGGCCAACCAAGCTCAAGCACAAAGTCACAGCAGCTCAGGGAGTCGCTACTGGAAAGGTTTTCTTGTTAGAGCAGTTTCCCAAGTGAAACTCCAGTGTCTGCAGATGAAAACTTCCAAAGAAAAAAGAAGATCCAATTTGCTAGGGCTTTTCAAAGGAAAAACTTACTGAGCTATTTGATTTTAAGTCCATTTGGTCTGAATGTGTTGGGTTTGAATCAAACACGTCTAACAATGCAATAAAACACTGATGTGCAGTTTCCTCTCAGCAGGACATTTCCGGAGCAGGGAAGGGTGTGAACAGCCCTGGACCTCAGTCACGGCTCCACACTGGTCCCTCTGAGGCTGCTCATTCCCACCATGGCAGGAGGTGTGTGGGCACTGCAGGGAATGGCATGGGGATGAGGGGAAAAGAGGCCAAATTCCCACACTCCAAGTCCTCTGCGGTGCAGGAATGTGGGTCCACACTCAGAATCACACATTAGTTTGGGCTGGAAGGGACTGTAAAGCTCATCTGGTTCTAATCCCCTGCCATGGGCAGGGACACCTCCCACCAGCCCAGGTGGCTCCAAGCCCTGTCCAACCTGGCCTTGGATACTCCCAGGGATGGGGCAGCCACAGCTTCTCTGCCCAACTTGTGCCAGTGCCACCTATTCCAGTGCTCAAATCAGTCCAAAGCTTTTGCAGACTGGATTTGTTCAACAGAAACACACAAACTGTGCCATTTGGCTTTGAGATCCTGAAAGGGATGACGCCCCAGGCCAGATCTGAACCCATTGGTGGGACATTTTCATGTATCAGTTGGCAAATAGAAAAGTTAGAGAAGCTGTAATGGCCATAAACTGAAACACAAGGAGTTACTCCTCAATATGAGGAAGAACTTCTTTCCATGGAGGTGGCAGAGCACTGGCACAGCTGCCCAGGGAGGGCCTGGAGTCTCCCTCTCTGGAGACATTCCCAACCCACCTGGATGTGTTCCTGTGTCACCTGCTCTGGGTGACTCTGCCTTGGCAGGGGGTTGGGCTGGATCATCTCCAGAGGGCCCTTCCAACCCCAACTATTCTGTGATTCCAGGTACACACAGTGTTCCTGAGATCCAAAGGTACCATGTTCACTTCCAAAATCCTGGCTGGGACTAACAGAGCTGCCCCATGACCACCAGAAGGAACAAATTCTCCCAACAGAAGAGCTCAGTGGAGAACCTTCCTTTACTTCTGCTGGAGCGGCGCCAGAGAAGAGCAACGAGGCTGGAGAAGGGAGTGGAGCACAAGTGCTGTGGGGAGAGGCTGAGGGAGCTGGGGGTGTTTGTGCTGGAGAAGAGGAGGCTGAGAGGTGACCTCAGCACTGTCTGGAAGTGCCAGAAGGGAAGTTGTGGNTTCTATGATTGTATCCAACACCAACCTATATTTGGCCCTTTTAGGATGCCACATGCCCCACCAGAACCACCTGCACTCAGGATCTCCCCACACTGCAATTCCCACCTTGAGAGGCTGTAAAACAAACAGCCCTTGTGCTGGAACCTCCACCAGGCTCTACAGCTCACTTTTAGCTCTCTGTCTGCAAACAGCCACGTTGTGCAGGGTTTAAACTCTGGGCAGAGATTTATTGCACACAGTCAGACAGGATGACTAGCAGTGGCTTTTTTCTGACACTCCCTGAAGGTTGGAATCTTCTCTCTTGTTTAAAATAAATGAAGCAACTCCCAGACACTGGGACATGCTTTCATTTTGGATCACGTCAGATCCAAATGTGAATTTGTGACCTTATGGGTGAGAACATTACTCAGAAAGCCTTGAGCTGAGCAGTGGCAGGAGGCTGCAGCTCAAGGCTTGAGCAGAGAGCCCTTCCCACAGCAAAGGCAGTGCCACCAGCCCCTGGGCTCCCTTTCAGCTCCCAGCAGCACTAAATGCATTAGTGCTCATTGCAGATGATTTGTGGGCAAGAAGCAGCAGCACAAGAGCTTCCACCAACCCCCGGCCCTGTCACAGCCTCACAGTGGATGTGTCTGCCCAGGGTGACAGGAACTGGGATAACACAGCACCAAAGCCCAGAGCCACCCCCTCCACCCAGACAGGAGCTGCTGGAAGGGCTGAGCCAGCAGAAGGCTCCAGGCCTGGATCCAAAGTAGCGTGGCCAGCAGGCCCAGGGCAGTGAGCCTTCCCCTGGACTCTGCCTTGGGGAGGCCACACCTTGAGTGTTGTGTTGAGTTGTGGGCCCCTGAGTTGAGGCAAGAGATTGAGGGGCTGGAGCGGGGCCAGAGAAGAGCAACAAGGCTGGAGAAGGGAGTGGAGCACAAGTGCTGTGGGGAGAGGCTGAGGGAGCTGGGGGTGTTTGTGCTGGAGAAGAGGAGGCTGAGAGGTGACCTCAGCACTGTCTGGAAGTGCCTGAAGGGAAGTTGTGGCCAGGTGGGGGTTGGTCTCTTCTCCCAGGCACTCAGCAATAGGACAAGGGGGCACGGGGGGCTCAAGCTCTGCCAGGGGAAATTGAAGTTGGAGAGCAGAAAAAACTTCTTTGCAGAGAGAGTGCTGAGGGATTGGAATGGGCTGCCCAGAGAGGGGGTGGATTCCCCATCCCTGGAGGTTTTTCAGCTGAGCTTGGCCGTGGCACTGAGTGCCATGATCTGGTAAAGGGAGTGGAGTTGGCCCAAGGGTTGGACTTGATGATCTTGGACGTCTTTCCCAACCCAATCCATTCTGTGATTCTATGATACAGAGCTGCTGACACACCCAGGGCTGGAGCATGTGCTGCAGGGAGGGACAGCAGCAGGTCAGGAGAGGAAGAGACCCTTCAGGGTGAGCTGGGACCAGAAAGCTTCATCAGCACGTGTATCCTTCCCTTGGGCACCTTCTCCACCCTTATCCTGCCCAGCTGCCACAAGCACTCAGGGTGGGCAGCAGGACAGCCACACCTGGCAGCAGGACTCAGCTGCAGGGCACTGCTGCACCACATCCCTGGGACCCTGAGGGTGCCAGCAGAGTGCCAGTGCCACCCTCCTGCCAGGGGTGCCCTCCTGAGCCTCCCTGCACCCTGACTGCAGCAGCCTGGGGATGCTCTCAAAGCAGAGCCAGCCCCTCTCCAGGGCAATGCATTCCTGCACAGGGAAACTGCCTTTTGCCACAGTCAGGAAGGAGGCTGAGCCTGGCACCAGGGCAAAAGAAGGTGGCACAGCCGGGAGAGTGACACTGATTGGACACCACATCCATGAGGGAATGGGGAGAGCCCAGAGACCCCCCTGAGCTCCATGTGTGCTGCACCCCGAGAATGCCCCTTCCCTGTGCCCATGCCTCACACCCAGCCCACTGCAAAAACAACCTTCACACCACAAACCCCCACTTCCCCAAGCCCAACAAGGCCCCCAAGCCCCCCTAAATGCCCCTGTGAGCACCCATCCTGCAGGAATGTCTTTGAGGGGACCATCCCCTCCGTCCCACAGGCTGTGAAGGGTTAAAACCTCCTGGTGACACCCCCACAACCCTGTAACTAAAGCTTTGCTCCCAAAGTGTGGCTGCAAAGAAAAGACAGACAAGCTGAAGGTAACTTTCTTCCTGGCTTCCCTGCAGGAAGATGCTGGAATGCTCCCACCACAGCATCCCATCCTTTCAGAAGAGCCTCTCCCAGGTTCTGACCCCACCGAGGACAGTTCCCTGAGGACACAACCCCTTTGCTGCAGAACTGAGAGGTTCCTGCTCTCCTGCCCCAGCCCCTGCAGCCTGGTCACCCTCTCCATGTGGCTCCTGGGCTGGTGACCTGCAGGTCACTGTTTCCCAGAAGGGAAGTCAGGAGGGCACCATCCTGCCCTGGCTCTCTGCCCACTCACACACACATCCCCCACTCTGTGCCTCAGCTTCCCTTTTTGAGTCCAAATTTCCCACTGCTGCAGAGCCTGATGGCACCTCCAGCTGGAAGGTCACTGTCCCCTTCACCTCGAGGCCAGATGTGCTGATCTCCCTGGCTCCATGCCCACCACCAGCCTCAAAGCAACCCCGTGGGGGCTGGGAGGGAAGGGATGGCACAGGGAACATCCCGCTTGGCAAGGGGCTGTCCCAGTGTCACCTGTCAGCCTGGGCTGGCACAGAAGGGGGGTGAACACCCACTCCTGGGTGAGGCACATGGCACAGCTGCTAGTTAGGAAGCTCCCACTCCACTTGTGACCTGCTCCAAAACACCCTGGGCAGACAGGAGGAACAAAGAGGGTTTGCAGAATCCCCCCAGTGTGGCCAGTCCAGACCTGCTGTCCTCTGAGGGAGAGTGTGCAGGTGGGAAACAAAATGTGTCCCATTCTCTACACAACTACTGCACTGCAGCCACAGTGGACATCAGGAATCTCAGTCACCAGAGCCCTTACAGCCAATTACACCCTCAGAAGAAAGCCCAGCACTTCATTACACCCTGACAAAGACAGCTCTTCACCTCTCAAGATCTCATGAAACACAGCCAGCTCTTTTTCAGTCACTTCTCCTGAGGAGCTCAGAGCTGCTAAATTAAATATCAGGCTCTGAGTGCATGAGAAAATGACCGAGTGCCTCATCCTGCTGCCAATGCCCGAGCACAGGAGCAGCTGGCAGGGAGCCCAGGCCAGGCTGGCATGACCCTGGCATACACACTGAGGGGCAGCTCAGCTCCTGCCCAGGGCAGACAGGGAAGGACTCAGAGGGGAAGGGAAGAGGGAAGTCACCAGCAGTGGTGACACAGCGAGTCGTGCCCTGGCTCTGGTCCCAACCACTCAAGGTGAACAACTTCCATTCAGAGCATTTTCACCCAACTCTCACAATGGCTCATTATTCTGTGGTGCTGCTGAGCAATGTTTGCCTTTCTCCTCTGTGCCCTGGGGATCTTTCCCAGATCCACGTTTCCACCTCCGAAAATACAAGGCCTTGGAAGCAGGAACACAGTAAAGTCACTTGAAAAGGGAAAAAACCCACAGTGCTCAGTGATTAGGGAGGTCCAGTCAGTGTGAACCAATTCTGCGGTTTCCTTGACTGCCTCATGACACAAACAGGACGGTGCCAATGGCTGGGTGACCCCAAACCTGCTGCGCAGAATCACACAGAGTTGGAAGGGACCCACAAGGATCATGGAGTGAATGGCCTATGGGCATCAAACCCATGAGCTTGGTGTTGTTATAACCATGCTCTGACCAGCTGGGCTAATCTCAGGTTACAGCATTTAGCCACATGTAGGTTTAGAGCTATGATTCTATGTCTTTTAGACTGATCTTCCTTATTTTATCTGAGGGCTTCAAACCTGGGTGCTTGAAGACAAGAAAAACAAGATGCTTTAAAAAATAAAGAGCAAAGAGTTGGCAAGGAAATCTGCCCTGGGTGAAAGAATCCCAAAACAAGTGAGATGCCTCAAAGAGGATCTACTGGGGGAAGGGGAAAAGAAACCTGCCCCAGTGCTGCCCATCCTCCCCATTCACACTCATTTCAGCAGCTTCTCACAGCCATTCCATTTCTTTTCCAGGCCTCTGGCAAATTAATTAACAAGGAAGTGAAAATCAGCCTGGTCAGTGCTCCTGGCCCCAGCAGAAGGGAGCAGAGCTGCTCAGCTCCCACTCCAGAGTTAAGGCAGAAAACAGCACCACTCACCTCTGCAAGGTAAAGGATGCAGAACTTCCGATCTTCAGAACCTGGAACGAGGGAAAAACAGGATGAGAACGAAGCTGCAGCTGCATTTCTGCAAGTGGAGCCACTGGCAGAGGAACTGGCTGAGGGACAGAGCTGGATGAATATTTATTGTTGTGCCCCTGCAGTACCAGGCTGTGATGTGGGTGATGTATGTGGCATCTGTCGGGGCTGGGCACAGGCAGGCTGTGCCTCATGGCATCCTGCATGGGCTCCCTGAGCTGGCACCGATCCTCCTCTGCCTTTGGCCTTCTGGGAAAGGCTTTGTCCCTGCAGAGGCCACATCCAGGCTCTCCTGCCCAAGCTGCCATGGCATGTGCAGCCTGGGGGACCCTCCCAGGGGTGCAGAAGTGCTGCAGTGCCCATGGATCTTTCTCATTTTACCTCTGTGGACACTTTGCTCCCAAGAGCAGACAGAGAAGCTCCTGTTCCCATCTCGTTGCTCATTCCCAGCCTCTTGTCTTGCTGTCTGTCCCAGCCTCCATCATTCCAGTGGCCAGGGACAGTGACTCTCCAAGGAGATGGAGCTGAATCCCAGGGCAATGGGAAGTGGCTGACACAGGACAGAGGGAAGACATCCTGCTCCACTGGGCTAAGGGCAAAGTCCCCACCAGCATGGAGCCACTCAGGAGACCTGGCCAAGGATCTGCCCTTCCACAGTCTGGGGAAAGGAGATATTGCTGGGGACAATGGAATGACCAGCACTGATCCACATCTTCCTAAATCATGGAGTGGCCCAGAACAGCTCCTCATCTTGCTGCCAGCTATCCCAGGGGATGGGTTACACTGCAGCTGCCCCACCAGGCTGGTTCCTGCATGTCTAACCTTCCCTGTACCAAACAAATAGGCAGCCCTGAAGATTGGCCCCGGCCTTTGTGTGTCCCCAGCCCTGAGGGAAGTCAGCTCCTGGCATAGCTCAGCCTCACAGGAGGACACAAGGCTGCACCAGGACATGGTCACCTCAACTCCAAACCAGGACATCCCATCTCCAGGAGCTGGTTTGCTCCTTCACACCATCCTGCCCTGCACCAGCTCTGCCCTTGGCAGCAGGCAGCACCACGGGGCTGCATCTTTCCTAATGCCCTTAATGAGCACATTATCTGTGCCATGAGATCAGAGCTGCAGCCTGGGCACGGCTGCAGATGCCACTGAAAGCAGTGTCAGCACAAGCTCTGCTTCATTTCACCAGCCTGAGCTGTGCTCAGAGGGAACAGGCTCTGCTCAGTGCTGCAAACACCCTGTTCCCCAGAGGAGAGCAATTCTGCTGCAGGCAGCAGCCAAATGTCAGCCCAAGAGCTGTGACCCACCCAGGGACTCAGATGCCTCCTGAGTCACCCCATGGGCAAAGTGAAACCCAGGAAGAAGTGGTCTGGGGCCCTGTGCCAGCTGTGTCTTCCATCTGCCCTTTGGAGGGTTGCAGGTTTGTCTCCACTGCCAGCTTTGCTTTCCAAGCACATTGCAGGAGATGGCCTGGAATCCCACTAAGGAGACTCCAGGACACAGTGTCCCAGCAGCTGCTGCAGCCCAGCACCATGTGGAGCCCCTGTGTGCTCCCAAAACCTTCCCCCTGGGCAGGGGGAGGGGCAGGGAAGCAGCCTGGCCCCAGGGCTGCCCCTGAAAATCCCCACTCTCAGAAGAAGAGCCATGCTGGACCATGCCATGGGCCTGGTGGGGAGCCCGTGTCTCACCTGTGCACCACAGAACACCATTCACTGACCCCCCAGCACTGCCCAAGCTCTGAGAATCACAGAATCATAGAATGGGTTGGGTTGGAAAAGACCTCCGAGATCATCAAGTCCAACCCTTGGGCCAACTCCAGTCCCGTCACCAGATCATGGCACTCAGTGCCACGGCCAAGCTCACCTTAAAAACCTCCAGGGATGGGGAATCCACCCCCTCTCTGGGCAGCCCATTCCAATCCCTCAGCACTCTCTCTGCAAAGAAGTTTTTTCTGCTCTCCAACTTCAATTTCCCCTGGCAGAGCTTGAGCCCCCCGTGCCCCCTTGTCCTATTGCTGAGTGCCTGGGAGAAGAGACCAACCCCCACCTGGCCACAACTTCCCTGATGTGGCACTTCCAGACAGTGCTGAGGTCACCTCTGAGCCTCCTCTTCTCCAGGCTAAGAGGGTTCTTCCAGAACCCTCTTCCATAAATCCCAACAAGACCATCAGGGAGCATGGTCCTTGCTAAGCCAAAGCCTCTGATGGGAGCCCCTCAGGCAGGGCTTTCCCCCTCAGGGGAGGGTTTGGAGGCAGGATCTGAACCTGCTGCTGACACACCAAGGATCCACCATCCCCTTCTGCTGCTCTTCCTTCCCGAGTGCTCAGCAGTGCAACCTCCCAGCTCCCCAGGCAGGCTCTGCTCCTCCCTGCAGCAGCACCACAGCCCTGCAGGCTGCCCTCCAAGGCAGATTCCAGAGCAGCACATCCCAGCCACAGTGCCCCAGGAGCTGGAACTGTGTTTTCCTGATTGATGTGAGGAACAACATCATTCTCAGTAAAAAAAGGTGATGCTGGAGTGTAACAGCCCAGGGAATGACCTGGCATCTCTTGGGCTTCTGTTGATTCCTTCTGATCCCAACAAGGTCCACCAAATTCCCTTTCAAACTCCTCTCCACTGAGTATGAATCTTGGCACCAGGAAACCCCACAGCCAGGAACTCCTGTTCCCTGTCCCTCTGACACTCCCTGCTACCCGTGACCAAGCAGCCCAGTGCCCACAGGACCTACAAAGCAGGGAGCCAGCCTAGGCTAAGGAATAGCTTAAACCCCATTTTCTCCCCGTAGCTGCCTTTGGGCAGAACAAACAGGAGGTGAGAGTGTGGCTGCCCAGCCCAGCAGCTGGGCTGGAGCCAGGGCCAAGCCCTGGGGAGGCACAGGGGGAGGCTGGAGGGCAACGGCAGAGCCAGGAAGGACAGACCCAGGTGCACATTTCACCACAAACCAGCTCTGCCAAATTCCTCCAACAGGAGGGTTTGCAGTTCTCAGAGGGTCAGGCTGGAGCAGCAGAGCCTGATGTGCCCTGGAGCCATGAGATGAGCACAGAGACCAGGAAAAACACGGAGAAAGGCACAGCCTCACCCCATGGAGGGGCAGATGCCCAGGCTGCTCCAGGGCTCTGCTCCCCACGCCTTCAGTGACAGCAGCACAGCACAAACTCTAAGTCAAATTCAGGGGAAAATTAAAAGGAAATAAGCAGGAGTAAAAAAAACTCACTTGAAGATATTTCCTTTTCTTCCTGGTGTGCTGTGGTGGTTCCAGAGGAGCAGGAACCGTCCCTGAGCTGGGCTGTGCTCAGCACCAGCAGGAGGTGTGAGCTCGGTGGGGACACGTCCCCCTCCCAGCTGAGCCTGGTCCTGCACACCCACAGTGACTGACACAGCTCCCAGCACCGCCCTGGCACTGCCACTTCCCTGTGCAGCCCATGCAAAACACCCAGGACATGGGTGGTGCATGCCTGGTATTGAGTCAAAAAGATGGGCAAGCAGGGCAGATGGTGCTGCCCCTTTGCACAGCCTCTGTGCAGGGCCCAGGGCCCTGTGGCAATGCCCACGGGGAGGGCAGGCACCCTGATGCCCAGATCCTCCTATCTGCTCAGGAAGGACAGGGCTGTGCCCAGTACCCAGGGCAGGGGGCTGGGGGACCCTGAGTGCTGCTTGGGCAGAGAGGGAGCACATCCACACCTGGCTGCCAAGGGGGGACAAGCACATGTCCCTGGGGAAGTGTGGCAGCGTCCCTGGGTCCCTGGGTGCCCCTCACCATGCCAGCAGGGAGAAGCTTTGGCAGGAGAGAAGGCCCATAAACCAGTTTATCTTGGACCTGTAAGATCCAGCAGGTTGGGATGTCAAGGACAGAGAAGCAGCCCATGAGAAGTCCTTGTCTGCAGAATCCTGGGTGGAGATGGGGGTGTCCCAGTTCAGCAGGTGGGACCAGTTTGTCCCTGTGTGGGGGTGACCAAAGCTGGGCATTCTAAACCCTCTGGGCCATTGCCCACCAACTGGCACCAATGGCCCATTGGCAGCAGCTGCCCAGGGCACAGCTGAGCCCTCAGCCTGGCAGCTGGCTGGGAAAGAAGCCTGGCAGAGGAGCTGGGAGAACTCCCCTCCAGGGACTCCTTGCCACCTCCACACCCACCTCAGGCCTCAGCTCTGCTCAGGGGCCACCAACCAGTCCAAAATCCCCCCTGACTCCCACACTCACATCCCCCACTCTGCAACTCCCTGCCCTGGGGGACCCACTGGGAGCTCCCACCCAAACCTCAGGGGACACAATCTGGGGGTTTGGGGACTGGGGGAACCACTCCTTGGATCCAGAGGAGGAGCAGAGCCTGGCCAGGAGGAGCCCACCACTCTCCACCAGACTGGGACATCATCTGCACCAACAGCTTTGGCCCTTCCTTTTCCTTTGCACTCGGGGGAACCACGTGGGGCTCAGCACAGGGGCCACCAAACCCCACTGTATTTGTGCCCCAGGGGGCTGGGTTACACTGCTGGGCTTGGGGGTTAAACCCAATTTCTCTTTGTGCCATTGCATTTCTTGTAATATTGTTATTAAATTGTAACTCTGACTTATAATCTCTCCTGAGCTGGGTTCATTTCTCCTGCCAGTTTACCTTTAAACCAGCACAGGGGATGCTCACCCAGCTGCAAACAGGAACCCCCTTCTCTGTCCCAAAGCTGAGCACACCCTCCCAGGGGGAGCAGGATCCCAGGGCATGGAAATTCCCACAGCATGCAGCGAGGAAGCCAGCCCTGTCTCCCTGGGAACCTTGGCTGGCCTGGGGCTCATCAGCCCTGCTGGGCTCCCCAAGCAGGAAGACAGTGCATTGTGAGGCAGATCAGAGTGATTTGCTCCAGCACAGAGCAGCGAGAGGCAGGAACAGGAAACAGCACAATGGGCCTGAGCAACCGGAGATGTCCCAATTGTTGGAGCAGCAAAACGCCTGTTCCTATCAATGTGCCATTCCCTGAGTCAGGAGAGCCACTGGAAAGCCCTGCCAGGAGGGACACACAACTTGTTGCTCTTCCCACCCACCTTTGAGGCAGCCCTGCCCAAGCCAGGGGGGTTTGAGCTGCCTGAACAGCAGCTGTGCTGGTCCCATGGTGTACAAGGCACAGTTCAGTGTTATAGGGACCTACAGCCCCTTTGGAGAGGCTTGGGAGGCTATTCCAGATGTGATCCAGCCAAGCTATTATTGCAACAAGGAAATCAGGGGCAAAAACTGCTCACAAAATCACCTATATTTGGCTATTCCAGATGTGATCCAGCCAAGCCATTATTGCAACAAGGAAATTAGGGGCAGAAAACTGATCACAAAACCACCTACATCCCCTTTGGAGAGGCTTGTGAGGCTATTCCATATGTGATCCAGCCAAGTTATTATTGCAACAAGGAAATCCATGGTAGAAAACTGCCCCCAAAACCACCTACATCCCCTTTGGAGAGGCTTGGGAGGCTATTCCAGATGTGATCCAGCCAAGCTATTATTGCAACAAGGAAATCCATGGTAGAAAACTGCCCCCAAAACCACCTACATCCCCTTTGGAGAGGCTTGGGAGGCTATTCCAGATGTGATCCAGCCAAGCTATTATTGCAACAAGGAAATCCATGGTAGAAAACTGCCCCCAAAACCACCTACATCCCCTTTGGAGAGGCTTGGGAGGCTATTCCAGATGTGATCCAGCCAAGCTATTATTGCAACAAGGAAATCCATGGTAGAAAACTGCCCCCAAAACCACCTACATCCCCTTTGGAGAGGCTTGGGAGGCTATTCCAGATGTGATCCAGCCAAGCTATTATTGCAACAAGGAAATCCATGGTAGAAAACTGCCCCCAAAACCACCTACATCCCCTTTGGAGAGGCTTGGGAGGCTATTCCAGATGTGATCCAGCCAAGCTATTATTGCAACAAGGAAATCCATGGTAGAAAACTGCCCCCAAAACCACCTACATCCCCTTTGGAGAGGCTTGGGAGGCTATTCCAGATGTGATCCAGCCAAGCTATTATTGCAACAAGGAAATCCATGGTAGAAAACTGCCCCCAAAACCACCTACATCCCCTTTGGAGAGGCTTGGGAGGCTATTCCAGATGTGATCCAGCCAAGCTATTATTGCAACAAGGAAATCCATGGTAGAAAACTGCCCCCAAAACCACCTACATCCCCTTTGGAGAGGCTTGGGAGGCTATTCCAGATGTGATCCAGCCAAGCTATTATTGCAACAAGGAAATCCATGGTAGAAAACTGCCCCCAAAACCACCTACATCCCCTTTGGAGAGGCTTGGGAGGCTATTCCAGATGTGATCCAGCCAAGCTATTATTGCAACAAGGAAATCCATGGTAGAAAACTGCCCCCAAAACCACCTACATCCCCTTTGGAGAGGCTTGGGAGGCTATTCCAGATGTGATCCAGCCAAGCTATTATTGCAACAAGGAAATCCATGGTAGAAAACTGCCCCCAAAACCACCTACATCCCCTTTGGAGAGGCTTGGGAGGCTATTCCAGATGTGATCCAGCCAAGCTATTATTGCAACAAGGAAATCCATGGTAGAAAACTGCCCCCAAAACCACCTACATCCCCTTTGGAGAGGCTTGGGAGGCTATTCCAGATGTGATCCAGCCAAGCTATTATTGCAACAAGGAAATCCATGGTAGAAAACTGCCCCCAAAACCACCTACATCCCCTTTGGAGAGGCTTGGGAGGCTATTCCAGATGTGATCCAGCCAAGCTATTATTGCAACAAGGAAATCCATGGTAGAAAACTGCCCCCAAAACCACCTACATCCCCTTTGGAGAGGCTTGGGAGGCTATTCCAGATGTGATCCAGCCAAGCTATTATTGCAACAAGGAAATCCATGGTAGAAAACTGCCCCCAAAACCACCTACATCCCCTTTGGAGAGGCTTGGGAGGCTATTCCAGATGTGATCCAGCCAAGCTATTATTGCAACAAGGAAATCCATGGTAGAAAACTGCCCCCAAAACCACCTACATCCCCTTTGGAGAGGCTTGGGAGGCTATTCCAGATGTGATCCAGCCAAGCTATTATTGCAACAAGGAAATCCATGGTAGAAAACTGCCCCCAAAACCACCTACATCCCCTTTGGAGAGGCTTGGGAGGCTATTCCAGATGTGATCCAGCCAAGCTATTATTGCAACAAGGAAATCCATGGTAGAAAACTGCCCCCAAAACCACCTACATCCCCTTTGGAGAGGCTTGGGAGGCTATTCCAGATGTGATCCAGCCAAGCTATTATTGCAACAAGGAAATCCATGGTAGAAAACTGCCCCCAAAACCACCTACATCCCCTTTGGAGAGGCTTGGGAGGCTATTCCAGATGTGATCCAGCCAAGCCATTATTGCAACAAGGAAATTAGGGGCAGAAAACTGATCACAAAACCACCTACATCCCCTTTGGAGAGGCTTGTGAGGCTATTCCATATGTGATCCAGCCAAGTTATTATTGCAACAAGGAAATCCATGGTAGAAAACTGCCCCCAAAACCACCTACATCCCCTTTGGAGAGGCTTGTGAGGCTATTCCGATTACAAGAAGGAAATCCATGGTAAAAAACTGCTCACAAAATCACCTATATTCCCTTCAGAGAGGCTTGTGAGGCTATTCCTACTTACAACAAGGAAATCGGTGGCAGAAAACTGATCACAAAATCACCTACATCCCCTTTGAAGAGGCTTGTAAGGTCATTCCGGATGTGATCCAGCCAAGCTATTATTGCAACAAGGAAATCAGGGGCAAAAACTGCTCACAAAATCACCTACATTTGGCTATTCTAGATGTGATCCAGCCAAGCCATTATTGCAACAAGGAAATCCATGGTAGAAAACTGCTCACAAAATCATCTTCATCCCCTTTGGAGAGGCTTGTGAGGCTATTCCAGATGTGATGCATCCAAGTTATTATTGCACCAAGGAAATCAGTGGCAAAAACTGCTCACAAAATCACCTACATTTGGCTATTCTAGATGTGATCCAGCCAAGCCATTATTGCAACAAGGAAATCAGCGGCAGAAAACTGCTCACAAAATCTGATGTGCCTGAGGTGAGAAGACACATTCCTGTGCTGAGCTACAAACAGAGCTTGGTGTGCAGAGCCTGGAGCAGCACCAGAGAAGCTGATTTCTCCAAGCAGGTGACCAAGAGCAGTTATTCCCCAGCCTGTGGGAGCAGCCAGGGGCAGCACACACAGGGAGCAGGGACTGACCACAAGAATTCCAACAAGGAACAGTTTCTTTTATCGCTTTCTTAGAAAAAAAGCAGCGCTGAGAACACGCTCAGCAAAGCCCAGGGAAGCTTCAATGGCTTCTCTCAATGGCTCACACCGTGGGGCCCCATCTCCCTCATTGTGTTTCTGCCCACACCAAATAGGTCAGGGAATTCATCTGGAAGCACAAACGTGTCTGGAAATGGGAAATAACAACTGACAGAAGGCCTGTGGTGTCCAGCACAGAGCTGCAGATCCCCAGCACTGAGGCTCAGAACAATGTGGGGCATGTGGAGAGACACAGCTCACCCACAGAGCTCATGGCTCAGATGGGAAAAGTCCTGGGAAGTGGCAAAATTCATCCAGAAGATTATCCCAGATCTGAATTAATCCTTTTTGGTCAGGGCCACAGGACTGCATAAAGGCATTGGCTTATCAGTTCCAGAGTAATTCGAGTTGGAAGAGGCCCCTCTGGTGTTCTCTGGAATCCAGATCAGGGTGCTCAGGAAGCTGAGTCCTCAATGTCCCCAGAGATGGAGGTTCCACAACCTCTCTGGGCAACTCAATATCTGACCAACCTCATCACAGGAAAGTTTTTCCTTATATCAAATTCCTATTTCCCACATGGGGTCCCAGTCCAGGAATATCCACTGCCAGGGCTGGGGGAGGAGCTGGGGCACCAGCCCCACACTGGCACAGTCAGGGAACTGGACATGAAACAAGTCCCTACCCAGAAAGCAACCACAGCACAGAAGGAACAAGGTGAGACTGGGCCCAAGGCCAAGAAGTGGCTCCACTGTAGCAAATAGGATGTAGTAGAGCAATTCACTTGTTCCTCTTTTGACCCCAAGTAGTAAAAGGGCATCTTTGGTAAAGCCTCAGAACTTCACCTTGAAATAACCCCTTTGGAGTCTCTCCCTGCCCTAGAAGCCTCTCCATGGCCTTGGTTGGGTGGACAGGTCAGACAAGGTGGAGAGAGCCAGGACAAGGTGCCCAGCCCTGCTCCAAGGGCAGGGTTTGTTCTTTCCACCCCAGTGGGATGTGCAGGAGGATGAAGTGCAGGGGGGTGGGTGTGCAGGGGGTGTGCAGGGAATGGGTGTGCAGGGGATGGGTGTGCAGGGGA
>VWZD01008207.1:273301-284284 GCA_013396695.1 Sakesphorus luctuosus
CCCACACTGCCCCAACACCAGCCCAGCCCCACACTGCCCCCAGGCAGGGCCCTGGCTCAGGCTGGAGTGCCAGCAAACACAGCCCATGGTTCCAGCCCAAAGGAAGTCCCCAGTGTGGGCTGAGGTGACAGTGCCACTGCTGCTGGGGAGGATGGAGGGTTCCCCACCAGCTCAGAGGACAAGGGATTCACCAGCACTGTACAAAACATGGGGATTAGAGGAGGTTTCCTGGGGTTCTGGCCACACAAAGGACGAGATGAAGGACACACAAGGAGTTAGAGCTACTACCACCAAATTCAGGGCTGTTTTCTGCAAACAGCTCATGGAACTGGGGAGGCAGAACATTCCCTGCCAAGCCATCACTGCTCTGGATCCTTGTCCACAATTTCAGTGCTTGCCACCAGCTAAACTAAGGACAAAGGACCCTTGGGAAGGAACCACAGTGGTCTGCAACTCCAAAGTTGGGTGCTGAAGCCCAGAAGCTGAGATACCTTCTCCTGACTCAAACAAGCACCAAGAACCAGATTTGAAAGCTGAAAAGGGAAAATATCCACAGAGAATCCCTTGGGCAGGACACAATTCCCTTTGAGATAGTCCCCAGCACTGTGCTGAGCACAGCCAGCTCCAGAGGAGGCCTGAGGAGGACAGAGACCCTGGTATTCATGGAATACACTGCTGGGAAGGAGATCCACCTTGCATGGCAGCCTGGCCCCCACCTGCCCTGCTGGGCACTGCCCAGACAGCTCAGTAACTCCTCCCCTCCAGGTGCCTCACCTGCACAAAGATGGGGAACACCAGCACCTTGGGGGCCAGGGTGACGTAGGTGCCATAGGAGTGTGGCATGTGTGGCCTCACAATGGTGCAGTTCTGGTAGTTCCCGTAGCTCTTCATCGTCTGCACAGTCTTCATCAGCCTGGATTTCCTCCCTGACCCCGTGTGGGATTTCCCCTTAGAGCCATTCCCTGGATGGACAGAGAGAAACTCAGAATGAGGAGGGAGCTCCTGCATCGCTCTGCCCGCTGCCAGCTCAGGTTCTGCCCTGCCAGGCTGGAGCAGGGCATGGAAAACCTCCAGGGAACAGCTGGAGACCAGACCTGCAGGGACAGTCATCTCTCTGCTCTCAGAGTTTCCCAGGGACTCATGAAACAACAGCACTGATTTCTTTTTTCCTCATGCAAAACAAGATGTCCCTTTGTGTTTCTGCCCGAGAGCTGCTCACTCGCTGGACCAAGGAGCTCACCAGACCCCACCAGCAGCACAGACATGTCCGTGTCCATGAAAACAGGACCCCAGGGAAGTCACAGCAAGCCCTGCTTCAGGCCAGCACATCCCATAAGGTGTTCTCCCCCTCCACTCTGCCCTCATGAGTCCCCTCCTGAAGAGCTGCCTCCAGGTCAGGGGTCCCCAACACAGGAAGGAGGTGAAGGTGAAACTGTTGGAGAAAATCCAGAGGAGGCCACGGAGATGCTCCAGAGCTGGAGCCCCTCTGCTCTGGAGCCAGGCTGGGAGAGCTGGGAGTGTTCACTGGAGAAGAGAAGGCTCCAGGGAGACCTGAGAGCCCCTTCCAGAGCCTAAAGGGGCTCCAGGAGAGCTGGAGAGGGACTTGGGACAAGGGATGGAGGGACAGGACACAGGGAATGGCTTCCCATGGACAGAGGGCAGGGATAGATGGGATATGGGGAAGGAATCCTTCCCTGTGAGGGTGGGCAGGCCCTGGCACAGGTGCCCAGAGAAGCTGTGGCTGCCCCATCCCTGGGAGTGTCCAAGGCCAGGTTGGACAGGGCTTGGAGCAATCTAGGCTGGTGGAAGGTGTCCCTGCCCATGGCAGGGGGTGGAACGGGATGATCTTCAAGGTCTCTTCCAACCCCAACCAGCCTGTGATTCTGTGATGATTTGGTCCCATGAGTGCAGGCCTGGGACATGGGGAGCTCTGGAGATGCTTTTCCTGCACAGAAACTCCCCTTTTCCCAGCACCAGCACCATGAGGTGGGAGCGTCACTGCGGGGAGCTGGTCCTGCAGGCACAGCTGGCCCTGGGCACCCAGAGGGTTTGCTGGGTGATCTGCTGCAGGCAGCAGTGCTGAGGACAGCTTTGTGTGTCCTCCTCCCCAAATCCATCCCACAGAGCCAGGATGTGGCCAAAACATGGGACCAGAACCAGTGAGGATCTGCCGAGCTGCTGCCCATGGGGCCGCTCTGCTCTCAGGTGTGCTGGGAAATATTTCCCATTAATGGCATAATCCCTTGGGCCCAGAGGCATCAGCTTTTTCTGGTGACCCCAAACACAGTGCTGGCCATCCCTGATGTCCCCAGGCCCACAGTGCACATCTCTACCTCCATCACCACAGCAGGAGGACCTGCCCCTCTGTGGAGAGAAAATGGGACAGGTCTGTGTCCTCCCAGACCACATCCTGGACACCAGCAACCTGTGCTCTGTCCTAAAACTCACAGGCAGCAACTCCAACACGAACTTGAATGTCTCTCTAACCCAAAATTCATGTCTTCTTCAAAAGAATCCCCACTGAAAAATCAAAGTATTTCCTTCCTTCCTCCTTCCTGTAGCTGCTGAACTGAACCAGCTCAGGTCCTGCAGACAGACCCCTCCACTGGGATTTAACCCATCCAGGTGTGAAGCTGGAGCACTCACCCATTTTCCCCCACAGGGGTGTCTCAGGAACAGCTCCCTGTCTCAGCAGAGACCCCCAGCACCCCTCCCTCCTTCCCTCCAGCCCCTCGGGAGCTCCTGCTCCCACCACAGCAGCTTCCTGCCCTTTTCTGGGACACCCACAACCTGCCCAAGCAGAAATGAGCCCAAACACTCCTGACCATGGCTCAGGGCACAGAAGGGCTCATCCAAAGCGAACAAATGAGCTGCCCACCATTACATATCCCATTAAATATTAGGAAACAGTGCATTTTCTCTCAGATAAAGGCAGCAGAGCCAGCCAGCACCGGGGTGGGGACCCAACCTGGCTGTTCACTGCTGGCTGCAGCAGCTGCCTCTGCAGGGGGGACCCTCAGGACCTGAAAGGTTGTTTCCACCTCTAAGTGCATTAATTGTGACATTTTCCCTCTTCCCTCTTTCATGGTTGCACTGCCAGATAAAATCAAAGCTCAGCACTGGGCAGACACAATCTGTCTGGGCTCTTCAGGATCTGCTTCTCCTCTTGTCCCTGAATCACCTCATTCTGTCAGAGGAATCCATTCCCTGCACAGGTCCTGGTTTGCCCCCAGCCAGCCCCAGGTGCCAGCTCCTGTCACAGGGTGGGCAGTGCTGCTGCACTTCAGCCCTGCTCAGCTGAGCCAAAACCTTCCTCCTTCCAGAAGCTTAACATTAAATAACTAAAAACAACCCACGAAAATCCAAAATTTCTTAGGGGAAGAGGCCCAAGTCTTTCAAATTCCACCCCACTGTAAGAACAAGGCCCCATAGTCCAGCTCATCTTTTCCCAGGATCCACAAACAGCAGGAAAGAGCTGCAATTATCCACTGAACAAAAAATCATCCCCTGCAGCTGAGTGTGGACAATCCCCCTGGCTGCAGAGCTCCAGGGACCTTGGCCCCACACTGCTCCCTCCTGCTGCTCAGCACCCCAGCACAGCTTTGCCAGCCCCACACTTTGCTTTCTACAGACACCGCCCCACCTTTAGACAGCACAAAGTCTTCCAGGTGTGCCTTCACCAGAGAGGGATTGCAGAGGGACAGACACTCCTGCAAGATCCCAATGAGCTCAGCTCTTCCATGGCCATGCAGCTCATCCAAACAGGTCAGGGGGCAAGCACAGCCTCCCAGAGCTCCCAAATCAGTGAGCAGACAGCAGGTATTTCCACATGGACCTGGATTCCTCAGCCCTGTCACACACCCAGCCCACCCCTCCCACAAGCCCACCCATCCCTGGTGCCCCAGGAAGACCCAGCACACCTCCTACAGGTATGTTTTATGCCATGAGTTCATGTTGAGGAGAGCTGGTCCAGAGACTGCCAGAGACCTTGCAGCAGCCCAGGGCATGAGCATGCCCCAAATCTGGCCCAACAACCCGCACTGTGATTGTGCCAATGTGAGTCATGGCCATGCTCTCTCCTCAGGACTGAAGGGAACCTCAAATGAGGGATTAACCCCCCAGCAAGGCACCATGAAGGAGAAGGAAACACGTCATGGACGGGCCCAGAGGCACATGTGGGGAACCACAGCTCTCAGCACTTTCACACTTGGTGCTTTCATCCTGCCCCTGGTGGAAAGTCCCCACCTCCAGCCCTCTGGGAGCTCCCACACACCTTCCCATCATGAAGTGAGAAGCTGAGCTCTCCTCTGGGCTCAGGGAGGGAAGATGATCCCACCCAAAAGCCCCAGACTTTTGCTGCTGTCCTGAAAATGTGAGGGACTCCATTGCAGGGCTAAGGGCAAGGATTTGACAATGCCAGAAAGCTCAGCAGCACTCCCAGAACAAGGACAACTTGGAATTACAGAATGGACTGGGTTGGAAAAGNCACCCCCAGCTCCCTCAGCCTCTCCCCACAGCACTTGTGCTCCACTCCCTTCTCCAGCCTCGTTGCTCTTCTCTGGCCCCGCTCCAGCCCCTCAATCTCTTTCCTCAACTCAGGGGCCCAGAACTCAACACAGCATTCAAGTTGTGGCATCACCAACTTACCCACAGTGGAGTTGTCCTCTTGGTAGACAGGCCTCAGCAGCTGTAAGACACAACCCAGACAGGACACAGTCACCTGCAGCAGGACTGAGGTGGAATTACACAACCAGCTTCAAACTTTAACATGCCAAACCCAGCAAAAGCCAAAGCACTTCAGAGAGGGCAAAATCCTTTTTGCCCCACTGCCAGCAAAAACTGAGAGCAATGACTTACACCATGATCTGTGCAGCAGAAACACTGCCCAAATCCTTCCCATATCTGAGGAGTGAGCTCTGAGGGGAGGCAGCAGGTCACACAGAATCATGGAATATTCTCAGCTGGAAGGGACCCCAAGGACTATCCAGTCCAACCCTCAGCCCTGCACAGACACCCCAACAATCCCACCCTGTGCCCCAGAGCATCATCCAAACCCTCCTGGAGCTCTGGCAGCCTTGGGGCTGTGCCCACTGCCCTGGGGAGCCTGGTCAGTGCCCACCACCCTCTGGGGGAAGAGCCTTTTCCTGAGATCCAACCTGACCCTGCCCTGGCACAGCTCCAGCCATTCCCTGGGTGCTGTCCCTGCCCTGGCACAGCTCCAGCCATTCCCTGGGTGCTGTCCCTGCTCACAGGGAGCAGAGATCAGAGCTGCTCCTCCCCAGCCCTACAGTGTAGTGGGAAATATTCTGGGAAAACAGTGAAAGCTGCACCAAGGGGCACAGGTGTGGCTAGCAAAGCTGGCACATGCTCTTGGCAAACACTCCGAGATGCTGGCACAGCCGAGCCAGAGGGGCTCCAGCACACACAGCCCGCGGGCACACACAGCACCCCGAGCGTGGGCAGCCCTACCTGGCTGCCGGGATTCAGGGGCGTCAGGATGATGTAGTTCTGGTCCGAGGTGGAGGGCACCCTGGGCAGGGCTGGCAGCGTGCTCTGGCCCCGCTTGCCCAGCTCCGTGTACCTGTCCCAGCCGTCGAGCAGGAGGCGGTCGCTGCCGTCGCACAGGACGTGGCAGCTGCGGCGCTGCTCGGGTGGCACGGCGGGGCAGCTCTTCTCCCGTTTGCTGGGCGGGCACTGCAGGTCGTAGGCGGACTTGCAGGATGCCCTGCGGATCATGCCCTCGTGGCCCGGCTTCACCTGCGGGACGAGCCTCCACACCAGCAGGATGATCTCCGTGGGGCAGTTCCTGCCAGACACGGGGCAACTCAGAGGTGGGCACCCAGGGCACTCTGCCAGGCACGAGCCCTGCAGAACTGCCTCCCTCTGCCCCTGCCCCTGGCCCTGGCCTTGCTCCCCAGCCCTGCATCCTTTTTCTGCTCCAGGGAATCCTTCCCCGGTGTCCCGCATCCCTCCGAGCCTTTCCCTTCCTCACAGCTCCTCCTGCTCCGCCCCAGGCTCCCTCCAAGCGCCTCTCCCAGCGCCCTGCACTGCAGTTTTGGGGCAACACTCACCGGATTTCGTGAGCCAACTCCACACATTTCCAGTGCTCCACAGGCTGCTCGTTGAGCTGCAGCACCGTGTCGAGCTGCTGCAGACCTGCCTTCTCTGCTGGGCCACCTGCAGGAGACAAATTCCAGTCACCTGCTGGACAGGGAGCTGAGTTGGAGCGGGAGGAGAAGCCCTGGGGCTTGGAGACACCTCACAGCTTGCACCTCACTCCTCCAAACCCCGTCTGTTCCTCTGGAAATACAGCGGGGCCAGGTGAGCTGGAGCTTCACCTTCCTGCTTGCTCACACACACCCAGCACCAGGACAGAGCCACAAATGTTCTCCCAGAGCTACTGCATGAACTTCCCATGTTTCCTGGGATGCCGTGGGGAGCACCAGGGTACAATGGAGACACCAAGTCCATCCTGCAGGTCCACAGCAAGAGGATCTACTGCAGCCACTGAGGGTTCCCACAAGCCCTGTGTCCTGTCTGACCCTCCCCGAACCCAGATGCTTTCCACAGATCTCCCAACCAGCTGGACAGCTCTCAGGTTGGAGAGGGAAGGGAACAAAATCTCTGCAAATTACTGCAGAACACTGGCAGAAAAATGGCACAGTGTAAACCCAGTGGCCTCTGACCTCATTAGAGGCAACAGAGAATTCATTAAGTGAAGTTTCTTGGAGGTAACCAGAGTCCTGCACGGCGTGGGAGCTTCAGAATCACAGGAAGTAAAAAAGGAGCAGAGTCATTCATTCAAACCCAGAGGGACAAACATGGTCTGATCTCTTACCAGAGTCCACAGCCTGCACACGGACTGGGGAGTCACAGCAGATGGTGAAGCCAAAGCCATCATTGCCTCGAGGGATGGTGATCTGTGGGGAGACACCAGAGCCTGGTCAGTGGGGAAGGAGCCACCCCCACCCACACTGCCCCACAGCCTCTGGAAATACAGGGACATGGCATTGCCACCATGTAAGAGATATTGAGCCATTGGAGAGGGACAAAGGAGGGATATGAAGATGGGGAAGGGCCTGGAGGGGAAGGTGTGAGGGCATTGAGGGCACTTGGGGTGTTCAGCTGGAGGAGAGGAGACTGAGGGGAGACCTCAGTGCAGGGATAACTTCCTGGGCAGGGGCAGAGGAGGGGCAGGCACTGAGCTCTGCTCTGTGGGGACCAGGGACAGCACCCAGGGAATGGCTGGAGCTGTGCCAGGGCAGGGACAGCACCCAGGGAATGGCTGGAGCTGTGCCAGGGCAGGGTCAGGTTGGATCTCAGGGAAAGGCTCTTCCCCCACAGGGTGGTGGGCACTGACCAGGCTCCCCAGGGCAGTGGGCACGGCCCCAAGGCTGCCAGAGCTCCAGGAGGGTTTGGATGATGCTCTGGGGCACAGGATGTGACTCTTGGGGATGGTCCTGTGCAGGACTGAGGGTTGGACTGGATGGTCCTTGTGGGTCCTTCCCACTCAGCCTATTCTGGGATTCTGTGATTGGAGAAGGAACTGCCATGGGGAAGGGCTGTCACTGGGACCCCCATGGACAGTGAGTCTCTCCCTGCTGCAGCCAAAGGGAGGTGGAAGAGGTGCTAAAAAGCAATGCCAAATCCAGCCAGGGATCTATGGAATGCCACAAAAGGAATGTTAAGTGAACACACACAAATCTCTGCTCCCAACTCTTGCAAGTGTCAGGAAAGGTCTGATAAGCCATTAGAAAGCAAAACCTGGCACTGTGGCTCTGACACTGATTTCTGACACGACTTCTCCAGGCAAGTCACTTCAAGCTTTCATTTCCTGTTGGGTAATAGAGGAACAGCAGCTCTCCTCTGCTCCAGAGGGGGCTGTGAGGCTCGGCATGCTCTGTCCTCCGGGCATCTGGGCTGGCACAGGCTCCATGTGCATCACCCCCTGCCCCGGGCTGAGTGTGTTTTCCCTCTCTGAGTTTGGAGAGGATGGATGCTGTGCTGATTTAGGCTCGTTCCTCCTCCTGATTCAAGGAGCATTGAGCTTATTAATGAAATTGTACTCATTTTTTGACGTTGGCTTCCAGCAGCAGCTCAGCATGACAGATCCTGTAAATACCTGATTAGCCCCCAAGACATTACTCAAGAGGCTTGTTTTACTGACAGAGAAAAGAAAACTAAAAAGCCAACATCTGACCTGTATTATTCTGAGAACAAAGAGTCAGAGAGAAGACAAGGAATGCAGCAGAAGCTGCCAAGCAGGAGATCTGGTTCCTTGCTCCTTTACAAAAGCAGGGAGCTTTCATTTCCCTGCATCTTCTCCCTGCCTGATGGCTCTGCATAAAATCAGGCTCCAAAAGAGAAACTGGCTTTGCCTGGCAGGATCCAAACACAGGTTCAGTCCCACCACACTGAGTCCTTTTCTCTCTGGAATCCACTGGATCCTCGAGCAGGTGGCTCTGAACAACCTCCCAGCTCAGTGCAAGCAGGAGCTGGACTCGGTGATCCCTGTGAGTCCTTTCCAGCCCAGGATATTCTGTAGCCTGTGATTCCATCTCAGCTGCCAAGCCAGGGGATCTGAGCTCTGCAGCACCTCAGGAGCCAGCCCAGCATCTCTCCCACCATGGAGACTCCACAGACCCTTCCCAGCCCTGTGCTTTGAAGTCTCCCATTCCTTCTCCATGAGTCTGGCTAGTTGTTGTCCCCCACCAACAGAGACCCCTTCCCTGTGCCACTCAAGAGCAGCTTCTCCCTGCTGATGGTTCCTTTCCCTCAGCTCTCACCAGCACAGCCAGCACAGGCAGTCGACTTTTTGCCCATTTTTGCTGCTGTGCCCAGAACAAAGAACTCTGAGTGTCTGGCATAAGCTGGGAGGTGGGTGGGTGGCAGGTGGGGAGAGACTCCAGCCCACAAGGGATCATTGTACCCAAATTTTGTCCAACAATGCAGAAGAAATTGCCAAAACAGAGCCTTGAGAGGGTCTAAGACACAAACCAGAGTCAGTGGTCACCAACAGAAGGCAGAGCAGAATTCCTGCACAGGATGGCCACTACAGCCCCAGCAAGAATTGGGCAGTTTGGCTTAAGCTGCAGCTTTTGCAATGCCAAATAGTCACTGTTCCCCACAGCAGCTTCAGCTGAACCTGAAAAATGAGCACAGGAGTGCAGGGAGAAGCTGAGTCTGAGCTGGGAATCCTGACCCACACCACAGAGTGAAAATCTGTTCATCCGTGCAGCAGACTGGGACGTGCACATGGAAAACCATCACCTGGCATTGCACACCAGGCAGGTCCCAGAGAACTGGAGCTTCTCCAGAGCACAGAAAGCGACTCCTCAGAAAGCAAATTGCTGTTGGCTCCCAGATACACTGAGACAATTTCGAAAGGGCCAGCAGCAGCCTGCTGTGCCTGCCTTTCCTCTAATGAGGGGGAAATGAAGACACCTTGCAACTTCATTATGTTGCTGCCACCATCCCCATGCCGCCTGCGAGTTGCACAGTAAAGGTATTTTTGCATTTAAATAAAATATATTTTAAAATACCCCTCTGCCCCCGTTTCTGCCCTGCAGCAGCAGGCAGAGCTCAGCCACAGACAGACACCCATATTCCCAATATTAGAACAACAGCAAGTGGGACATCCCAGAAGCAACACACACCCAGAGCCCAGCAGTGGCAAGAAAACCCAGAGGCACTGCTACACTCCTGCCAGGGTGCCAGGCACGCTGCCAGGCTGGCACAGGGCCCTCCCCGGGGGTACACACCTGCCTGTATCTGCGCTCCGAGCACACCTTGCAGAGTCCATTGAAGCGGTTCATGGCTGGAGAGCCCCCAAGCACCAGCAGCCCATCCAAGTGCTGTTCCCCTGTAATCCCAACTCCTGGTCTCTCCCGAGCGTGGGACAAGCCCCAGGCAGAGTGGCATGACCGCCCATGGGAACCCAGCTCCCGAGAAGAATGGCAGGAAGCCACCTTTCACCTCCCCGGCCCCTGCCTGCGCTGTGTGCCGCGCCACGATAAGCCAGAGGCTTCCTGAAAACCCTCGCTGACAAGGAAGGGGGAGAGTTTTATATTAAAATTCCTGTCAACTATTTAGTGTTCCCCAGTCCCTGCTCTGTTGATGTGGCTTTTGTTCCCGTGGCATGGAGCACTTTGTGTTATTGCAGCGTTCTCACAAACACTTTGGAGGATGTTCGAGCGGCGTTTCACAGGCACTGCTGGGGGAGCTTCACTCCACTCAACAGGCCACTCACACTCGTAAAAAAATAAGAGGTTTGGTTTTGTTGTTTTTTTTTTTAAAAAGAGAAAAAGCAGAGTTTGTTTTTGAAAGCACAGCCCCAGAGGATATGCACATCCCAATGCTTTGTGCTCGGAGTGGTGGGAGGCAGAGAGGTCAACTCCACTGCAGCCATGGTGTAATTTGGGAATTAAAGACAAGAGAAACTCTTAGAACAGCCAGCAGCAGGGCACACAGCAGGGCACACTGCAGGGCACACTGCAGGGCACACAGCAGGGCACACAGCAGGGCACACTGCAGGGCACACTGCAGGGCACACAGCAGGGCACACAGCAGGGCTCAGCCCGCCCTGTGCAGCCCCACTGCCAGCATAAGGCACAACTCCTTGGAGATGGGGTTTCAGCTCCTGGGAGATGGCATTCCAATGGAGAAAAAAACACCCTCCGCACCCCACATGGGGATGGGAAAGGGAGAAAAGGCTCGAGGGAACCCAAACTCTGGGTTTCCTCACACAGCAGATGGGGTGGCAAGGCCAGGGGAGGCTGGGAAGGAGCTGAGAAGCCCCAGCACTACGAGAGGACTCACAGTGTGGTGGAGCCACTGGAGGGACTGCCCGGGGCTGCTCCGGGAGCATCATCCCAACTGGCCATGCTGCCAGGCTGGGGCTGGGAATGGGGCTGGGAATGGGGCTGAGAATGGGGCTGGAGCGGGAGCTGGGAATGGGGCTGGGAATGGGGCTGGGGCGGGGGC
>VWZD01008207.1:294257-304362 GCA_013396695.1 Sakesphorus luctuosus
AGAGGGTGAGGGGACACAGAGAGGGTGAGGGGGCAGAGGGTGAGGGGGGCACAGAGAGGGTGAGGGGGGCACAGAGAGGGTGAGGGGGCACAGAGAGGGTGAGGGGGGCAGGACCCACCCACCCCACGGCTCCAAGGCTCACACAGGGTCAAACACATCCTGCTGCCCCTCCTCAAACCCAGGCAATTGAGGGCAAAGAGGTGGGAGGAACCATCCCACTGCATGGAGGGTCAGGTTGGATCTCAGGGAAAGGCTCTTCCCCCAGAGGGTGGTGGGCACTGACCAGGCTCCCCAGGGCAGTGGGCACAGCCCCAAGGCTGCCAGAGCTCCAGGAGGGTTTGGATGATGCTCCGAGGGACAGGGTGGGATTGTTGGGGTGTCTGTGAGTTGGACTCAATGATCCTTGTGGGTCCTTCCAGCTCAGGATATTCTGGGATTCTGGGATCCACAGCTCCAAATGCAAAAACATTCCAGGGCAACCTGAATTCTGTTTCCTCAGCCCACAGTCAGCTCTGGTGGCACAAGCCCTGAGCCCATGGCAGTGGGAAATGAGAGCACCAAGGTGGCACAGTGGCTGTGGGATGAGTTGGCTCTGGGTTAACAGAGAGACGCAGCTCAAACCCTGCCCAGCCTCCCCTTTGCCTCTCCCTGGGCTGGCACATGGGCTGGCACCCTTCTGGAAGGTGGCAGTGGGCCAAGCTGCAGATGGCCTGGACAAGGACAGTGGAGGTCACAAAGATGATGAGGGGTCTGGAGAATCTCTGTTATGAGGAGAGACTGCAGGAGCTGGGCCTGGTTAGTCTGGGGAAGAAAAGTGTGAAAGGGGAACTCGTTAATGCATGGAAGTATCTCAAAGGGAGTGCCAAGAGGATGGTGCCAGACTGTTCTCCCAGGCACTCAGCAATAGGACAAGGGGGCACGGGGGGCTCAAGCTCTGCCAGGGGAAATTGAAGTTGGAGAGCAGAAAAATCTTCTTTACAGACAGAGTGCTGAGGGATTGGAATGGGCTGCCCAGAGAGGGGGTGGATTCCCCATCCCTGGAGGTTTTTTCAAGTGAGCTTGGCCGTGGCACTGAGTGCCATGATCTGGTAAAGGGACTGGAGTTGGCCCAAGGGTTGGACTTGATGATCTCGGAGGGCTTTTCCAACCCAATCCATTCTGTGATTCTGTGATTCTGTTCAGTGGTGCCCAGTGACAAGAGGAGGAACAACAACCATAAACTAAAAACAAGAAGTTCCACCTCAACATGAAGAAGAACTTCTTTCCATGGAGGTGGCAGAGCACTGGCACAGCTGCCCAGGGAGAGCCTGGAGTCTCCCTCTCTGGAGCCATTCCCAACCCACCTGGATGTGTTCCTGTGTCACCTGCTCTGGGTGCCCCTGCCTTGGCAGGGGGTTGGACTGGATCATCTCCAGAGGTCCCTTCCAACCCCAACTACGCTATGATTCTGTGACCTGGTGCCTTTGGAGGCAGGAACATGCTGGCACAGGGGCAGCCTGGGCCATGGCACCAACTGGGATTCACCACCTGCTGCTGCAGGGCCTTGCCCCATGCATGTCCCCTCCCTGCCCTGCTGCTCATCTCACCTGTCCAGGAGGGCTGGGGGGAAGGGGAAAGCCCTGAACACCCTTCCCTGAGTGTCACATCCAGCAGCAGCTCCTCAGCACTGCACCGTGGAGAGGAGAAATGCAGTGCCCAGGATGACTGGCAGCACAGCCCCAGCCCTTGGGAATCCCAGCACAGCAGGAGCTCCCATTTTGCAGCCTCCTGGTGCCCCCCTGGGCATCCCAGATAGGAGGAGCTGCTGAGCAGACAGATGACAATGCAGGGGGCAATACTTGCCTTGATCCAGGATTAAACAAGAATGGTTTGAGTCCCGTGTTGGACACTGAACAGTTGCCAGGTGGCCAGTGAGGGGAGCAGCCAACACCCAGGGCAAGGCCATGCTCCAGCACCTGGCATGCCTCTGTGCAGGGCCAGGAGCCTGGCACTGAGCTCCCCCTGGGCCCAGGGAAGCAGCACCTCCTGCACAACAGCGCTGAGAGCTTTGGATGGAAGAGGGGGGGGACAGCCCTGAGGAGCCACACAAATACACAGGGCTGTGCAGCAGGTATGGATGGAGATGCCCCTTGCTCCCCAGGCACTGCCTCACTCACAGCCAGCCCCCAGGCCAGGAAGCAGGACATGCCTGCCTGGAGTGTCTGCATCCCACTGCCAGGCCTGCCAAGCCTTGCAGGGCACCTGCTGCCCACTGTCCTTGAGAGCAGAGCCAGGAGCACGGTCACAGGTTGAGGGCAGGATGGGTTCAACAGGCAGGGACAGCCCCAAGGAGCAGATCCAGGCAGGAGCACAGGCACAGCCACTTCTCTCCCTCAGCAGGGCACAGAAGAACAGAGGAGAACCAGAGCTCACAGTGCTCTGGTGTCTGGAGTGAACGACAGGACCTTTCTTGGGGCAGGAGGTTGGTATGACCTGCTGAAGGAGGACTCAGGCCATAACCCACCACCCTGTGCCCACCTAGGCTGGCACAGCACAGCACCAGAGCCCACCACGGGACTGGTAGACCCTCATGGGTGCTGCAGAGCCCACTGGTGTGAGACAGCAGCCCAGCAGCCAACAGCTCTACCCAGGACCAGGAAGCATTTTAAGCCGCCTGAGAGAGAAAGGGAGGACTCAGAGAAGAGAGAGGGGATGGGAGGGATGGAACTAGGGAAGATCCACATGGAGCAGAGCAGAGGAACTCAGCTCAGCATGAGCATCCTCCCAGGAAACTGCTCTGTGTGGAGCATGAATCACAGAATCACAGAATCGACTGGGTTGGAAAAGACCTCCGAGATCATCAAGTCCAACCCTTGGGCCAACTCCACTCCCTTTACCACATCATGGCACTCAGTGCCACGGCCAAGCTCACTTGAAAAACCTCCAGGGATGGGGAATCCACCCCCTCTCTGGGCAGCCCATTCCAATCCCTGAGCACTCTCTCTGCAAAGAAGTTTTTTCTGATATTCAACCTAAACCTCCCCTGGCAGAGCTTGAGCCCCCCGTGCCCCCTTGTCCTATTGCTGAGTGCCTGGGAGAAGAGACCAACCCCCACCTGGCCACGACTTCCCTTCAGGCACTTCCAGACAGTGCTGAGGTCACCTCTCAGCCTCCTCTTCTCCAGCACAAACACCCCCAGCTCCCTCAGCCTCTCCCCACAGCACTTGTGCTCCACTCCCTTCTCCAGCCTCGTTGCTCTTCTCTGGCCCCGCTCCAGCCCCTCAATCTCTTGCCTCAACTCAGGGGCCCAGAACTCAACACAACACTCAAGGTGTGGCCTCCCCAAGGCAGAGTCCAGGGGAAGGCTCACTGCCCTGGGCCTGCTGGCCACGCTACTTTGGATCCAGGCCAGGATCCCATTGGCCTTCTTGGCCACCTGGGCACACTCTTGGCTCCTCTTGAGCTTCCTGTCCCTCAGTCCCCCCAGGTCCCTTTCTGCCTGGCTGCTCTCCAGCCACTCTGTGCCCAGCCTGGAGCGCTGCAGGGCTTGGGGTGGCCAAAGGGCAGGACCTGCACTTGGCCTTGTTGAACTCCATCCCATTGCAATCAGCCCATCTCTCCAGTCTCTCCAGATCCCTCTGCAGAGCCCTCCTGCCTTCCAGCAGGTCGACACTCCCTCCCAGCTTGGTGTCAGCAGCAAATTTGCCAACAATGGACTCAATCCCCTCAAAGGGGAAGGCAGGACAGCTCTAATAGTGGTTTACAACAGTGAGAATTGTTTCATCCTGCCACACTGTTGGGATTCCTACATTTTCAGGCTGGCAAACCAAAGACAAATTTGCAGGTGCTGCTCAGATAAGAATGGAATTTGTCCAGAGACCTTGAGCTGGTGCAGAAGCAAGAAATGAAGCTGCAGAAACTCCACAGAGTAATATCAAAAGAGCTCTTTTATTAAGTTAAAATAAGTTGGATCAAGACTGAAGAGATGTAGCAATTTTTAGGAAACATGGATTACTTGATAATTAGCTCTAGCTGTGTGATGTTGGATGGTTTGCAGGGTGTGTGTGGGTTTTAAGATCGTGTGTAACTGTGTGAAAAAGCAGCTCTGAATACAGTCCCTCCTGAAACTTGAATATTCTTGTGCAAGGACAGTTTAAATATTGTTAATGTAAATATAGTTGTCTCTTTTCCTGCTCCTCTTCCCTTCTCTCCACAACTCCCCAGTAACTGTAACCCATTACAAAGAGGACCAAGAAATAAAATACCAAAAAAGGAAAAGCCATAAAATTAGATGCAGTCAAGTGATTTATTTAACGGCAGGGCTTGAAGCCCCTGAAATACTCTGAAAGGCTCAATTGAGAGCTGTGTCTGTGGAGATCAGACATCAGCCCAGCCTTTGGGCACAAGGCTTTAACCCCTCCGTGTCTGCACATCTCTGGGGCTGTGGGAACCCCGGCCCAGCCCCACCAGGAGCAGGAACAGCCTTTACAGCAGGAGAGCAAAGTGCCCCCGAGCAGCCAGGTGTGACCAGGAGGCACCCAGGAATGAATGAATGAAGGAATGAATGAATGGGGCCAGGAGGAGAAGGGGAGGGTTTGGGCTGGGCAGCTCAGGGGGAGGATGGGCTGGGCTGGGGTGGCTGGGGCTGCTCAGCTCCTGGGGCAGCACATGGGGCCAGGGCTTGGCACAGCCAGGGAGGGGGTCACCCCAGAGCCTGGCCTTGGCACCGTGTGTGTGTGTGTGTGTGTGTCACTGCTGCTTCTGCCACAGGGACAGCACCCAGGGCCACGTCACAGGGTGCAGCAGCACCAAAGAGAGGAGGGAGGGGAGAAAAGGGGCAGTTCTGCCTTTCTCAGGTAAAACTGGCCCTGTTAGAAGGGGATTGGGAGTATTGGTGGGAAAGGCCCTCTCCTGCCCATGAGAACAGGATATTTCCCTCCTAATGCATCTACTCCCAAATGCCTCCAAAGCAGAGGAAGACACAAATCACAGACCCCAGACAGATTGTGTGACCCCAAAGGGCTGCAGCCTGCCCTGGCCAGGGAAACACTCACTGGCTGGGCAGCAATTCCATGCTTGGATGGGGCAGGAGCAGAGAGGGAAGGGGCTGTTGGATGAGCTGATCCCCTCAGTGCTGGTGGAAGGGATTTGCTGTGCCAAGGGCTCTGCTTGGACAGACCTGTTGCACCTCCTCAGATGTGCAGAGCAGGGATCTCCCTCCAGACCTGGGTGGGCAGGAACAGGACCCCTCTCACAGCAGGTTCTTGGGCTGCAATCCCACCTTGAACCAAGAGAGCCAGAGAAACCTTTTCCTCTTCTGACATACCCCTTCCACGAACTAAGACAGGCCCTGACAGCTTGTCCAGGTCCCTCGTGCTCAATAAAGGTTAATATAAATTAAAACAGGTGCAGAGAGGAGCAGAGGGAGAACCCCCACACAGGTCCTGGGTGAACATCCCATCCCAGAGAGCAGGGCTCAGCTGGGCTCACAGAGCTGAGCACAGAGAGCACCCACACCCTGTCTGTCCATCTGCACCCCACAGGGCCAGGAGAGGCAATTCAAGCTGAGGAACAAAGCTGGCACAAGGAGAACGGGGAAAAATGGGTATGAACAAGCACAAGATGGTAATCAAAGAGGTTTCCACCCAGGAGAGAAGTTTGCCAGGCTAAGGGAGGAGACATATGAATGTTCCTTGGGAGCTGACCTGGCAGGCAGGAAAACCTGCTCTTTACTGATGGTCTCTGACAAATGGAAAATTTGGGTTTCTGCTCCTTAGATGCTTTTCTGATTTACTGTAGGAAAAATGCAGTGTTGGCCCTGGCTGGGCCAGCCAAGGACCCTCAGGGGACACTCCTACCAGAGGAAGCAGTGCCAGGTCCTGTCTGGGTGAGAAGTCCCCATGGGCACAATGTAGAGCACCCCGAGATCTTCACCTACAACATCAGGGGCTCTTTGGACTCCTCTCCTGCTCATCCACATGGAGAAAGTAGTGCTGGCCCTGTCCTGCCATGGCCCTGCTGCTCAGAGCACACACTCCACATCCCACTAGTGATGCTTAGCCCAGGAGGACCTTTGGCTGCAAAGATGGTGCTTGCCTAGACCTGGTTACAAAGCCAAGAGGCATCACAGACCCCACGTTATTTGGCATAAGTCCTACAGACAAAGACAGGGGGATTTCAGCTTCCAGGCAGTCCTCAGCAGTTGGACATTTCCAAGCCAAAACAGGGAAGGAGCAGCATCCCTGGGAAGGGGCAGCATCCCTGGGAAGGGGCAGAATCCCTGGGAAGGGGCAGCATTCCTGGGAAGGGGCAGAATCCCTGGGAAGGGGCAGCACTCCTGGGAAGGGGCAGCATCCCTGGGAAGGGGCAGCATTTCTGGGAAGGGGCAGAATCCCTGGGAAGGGGCAGCATTTCTGGGAAGGAACTCACTGCACAACTGCCTGCTCTGCTCACTAGAACAAGCAGAAGAAAGAAAACACCTGCTTAAAAAGCAGTACCCAGAAAGGGCACCCCCTGCCCTCCGAGTGGGGCAGCTGCCCAGCCATCCACCCCACAAAGGGCCAAGGCATCTGCTGCCAAATTCACCTGCTCAAGGGGCTCAAAACCGAACCCTTGCCGTGCCCACAGGGCTGAGCCACCTCTGCCCGCCGGCTTCTGATGCAGCCACGGAATAACGTCCAGGGGGCAAAGAAGGAAAGTGGGGGTCTGCCCTATCGGGGCCACAGCNGAAGAAAGAAACCACCTGCTTAAAAAGCAGTACCCAGAAAGGGCACCCCCTGCCCTCCGAGTGGGGCAGCTGCCCAGCCATCCACCCCACAAAGGGCCAAGGCATCTGCTGCCAAATTCACCTGCTCAAGGGGCTCAAAACCGAACCCTTGCCGTGCCCACAGGGCTGAGCCACCTCTGCCCACCGGCTTCTGATGCAGCCACGGAATAACGTCCAGGGGGCAAAGAAGGAAAGTGGGGGTCTGCCCTATCGGGGCCACAGCTCCAGCCAGCCCTGCTCAGCCCTGCTGGTGCCCATCCGGGGGACAGAACCACCTGGGTATGGGGCACCTGCTGATGGCTGCACCGCGGCTGAGGGCACTGCCCGGGGTGCCAGCTCAGCGCAGCCGGGTGTTATTCCGGCTCAGCGAGCAGAGAACAACCAGCTGCTGCTGTGCTGCTGCTGCTGCTGCTCAGTGCCCTTCGGCGAGCAGCCCCCGGCCCTTCCCAGCGCTCGGGTGGGTGGGCTGTGCCCTGGCACAGCTCGCTGTGCCGCCCCAGCCCGGGCACCGCGTGCCCCCTGCTCCCGAATCCAGGGGCTCCACACTCACCGAACGTGCGGAGGCAGAAGGAGCTTCCCTGGGGGTCAGCGCGGCGGGAGCAGAGCGAGATCCCTCGGGCACTGCCCGGCTCCATGGCAGGATTCCTGTCACCAGCCGGGCCCCGGAGCCCTCCGTGCCCAGCCCGGGGAGGCGGGCGGAGGTGCCAGCCGGGAGCGGGGCCGGGTTGTTCCCGGGCACAGCCGTTGGAGCTGCCCCGATCCCTCCCGTCGGCCCCGCGCGTTTGAACCGGGACCGCACCCCGAGCGCACGGCAGGGCCAGCCGTGCCAGGGTGCCAGCCATCCACCTCACAAAGGGCCAAGGCATCTGCTGCCAAATCCACCTGTTCTGCCCTCCCCCGAGCACCCAGACACTGCCTGTGCTCCAGGAATGAGCTCCTGGGAAAAAGGGGAACGCTGCATCTCCTCTCCCCTGCAGCGTGCCAGGCTGTGAGTAACCCCCGTGCCATCGGGTTTCCTGGCACACGATCAGCTGTTCAGGGAACTATCCCAGAGGAGGGAGCACTGTGGGACAGGAGCATCCACGGCACTTTGGGGAAATTATTGCAGGAGATTTGGTCTGTGGGGGTGAGCTAGAAAAGGGAGGGTTGGCAGGACATGAGTGACCTGCTTGGCTCTCACATCACAGAATCACAGAATATGCTGAGCTGCAAGGGACCCACAAGGATCATTGAATCCCACCCCTCACCCTGCACAGGACCATCCCCAAGAGTCACACGACATGCCTGACAGTATGATCCAAACAAGGGAAGAGTCATGCAGTCCCTCCAGGTTTGTGGGATCACTCTGCAAGTCCCCAGAGCAGGCCCTGCCATCCCCCAGGAGCTGGCAATGTACCCACCAGCTCCAGGGGCTGCAGCACAGCTGAGGAGGCACCCAGAGCTGAGCACCACTCTGGAGAGTGGCAAGGAATGATGGAGAACGTTTCTTGGGAAAAACCCTCCCCTAAGGTTGGGCTGTCCCTGGGACAGAAAGGACAAGATCTCCCTTAGAGCCCAGGGAGCTGGGCACACCCCCTACCACCCCACACACTCCTGGCAAGGGCTCTGGCCCACAGCCCCTCTCACACCCCCAGCACTGACCTTTCCCTTTCACTCGTGCGTGGCTGATCCTCCTCCTGCTCCGCCGTGGTGCCCTCGGGTGCCGCAGGGAGGGCTGTGCAGCCCCACACGGGCCCTTCCTCACAGCTGGCAGAGGATCCAGCTCCAGCAATGGGGGACTCTGCCCTGTCCCTGCCAGAGAAAAGAGGAGATGAGAGCAGGGCAGGGAGCTGGGCCACAGGGGACACCACAGGGAATGTCTCCCCCTTGCCCCCAGCCCTCCCGAGGACACCACACTGCCAGGACTCCTGCTCTGACCTTCCCCTGGCCAGCTCTGCACACACGTGGCACATGCTGGCAGGTGACACATCTGTCCCAAACCATCACCCCAGTGCCCAGCCCTGCCTGGGAGCAGAAAGGAGAGCACTGGTGCTGATCACTCAGTCCAGCAGCTCAGCAGAGCTGAGATCCATGTTCAGAAGGAGTCACCCCTGGCACATGTCCCAGCTGCAGCCTTGGCATCCCTTTACATCCCACACCCAGTGCAGCACAGAGGCTCTGCCCAGCACAATTTTATTAGATTTAAAACAGATGCACAGTCCCATCAGGGCTGCATTAATCTCTGAGCAGCTCTCTGGGACAGTAGAGACAGAGTGCCCTGCCACTGCTGAGTGTTCAGGACAGTCCTGGAACTGTAGAATGGTCTGGGTTGGAAGAGACCTTAAAGCCCATCCAGTTCCACCCTTGCCATGGGCAGGGACACCTCCCACCAGCCCAGGCTGCTCCAAACCCTGTCCAACCTGGCCTTGGACTCTTCCAGGGCTGGGGCAGCCACAGCTTCTCTGGGCACCCTGTGCCAGGGCCTGCCCACCCTCACAGGGAAGGATTCCTTCCCAATATCCCATCTATCCCTGCCCTCTGGCAGTGGGAAGCCATTCCCTGTGTCCTCTCCCTCCAGACTCTTGTCCCAAGCCCCCTCCAGCTCTTTTGGAGCCCCTTTAGGCACTGCAAGGGGCTCTGAGGTCTCTCTGGAGCCTTCTCTTCTCCAGGTGAACACCCCCAGCTCTCCCAGCCTTGGAGCATCTCCATGGCCCTCTCTGGACTCGCTCCAGCTCCACATCCTTCCGTTGGTGGCCCCAGAGCTGAGCACAGTCTCACAAGCCTCTGACTCTGAGCCAGCTCCCAACCCACTCCCTGCTGATGTGCTGGGCTCAGAGAGAGGGAGGCTCTGCACGAGGAGGACTGGGATGTTTCCCTCACATCCAGCACCCTGTGAGGGCTCACCAGCCCCCCCTGTCCCTCCTTGCTCACAGCCATCAAACCACCACCCAGGAACTGCCATGGGATGTGATGCTGGCAAAGACAGAATTCCACAGGCCCAGAACTGGAACCTTGATGGAGAGATATCCCAGGCACAGCTCAGGGCAGAGGAACCAGCACAGGCCAGGGCAGAGGAGTCAGCACAGCACAGGGCAGAGCCAGCACAGCACAGGGCAGAGGAACCAGCACAGCCCAGGGCAGAAGAACCAGCACAGCACAGGGCAGAGCCAGCACAGCCCAAAGCAGAGAAGCCAGCACAGCCCAGGGCAGAGGAACCAGCACAGCCCAGGGCAGAACCAGCACAGCCCAGGGCAGAGGAACCAGCACAGCACAGGGCAGAGCCAGCACAGCCCAAAGCAGAGAAGTCAGCACAGCCCAGGGCAGAGGAACCAGCACAGCCCAGGGCAAGAGCCAGCACAGCCCAAAGCAGAGAAGCCAGCA
>VWZD01008207.1:304479-315000 GCA_013396695.1 Sakesphorus luctuosus
AGCCCAGGGCAGAGGAACCAGCAGAGCCAGCACAGCCCAGGGCAGAGGAGCCAGCACAGCCCAGGACAGAGGAGCCAGCACAGCCCAGGGCAGAGGAACCAGCACAGCCCAGGACAGAGGAGCCAGCACAGCCCAGGGCAGAGGAACCAGCACAGCCCAGGGCAGAGTCAGCACAGCCCAGGGCAGAGCCAGCACAGCCCAGGGCAGAGGAGCCAGCACAGCCCAGTGACTCCTCAGGGTCAGAAACATCTGCACAGGCTTCATACACAGAGATGAGCAGGGCAGGATTGGGGCAGGACAGGGGGTTGGCATTGCCCTACTCACACCCAGCTGTGGAGTCACAGATTAACTCCCCTGAGGGGCAGAGGAGCAGACCACTGCCCCCCATGCCATGATGGGCACACACACACAACACCTGTAAAAACAAAAGATCCTAAAGCAGGATTTTGGTGCCAGCATGAGCCCTCCAGAATGAAGATGTGCCCCTCAGCCACGTGCCATGGCAGTGTGTACCAGGATGGGCAGATGGACAGCACCTCCCACACCCTCCCCAGTGCCTCCAGATACCCCAAAACATCCCCAGCTCCACGTTCACAGACCCCTGGCAGGGGCCTGGCACAGAAGCAGCAAGTTGGAGAGGCTGTTGTTTAGAAAAGCTCCCTTCCCCCAAGTTTGGCTGCCTGGCAGGGGCACAGGTTTGGTGCAGCTGAATTTACACTGGCAAAACTGCCTGGAACTACAGGAAAAGCTACAGGAGGGACACAGAGTGAGCAAGGGAGGGAAGGAAGGAGGAGTGTCCTCTGGACAGCCCAATCCATCACTGCCACAGACACCTATTGTGCCACTGCCATAAATCCCAGGCCCTCTGGGCACCAAGGAGACAAATAACGACCCTGCAGCCTCCAAAGGGCCCCAAAGAGCACAGCTCTGTTTGGGCTGCCTGCCCTGGCAGGGCTCTGCCCTAACCTTGGCACTCACAGGGGCCTTGGGAGGGCACCCAGCCAAGCAGGCAGCCAGAACCACTCGCTGTTTGGTGCCTCTGGCAATGTCTGGAGCCCAGGAAGGCCTGGCAGGGCTTTCTGCTGCCAGCTGCCACACAAAGCCCCTGCCCCATGGTGCAAAGGGGCCAGGTGCCTCCTTTTCCCTCCTCCATGTGGCACAGCAGCTGGGCACAAACTGGGGTGTGAGCTGGGCAATGCCCAGCTCAGCCATCAGGAGGGCAGAAAAGGCCCAGAGCTGAGACCACTCAGGCTGTGAGAGTCACCCTTGTGCTCCAGAGAGCACCCAGATCCATCCCCATGGATGCTGCATCCCTGAACCCTCCTGCATAGCCCAGGGGAAAGGCACCAGGGTGAGGGCTGTGGGCACAGCTGAGCAGCCCTCCTGCTGCTCAGCCCCTTGGCAGCAATGCCCAGGAGCTGCCCATCACCTCCCACTGCCTCCAGCCACAGGGACCCAGAGCTCAGCCTGGGGTAAGGAGGGAGCCCCCAACAAGGAGCTGATTTATTCTTTAATTGCTGCTCGTTTGCTCAGCACTGCAGTGGCCTTTGCTGCCCTACCCAACATGCAGAGGATGCACCAGCAGTGCAGGACATGTCAGTGAGCAGAAGGAGCTCTGGGACAGGCAGGGCCACAGCACCAGGGCCCCCCAGATCTCTGCTTTCCAGCATATAGAATCATAGAATAGAGTCATAGAATGGATTGGGTTGGAAAAGACCTCTGAGAGCATCAAGTCCAACCCTTGGGCCAACTCCAGTCCCTTTACCAGATCATGGCACTCAGTGCCACGGCCAAGCTCAGCTGAAAAACCTCCAGGGATGGGGAATCCACCCCCTCTCTGGGCAGCCCATTCCAATCCCTCAGCACTCTCTCTGCAAAGAAGTTTTTTCTGCTCTCCAACTTCAATTTCCCCTGGCAGAGCTTGAGCCCCCCGTGCCCCCTTGTCCTATTGCTGAGTGCCTTTCCTTCCACCACTGCTGGACTGGAGCCCAAGGGGAAGCTGGATGCCCATTTCCAGGCTGGCAGTGCCAGAGGTGTGGAAGGTGACACTGGTCCAGACTCTGCAAGCTGGAGCCACTACCTTAGCCCTTCAGTCTGCCTGGTGGCCTCAGAGCTCCCAGTGCAGCCTCCAGGGTTCCTGAATCCTTCAGGACCCAGAAATCCACGGAGATGCCAGTGCTGTTGGTTCCTGCCTCTCCAACAGGGCCTCAAAGCTCAGGGCAAGGTCTGGTGGAATGTGGTGGACACAGACAGGGAAAAGGCTGCTCCAGTATCTCTGCCCATTCCAAGTTCCACATCTGGCACAGCTGCTTTGGAGGTCCCTGAGGGAGGGATTAATGCAGCCAACAAGCCCCAGGAGCACAAGGAGGGGAACACAGAGCCCCAGGGAGGGAGGAGATTCACTGCCAGCAGCCAGGGGCATATCCCTGCCCCACACTCAGGATCTCCAGCCAGGAGATGACCTGTCCAACCACACAGTCTATGCCACAGCATCCCACAGCTCCCTGTCCCAAGGGGATATTTGTACCCTGGCCTCTGGAAACACATGCCCATGGCCTGCCCCATGCCCTCCCATGGACTTGGGCACAGCCAGGGCAGCAGGTCTGGCCCTCCCCAGCAGCAAAGCCTTCAGCTCCAGCACAGCTCAGCAACATCAGAGCTCATCCAAACTGTCAGGACCTGCAACTGGAGCTGTCACATCCTCTGCCACATCTGCTGACAGGCAAGAGAACCCTGGACAGAGAGCTGGGGTGGGGCTGAACCCCTTCAGCCCATCCTCATCTTCACCCCTGTCCCCAACAGGCAGTGCTGCAATAACCTGGGAGAGGAACTGAGTCAGGTGTATTTATGACACAGAATATCTCAGGAGCTCTCCCTTTCTGCCCACAGGTTCCCCTCATGATGCCCCCAGCCCTGGGGTCTGCAGGGAGACCTCCCAGCAGCTCCAGACCCCACTTCCAGCTGTGTTTGTATGACAGATGGAGGTCCCCAGAGAGCCCTGACCTGCCTGGGGTCACAGTCAGTACTGCTGTCACCTCTGGGACAGGAGGGTTCAAGAGGGCCCCTGCCCTGTCCCCAGCATCCATCTGTCCCTCACCACATCCCCCTGGGGATGCCACAGACACAGTAAATGATGTCAAAGCACTGCCCTGGACATCCAGGAACCAGCACACAGGTGGGATGGCCCTGCTCAGAGATAAAGGGTCATTTCTGCAGCACTTCAAAATATTCTTCCTTTCAGGCTTATCCAAAACTCCCCTTCATTTGTTCAGCTGGATCCATTTGCTGACACTCTCAGTGATCTCCATCAAAATTAAAGCTTTTCCCCAGCAAATTTACTTGACCCTAAAAAGCCCCCCAGTCAGGGGCTGCCTGTTTGGGTGTGTGGCACCCCCAGCTATGAGGGAGCAGCACAGCTCAGCCCACAGGACTGGCACAGGGAACAGCAGACCCCCCTGGGCAGTGCCAGCCATCCCGAGCCTCTGGAATGGGAGCAGAGCAGGTACCTTGCCAGCCTTGCCATGTGCTGCCCTCCTGCACCACACACACAGCACCTTGAGACCACCAGGGCCATGGCTGGTGGGTTCCTCTGCAGCACCTGCAGCTCTCCCAGCACACACAGAGTGGTGGGAGGTGTTTGCATGCCCTGCTGTCTCCAGGGAGCTCCCTGGGCTCACACAAAGCCTCTCCTCTCCCTGTCTTTATTGCAAAAGGCTTTTAAGAGCCAAGAGGACAGTACCAAATGTTTTGTCCCTCTGGCTAAAGCAGCTGTGGGGAAAGGAGTCCTGGGGGACAGGGTTTTCAAAATAATAATAAATAAATTATAGTAAAGAGTCCCTGTGGACTCCCAGGCTGTGGGAGTTCCCCCCACCCACCTCCCAGAGGATCTGAGCCTCACTGGCTGCAGAATTCACTCCTGAAACTCGAATCCAGCAGGTTCAATCCCCTCCACCCTCCAGCACAAGGCACTGGAGAGGAGCCCTGAGATCAAACCTGGTCCCACACCAAGCTGGGCAACCCCAACCCCCCACAACGGGCACATGGGACATACAGACCTTCATCTCCTCCAGGTGCCAGGATCTGGTGCCCTGCTGACAACCAGGCGCCTGCTGCCACCCCCCTCCATCCCTCCCCCAGGAGCCAGAGAGTGCTGCAAACCCGATGGGGAGATGGTGGGGGCACTCACGTGTGAGCCCTGGCTGGCCCAGCTGCTCCATGGCTCCAGCAGCACCAGGATCCTCTCCAAGCCTCCTGTGCTCAACCTGTGCTTTACCTGCCACGAGCCTTTGGCTGTAAAAAAAAAATAACCAAACCAAACCCAGTTTAGAAATGTCCCAAGGGAGCAGAAATCCAGGCTGGGAAGTTACAAATTAAATTGTAAGCTGGGAAGGGATGATGGCCCTGTCCTCCTTGGTTCCCACAGCAAGGAATCAGCTCCTTCTGACTTCCCTCCTCACATTCCAACCCCTGGGACTGACCTTAACCCACAGTTCTGTTCCAGTCTCCAGCAAACTGCCCATTCAGCTGGTTGGCCTGGGAGTTAATGACTTTCTTTTAAAATTTAACACCGTTCTCCATCACAAATTCCCCTGTGCCAGCACTGGGATCTGCCTTTGGCTGGATATTCAAATCCAAACACATGCCTGGACAGTTATTGCAGGCAAAAGGGGAACAAACACACACAGAAAACACACAAGGTTGAAGCTGCTTGAAACTAAAGAAACTAAATCAGACTGGGAAAAAATCGTCTGCCTTCTCAGCTGGTAGGAGGATTGGAACAGAAAAGGTTTGGGCTATTTGTGGGCAATCCTGAGGGCAGATTTCTGGGATTAGGAGAAGAGCAGCACTTTCCCAGCAGTGGGATTGCTGCAGAACCTCCTCCCCAGGGTCCAGCAGGGCCCAGCTGAGGTGCTCCTGTCTCTGACACCACCTCAGGCCCAGCTGAACCATTCCCTGGAGAACACCAGTGAGGAACCCAACCAAACTGCAGCCTGGCTGGGGACCAAACCCTTTTCCAATCTGGGACCCAAGAAAGGTTTCTCCTCCTGACAGGGGATCTTCGGTAACATCACACTTTCCCTGCTCACACCCCACAGCCTGGGCATCCTGTTGGATGCAGACAGCCTGGCACACCCAGCAGCACCCTCAGCATGGTCCTTGGGCTGCCTTTGCCCACCTGCACCTCCCCTGGCACCCCCAGCAGCACCCCCAGCATGGTCCTTGGGCTGCCTTTGCCCACCTGCACCTCCCCTGGCACCCCCAGCAGCACCCTCAGCATGGTCCTTGGGCTGCCTTTGCCCACCTGCAGCTCCCCTGGCATCTGCTTTTGAGGCAGATGCATTTGGGACTCCACGTTCCTGGAAAATTGCTCCTTCCAGGTGGGAGACAACATTGCACTGGGCTTAAACTGGCACTGCCCCAACATTACCAAACACCTCGTGGGTGCTTCTGCCCTCTGCCCACTGCACAAAGCCGTCACCCCTTCCACAGTGCCCCTCAGAGTGCCCCTCACAGCCAGCTCAGAATCCCAACACAGCCCTCAGGTCAGCACTGCTGCCCTCAGGAGATATCAGAGTCTCAGCCATGTCCAAACCTTACAAGAACTTTGTCTGTGCTTCTGTGTAGGACTCGACAGGTTGGGCATTTTGCATCCACACTTTTGGGTAACAAACCTCTTTGGCTGATCCCTTTGCTGACTCTCTGTCTCTGCCTCTTCCCCACAAAACTAACGGTCTGACCATGCCAAGGGACCAACCCACAGCAATGCCTGGGCTCTGCCCTGGTGAGGCATTGCTGGAGGGACTCAGGATGTCCATGGCTTGAGTGTTGTGTTAAGTTCTGGCCCCTCAGTTGAGGCAAGAGATTGAGGGGCTGGAGCGGGGCCAGAGAAGAGCAACGAGGCTGGAGAAGGGAGTGGAGCACAAGTGCTGTGGGGAGAGGCTGAGGGAGCTGGGGGTGTTTGTGCTGGAGAAGAGGGGGCTGAGAGGTGACCTCAGCACTGTCTGGAAGTGCCTGAAGGGAAGTTGTGGCCAGGTGGGGGTTGGTCTCTTCTCCCAGGCACTCAGCAATAGGACAAGGGGGCACGGGGGGCTCAAGCTCTGCCAGGGGAAATTCAAGCTGGAGATGAGAAAGAAATTCTTTGCAGAGAGAGTGCTGAGGGATTGGAATGGGCTGCCCAGAGAGGGGGTGGATTCCCCATCCCTGGAGGTTTTTCAACTGAGCTTGGCCGTGGCACTGAGTGCCATGATCTGGTAAAGGGACTGGAGTTGGCCCAAGGGTTGGACTTGATGATCTCAGAGGTCTTTTCCAACCAATCCATTCTATCATTCTATGATTCTATGGCTTGAAGCACAGTGAGTGCTGGGAGGGCAGGCAGAGGCTCTGTGGCCGACCCACGTGAGCAGGAGCTGGCACAGAGCTCGGCTGCTGCCCAGGAATGCAGAGCATGGCACAGCCTGGGTGCACAAGGAATTGTTCCTGTGCCCATCCTTTGGCAGGGCCAAGCTTGCTGCACTCTGAAAACAATTCATCTTTTCCCTCTCCCTTGCCACTGCTTGGCCTCAACTGAGGCTGGAACTGAAGCAACTGCAGTTACGGAGTGGTTTGTGTTAGAGCTGCTCCATAAACCAGCTCCTCTCTGTGGGAGCAGCAGAGAGACAGGGGGAGAGTGAGAAGCCCTTGTTTTATTTCCATTCAGATTTTCACCTGTCTTGGACACTCTAAAGCTGCAGAAACTGCCTGGCTGCTTCTCTTCTCTCCTAAGGGAGACATCCAGGGTTAACTCAGAAGAGGGATCCCTTGGAAGGCCAGTGATGCTTCCTGGGCCCTCCAGAAACATCCTGGGCAGAACATCTTTAGGGCTTGGCAGGGCCTCCCATTGTCACCCTTCAGAGGGAGGAAACAGCAGCTATGGAGGATTGTGACAGTGCAATCTGTGGGTTATCCATGGGTTCTGGACTGCCCATCCCTGGAAGTGTCCAAGGCCAGGCTGGATGGGGCTTGGAGCAACCTGGGCTGGTGGAAGGTCCATGCAGGGGATGGAATAAGATCAGCCTTAAGGTCCCTTCCAACCCAAACCACTCTGTGATTCTGTTCTCAGGACAGGGACAGGGCACAGTTTAATTCCCCCTCAGAAGGCTGAGAGGAGGGACTGACCCCAGAGCACTAATGGGGCACCATCAACTATCTTTTATTTCTTTTTTCCCTCCCTTTTCCTTTGGTCATGTCTAGCCTGCAGAATAACAGCGGGCTGGGCACACACACCTAAGAACTGTACCCAAACTCCTCAAAATCTTCCCAGAACAAGGCTTTGTCCTTGGCTCTGCATTTCCTACAGGCACTGGGACTTTCTCAGGCCATTTAACACATACCTGTCTTACAGCTTTAACCTGATTAAAAGCAGAGCTAATTACAGCATTACATAAATTCATAGCAAAGTTCTCCATGTGCTCTGAACCCTCGATGACACCAGAGAAGAGCAGCCCTGGGAGACATTCCAGGTCTCTTAGAGGATGTCTGATCTGAGCACCCAGCCCTGCTGCAGCACTCTGACAAATGCTGAGTGTTAATCCATTGCTGATTTATTTTAATGCAATAAAAATAATACAACAATCAAGGTTGGTCTCATAAAAGGATCCGTTTCAATAAAGCTAAAGGTCTCTTGGGGCTGATGCTTTTGGCCTTAGAACGGTCAAATGGATCAAAGTAATTAAGTTAAAACAGCTTAGGAAGTTCTTGGCCATCACCTGAGCTGACCTCCTGCTCAGGCTGGAGCTGCAGCAAAGAGCTGAGCGGCTTCAGCAGGTGACTGAGACCACGTCCCTGGGCCTTCCCTGCCAAGGCTCTGGCACTGGGAAGCCTCCCAGTGAGCCAGTTTAGCTCACTGATTTCACAGAAAATCAACTATTTCTAGCACTGGCATTGCAAAACTGTAGCTCAGTTGGTTAAAACTTGGTTGTAATAATGCCAAGGTCATGGGTTCAATCCCCTGTGTGGGCCATGGACTTAAGAGTTGGACCTGATGATCCTTGTGGGTCCCTTCCAGCTCAGAATAGTCTGGGATTCTGTGATTCTGAAATAAAAACAGATTCTTCCAGGGCATGTGATGGGAAGAGACAGAGATGAAGTACCAGAAATCAGAGTCACAGACTGGCCTGGGTTGGGAGGGGCCTTAAAGCTCATCCAGTGCCACCCCTGCCATGGGCAGGGACACCTCCCACCAGCCCAGGTTGCTCCAAGCCCTGTCTAGCCTGGCCTTGGACACTTCCAGGGATGGGGCAGCCACAGCTTCTCTGCCCAACCTGTGCCAGGGCCTGCCCACCCTCCCAGCCAGGAATTCCTTCCTAATATCTGACCAAATCTCCTCTCCTTCAGTTTAAAGTCATTCCCCTTGTCCTGAGTAACAGAAAGGGGTAAGTCACCCCTTTTCTTGACAGAGATCTCCTTGGTCAGCTGGGGAAACCCCAATCTGAGGCTGCACAAAGTTATCAAATGAAACCTATTGAGGCTCTCCTGCACTTTTAGTTCAACTTGAGCTCATTTAGTTCAAAGCTGCATCTGAAAAGGCAGTTGCCTCCTTTCTCTCCCCATAACTCCATGATCCTGACTCCCCCCTTCAGCCCAGGCGTGGGCACAGGCACACACAGTCCCTCAGGTTAGAAGGGACTCAGCAGGATCCTCACATCCAACTCCCTGCTCCTTGCAGGACTAGAAAAACATCAATTATATTACTGATTGCACTTCCAGATGTTTCTCAAGCTCTGGCAGGATTGGTGCCATGACAATTCCCCCTGGGAACCTGCTCCAGTGACCCACCAGTCCCTCAGTGAAGAATCTTTCCAAGAATCTTTAAGAATATAAGAATATTCAAGAGTATAAGACTATTCAAGGACACCTAAGAATATCAAAGCAGCCCCCTTGGATGAGACAAAGCTCAGGGTCCTGTTTCATGTCAGAAGGTCATGCCCAGGGGAGAGCACAAGAGCAGAGCAGGCACATGAGACATTCTCCCAAAATAGCTACCCAGCCCCAAACCATTTTCAATTCAAGGACTTTCCACTCCAGGAGGGTCAACTCAACTTTATTGTACATTTTTCAACCAAAGACAGAGCTGGATCCCATTTGGCTGGTGCTACACCATTAGTCCAGCCTTATTGGGGCCCCTTTAAGCCACCTCTGTGGATTGATTTGCATTCTGAAGCAATTAGCAGAGCCCAGCCTGATTCTTGCATCTATTGTTTCAGCCTGATTCTACTGGCCATAATCAGGAAGGCTTTCCCTTCCCTTGTCCCAGTTCAGCAGGTGGGACCAGTTTATCCCTGTGTGGGGGTGACCAAAGCTGGGCATTCTAAACCCTCTGGGCCATTGCCCACCAACTGGCACCAATGGCCCATTGGCAGCAGCTGCCCAGGGCACAGCTGAGCCCTCAGCCTGGCAGCTGGCTGGGAAAGAAGCCTGGCAGAGGAGCTGGGAGAACTCCCCTCCAGGGACTCCTTGCCACCTCCACACCCACCTCAGGCCTCAGCTCTGCTCAGGGGCCACCAACCAGTCCAAAATCCCCCCTGACTCCCACACTCACATCCCCCACTCTGCAACTCCCTGACCTGGGGGACCCAGTGGGGGCTCCCACCCAAACCTCAGGGGACACAATCNCTCCAAGCTGAAAGCCCCCACTATTCACAGTGGCATTAAAGAGCACGAGGTCCATCTGTGCAGGTGAGGGGATGTCTGACCTGCTGCAGAGTTCAGGGCTGGACAACAGGCCTGGCTGAAGCCCAGAGCAAACAGCAACAAGATGCATGGAGTCACAAACCCAAAGGAACACCGTGGGAGGTGACACAGAGGTCAGGCTGCAGTTCTCCTTCCCAAAGCACTTTGCAAAGGGACTAACGAAGTTAGAGTTAATGCAATAGGCAGCTGGAAATAGCTCCTGACCTGGAACGCAGCATTTGTCCCAGGGTCTTTTTAGGGCACAGAGGAGAGTCCACTCAATCAGCAGAATTTCAGGCTGGAAATGTTTGTGACAGCTAAAACTGCTGAATTAATATATGGTTATAAAAGGAATCCCAGGAAGATATTTTGAGAATGCAAGTGCTGTCTTTGGAGCCCTTTGTCAGAGGTGATCCAACCTTAGAGGGCCTGAGGAAGAGAAGGGTGTGCCATCTCCATGGGACACCTTCACCCACTGGGCACTGGGCTCCTCACTGCCCTGCCTGTCTCTAGGGTTTAGTGGTTCCAGGCACTGGCTCCAAGTCAGAGGGCTGATGCTCTTAAAAATTTAGGAATTCCAGGAGCCAAGTGAGAGCTTATTTCCTTTTAAAAAGGATGTTGTCAGGTGTTTTAAATTAATTATTTTTCCTTACTAAAAAAAAAGTGGGTAAGCTCCCAGACAAATTTAACCTGATCAGTGCAAACCCCTGTACCAGCATCCCCCACCAGACTGGGATGTGTCCCTTGTCCCTCCTGCCTTGGCCTGGGTGAACACTGGGGCTCTGGCTCTTTGGTTACACACACTGAGAGCCC
>VWZD01008208.1:10832-34790 GCA_013396695.1 Sakesphorus luctuosus
GATGTACAGGAGTTTGGGGCTTTTTTAGCTTTTTGTTTGTTTGTTTTTTTCCATTAATGATGTTTTTTGGTCCATCTGTCAGAGCATATAGTGCATGATGCTGCAGTTCAAAGTGCTCACATTGTTGTGCATTCTGTATTCATTATCTTTACCTTTAAGGATTTTTTAAGGATGACACATCTTGTAAATCCTAACAGTCAATACAAATTCACTTATTGGTTTCAATAGCTATTAGAAGGAATGCACAAATTGTGGTAAATGAAATGGTTTCTTTTTTTCTCCTTATGGAACTTTGTAAGGCTGAGAGTCATCTTGTGTACCACCACATACTTCTAAGTTAGAGATGTAGAGTTATATATTCTATTATATGCATAGACCATTGTTTTGGGGAGTTACTGATTTCTTTTAGACATTTCCACATATCCTCTACTGTCTCCACTTCATTGTAAGGTAATATGAATAACTAGATCAAATATAAACATCTTCAAGATGACTTTGATGAAATTAATTACATTCCTTCATGTCTTTTCTATCCACAAAACTTTAATAAAGTATTTACTATAAACAGTATTAAAGGGTATGATAGAATATTTCATATTATTTTATTTCTTTAGCTTTTAAAAAAGTGCTAGCATACTGCTTATTATTTAATGGAAAGAAAATAAGCACAATATCAAACCTGATAAAATTTAAATAAACAATTTTTCTAATAGAGAAATAATTCTTTCTTAGGTAAGAGTCAGTTTTAGACAAAATATGGCACATTCAATAAAGCATAACAAATGAGGCAGTTCAAATCATACTTCAGAATTTTTTGCTTTTCTATATTTTATAATAGAGTTAAAATAAATTGATAGTCTATTAAAATTCATGTAACATTGCAAAAATTGTATTTTCTTTAATAATTTATGTATTTATTCACTCAAGTAAAATGAAAGAAAATGTTTATACTATGTATACTAGTGCAAAGAAACAAATAGAGAATATGAAATCATTGAATGCTTTGGGTTGGAAGGGACATTTAACCACCTTGTCCACACCACCTACAATGGGCACACACACCTTCCAACAGATGTTGTCACTCAAAGTCCCATTTTACTGCACCTTGAAGACTGCTAGGGACAGGCCATCCTCAATGCCCTCTTGGAAATGTACTCTAAAACTACCCTCTTTCAGTTTAAAACCGTTAGCCTTTGCATTATTACTACATGCCTTGAAAAAAGATTAGCCTTTTCTATGAGCCCCCTATAAATACCGAAAGGACACAATAAGGTCTCCCCAGCACTTTCTTCAGGCTGGAAAACATCCAGTCTCTCAGCATTTCTTCATTTGAAGAGACATTTTCATCTCATCAGTGGCCAGTTGATACCTTCCTTCTTATTACTTTGTACCTATGGTTAACTTCTTCCTCTCTCTCTTTTTCCCCCCACCCCCCAATTTCATTATCAGTCTATCTTGGTCCTTGGTAGCTGTGAGAGCATCTATTAACGAAATCATTTGTGCAGTAAGATTTTTCAAAGTAAGCTTTGATCAATAAGGTCAGGGGGAAAAAATATCCATCTTTAGCTGTATTGCTGTCTTCTGATGAATGACAAACCTTCTAGCAGTTTATATAATCTGCATTTCTATTTAACCTCTTAACTTGCTCAGCCTTTATTCAATTTCCTTGATGTTTTCCCATTATTTTTTATAGAACAGATTTCTTACAGTATTACATGAAAAATTATTTACACCAGCTATTTTCTGGCTATATAGGAAGTGAAATGTGAACAAGAACTGAGCATACGTTTACAATTACACACATACAAGACAACCATTTCATTTCTGTATACTCATGAGACTAATTCCCATCTTAGATAAATGATTCTGCTCAGATGATAAACTGCTAAAGATGTTCAATACTGATAGTTAAGAATTATTCAGTATGTATATGCTTGTTTTGAGATAACATTTTTAAATTAAGGTACATTAGTTATTATTGCAATTTTTAAAAAATACAAATATAAAGCCCCAAACAAACCAACATATAGATAAATGTATATTTTTGGAAGAAGAAGATGAATTGAACAGGTGAATTCCTGGCTCCCTGCTGGGTGCTGTTCTCAAGGCTTTGACTTCTCTGATCATGAATCTACCTGTGAGAAGCCAGGTCTGTTGGGACCTGGAGGGGTTCACCTGACCAAGGAGCTAACCAGAGTTACACAAAGAGCTATAATTTGGATTTAGTGGGTGAAAGGGTTTGAGTCTGATGAGTTTTGAGCAAAAGAGACCAGCTGGGGACTGCTGATGTATTAAGATCCAACAGAGAGCAGTATTATCAGTTAGTCTGTGAAATATCTCAAAAGAATTAGGGCATATTCCTCTTAAAAGGTGACATGGCCAATAGCCCAACTAAAGGGCCTCTGCAACACTGCACGCAGTATGGGTAACAAACGGGAGAAGCAGGAAGCAAGCCACCGTGCAGCTAAAACCCTGTGATCTCATTGTTAGCACTGGCACATGGTGAGATGAATCACACAACTGGTGCACTGCAATTGATGGTTATAAACTGTTCAGGAGGGAGAGGCAAGGAAGGGGAGATGGAGAGAGGGGGTGTGTGACGTTGTCCTCTATGTCAAAGAATGGGTTAATTGCACAGACCTGACTTTGAAAAGCAGCAATGAACAGGTTGAGAGCTTATGTGTAAAAATTAGGGGCCAAGGCAACAAAAGAATCATTGTGGCTGGTGTTTGCTACAAGAGACCTGACAAGGAAGGCTTGTTGATGAATCATTCCGTTTCAACAGCAGGAACCATCACACTCACAGGTTCTGATCCTTCTGGAGGACTTCAATCACCATGACATTTGCTGGGAAAGCTTGCACAGCAAGCTGCAGGGAGTCCAGGAGGTTCTTGAAGCATGTTGAGGATAATTTCTTAATCCAGGTAATAGATAGGCCAGCGAGAGAAGCAGCATTACTAGACCTGATGTTCACCAGTAGGAAAGAACAAATTAGAGAGGACAAAATTGGTGTCCACCTGGACTGCAGTGATCATCACCAGGTTGTGGTGGAATTCACAACCAATTTCTCAAAGTCTTGAGAAATATGGGCCAGATGAAGACTAGAGTCGGAATCCTGAACTTTAGGAAAGCAAGCTTTCAGTTGTTGATGGGGCTCACTGGGAAACTGCCATCAGACAGAAAGGAACTGACTGGAGCTGACAGCTCATTAAAGATAGTATTATTAGAGTGAAAGAGCACCCAAAGCAGACAAGGAAAGCAGGAGACAGAGTGGCTGAATAAGGACTAAAATGTAAGAAGGAACTGCACAGGGACATGTGTCTTGGGAAGAATATAAAAACACTGCATGGATATATATGGATGGGATCAGGAAAGCTAAGATACAGTTGAAGCTGAATTTGGTGAGGGATATGAAGAATAATGTGAATGGTTTCTCCAGGTACATAGCCAGAAAAGAAAGATTAAAGAAACTGAACCCCCATTCTTAAATATGACCAGAGAACAAATGACAACCAACATTGATAATGCCAAGATACTCCACAATTTTTTTTCCTTAATGGTAATCTCTCTCTGCCTACCTCACTCAAGTCCCTAATATTCAAGGCAAGGATTGTGTGAATAAAGTCTGTCATCATAAGAGAAAATCAAATTTGGGATCTCCTGAAGAACCTGAACATACATAAACTCAAGAGACATGAGAAGGTGTGCCTCAAGGTCCTGAGGGAATTGGCGCAAGCCGATTGCACTATATTTGAAAAATTGTGACAGTTTAGGCAAAGTGTTTAGTGACAAAAATGGGAAACATCATGATCATTTTTAAAAGGGTAAAAAGGAGGACTCTGGAAACTAATGACCAGTCAGCCTCATCTCTGTGCCCAGGAAGATCATGGAACAGGTCCTTATGGAAGGTATGCCAAAACATATGCAATATGGGGAATTGATTACAGACATGCAACATGACTTCGCCAAGGGCAAATCATGCCTGATTATCTAGTGTCCTTCTATGATGGATGGACAAGGGAAGAACTATGGATGTCATGTACATGTACATGTAAGGACCCTAGATACTGACCCCATCAACATTTTTGCCACTATAGAGGATATGTGCTGTGGTCCGCCCCATCACAAGAAAGACATGGACCTGTTAGAGTGGGTGCAGAGAAAGGCCACAAAAATGGTGAGAAGTTTAACAGCTCTCCTATGAGGACAGGCTGAGAAAGTTGGGATTGTTCAGCCTGGAGAAGGCACTGGAGACATCTTATTGTGGTCTTTTAGTATTTAAAGAGGCTCATAATAAAGGTTGATAAAGGCTTTTTTACTAAGGCTTAGATTGACCTGTGATATAGATAGGTGATCCTTAAAGGTAATTGTAAGAACTCAGGCTCTGAGCTACAAGCTCATTGAAGGGGGTTTACTGTAAAAAAAATATACAAAGCTCCAAAAATTCACCTGCTGAACTTCTTAGAAGAGACTTCAGTTCCTTTTAAACCTTAAGAGAGAGCGGAAAGAAGAAATGCTGCAAGTGTTTTCTTGGGAGGTACTTTTACTAGTAAACTTTAGAAAATAAGGGAACTTGGCAAAAGTCTAAAGGGTAAACAAAATAAGGCATTCCACAAAGTATTGATTTAGCACATGCTTAACATGTACAATTTAGCAAAATCCAACCCATCTGGTTTCTAAGCAACCCAAAATATTAAGAAAGGAGATCAGGAAGAGAGTAAGAAGTAAAGAAAGAGAAAAAGAGAGAATGACAACTACCACCCCTAGATCCAGCTACCAGGAATCCAGGAAGATGGTAAGGTCCAAACAAACACTGAGAGCACATGTTGCTGCTTTTATTTACTTTGGACCCACTTTGGCCACAGCCCCTGCCCCCAGACAGGATTTGTGGTATGTCGGCCAGTCTGGGGCTGGGGCAGGGGATCTGGGGGGTGATGTGGGTGGTGCTCCCTGGCTGCTTTGGACTGACAGCTGCTCCAGGGCTGCTGAAGGAGGCTCTAAGGGGCTGGGCTGTGGGACAGGGTGAAATTTGCCCTGTCTCTTTCCCCCAACCTCCACTCCTGACACATACTTGAGATGGTCTGAGCCAATAATTAATATAGTAATCCAGTGTCTCACAGTCGTCTGGAAAAGTGTGGCCATCAGGGTGAGAGAGGTGGTCTTCCCCCTCTACTCAGCCCTAGTGAAGCCACATCTGGACACACTGTGTCCACTTTTGAGCTCTTCAGTACAGGAAAGACAAGGGGAGGGTCAAGCAGAGGACCACAAAGAAGATAAGAAGTTTGGAGCATCTTTCTTATGAGGAGGGACTGAGGGAGCTGGGCTTATTTAGTCTAGAGAAGAGAAGACTAAGAGGGGATCTCATCAGCACTTATAAACATCTGAAAGGTGGGTGTCAAGAGAATGATGCCAGACTCTTTTTACTGTTGTCCAGTGATTAGACAAGGAGTAATGGCCATAAACGAAAACATAAGAATTTCCACCTCAGCATGAGGAAGAACTTCACATTTACGGTGTCAGAGCACCCAGGAACAGGCTACTCGGCAAGGTTGTGGAGTCTTCCTCTCTAGAGAGATTCAAAGCCCATCTGGATGCATTCCTCTGTAGTCTGCTCTAGGTGACCCTGCCTTGGCAGAAGTGTTGGACTATGTGATGTCCAGAGGTTCCTTTCAACAGCAATTCTGTGATTCTGTGTCCCTTCCAACCAAGCCACTTTTTGGTTCCATGATTCTGTATTTAAGGAACATAACAAAAACACTATAAAATACCATAATTTCAACATTAGTTCAATGGTTCCATAAGTGCCACTATAAATGCAATGAATTTGTTGTATTCCTACAGTTCCTACCCATAACTCTTTTTTCTGTCATAATAAAGGTTTCATTTTCCCCAGGTGAGCATTACAGAGATTTTTCTCTAACCCTTTCATACTTTGATCTTGGCAGAGGTTTCTGAGAAGGCTGCCCTCAGCTTTTCAGGGCTTGGGTTATGACTAAAATGTTTAAGGAAGCCAATTTTTCATTAAAAGGATGTGCTGTGATGGCACAATGAAAAAAAAAAGTGTTATTTAACTTAACACACTGTGCAAAATGTGACTCTAAAATACACATATTTCTGTATCCATCAGCTAACCTACAGTGTAAAATCTGGGAAATTTCATAAGAATTCAGTGGAATAGGATAGATAGGCAAAAATTCAGTGAAAAGGTATGGGTATAGCAAAATTACTTGCATACAGCATCCAAAAGAAGCAAAGCACATATAATCTAAATTGGGAAATTTGAATTTATTTAACTTAGTGAGTGCAAGTTCTGGAAAGTTACAGAAATATTTCACAATATTTCCCCCAAAATTGCGGAACTCCTTTGTCTGTTTTATAAGTCAGTCTAAATTTCTCTCTTCCTTCTATCAAATGACTCCTTAATTGTTAATGTAAAGAAAATAGCATGAGGAATTCATGAAATATTTGCCACATGATCCTAGGCACACCTCTTCATAATGAAGGTCTTTTCTGGATTAATACTGTCTCTAGCCATCTGTCTACCAGTCAACAGGCTGGTCCCCTACCCTCTGTGAGTACATAATGCAAATTCTCTACAATTTGCATCTGCTGCTTTTGCCAGACTTAGTAAACATCCCATGGCAGATGCTGCAAAAATAAGCATCTGTTTATTTTTCCAGATCTCTCTTACTATCCTTTCTTAGCCAAAACAAGGGGGAAGACATGAGGAAACTTGATTTCACATGCACATTGCAATACATGATTACTGACTGAAATATAAGACAAAATATTGCCAAGCAGTATCTAGAACTTGAATTAATCTTTATTATCTTTGCTCTTAACCAATGTCTATACCTCTCCTCAGTTTTCATGGTATAATTTTAAGCCTATTAATAGTCTTAGTAAAAAAGGTCAAGATTGACCTGAACAATATTTCACGATAAAATTGTGAATACACTTAAATTACAGAATGTGCTAATAAAATGGCCATTAAAACATTGATTTCCACTGTCCTAAGTACTGAAAGAGATCCCATTTTTAATACAGCTGTTCTGATAGTCAGGGTTGCAAGAATGTATAATGTGAACAGGTGTTTTATCATCATATCATGCCATTCTTCTCTGCATGGAATTATCATGAGGGGCAGTAGTAAAATTCAAAAGTATAGTTATATTTAAAACTGGTAAATTAAAAATAAGCAATATCACATGAGCAAATGTTTTCAGATAGACGGTAAGATATATCTGGCATTACTAACTCAGTAAAACAAGCTCCACTTATTTCTATTTGGTATTCTTATTGCAGTTGTCCATCTGAGTTTCTATACTGTGAAAAAATTGCATTTTTTAAAAGAACTATTTAGAAAACTGGTTAAGCACAAACATTTCAGGTTAAACTATTTATTTGAGAAGATGAAGTCACCAGCAAAGCCTGAGAAACAAGGTGCATTAGCCTAATGATCACTGCATAGGGAAACCTACTGACGAGTCGGTTGGATTAAGTTCCACTAGTAGATAAAGTTTTGTTACTTCATATGTCCCATTGTATCCATTCTGGTTTCTATTTGCTGCTCCAGAAAGGCAGGGGCTTTGAATCATAATTAGTAATCTGACATGGAAGTCTCAGTCTAAAGCATCTGAAAAGAAACTGGATGTCTAAGTCTGAAGAATTGTATCAGATCCAGAGAGACAGATTTTTCTTTTTGATTATTGTCAGGAGATGTTCTTACTCTCTGAAGAATGTAGGAGGAAAAACACTCTGTAACAATTCTGTTATTAATAGAAAAAGATTGTAGTTCCCAAGGTAACTTTAAAGGATTTTTATAATAATCACAGTGTATACAATGCTGTAGAAATTCCTATATTATAATTACATTTAATGGGTTATGGTTATAGAATACCAATTTAATTTAAAATGCATTTTATGCACCCTCAACAGTCTTTCAGTATCATTATGCAACAGATGTCATGGTATTTTTTGTCTCTAATTGTTTAAAAGGATTAATATTTTCCCGTTTGTTTCCTGTGGCCACAGTATGTGCAAATTGCAACTCTTCTCATTTTTTTAAATTGAGAAATAGTTACTATTTCCTGAATTATGTATTTATGTTCTTTTTACCTATGGAAGTTCTAACATAACATAATAGCTGTACTTCTTAGCAATAAGACCATGTGTTGGTTACCCTGGGAGAACTCCCTGGAAATGTATTCAGAATTTTAGAGCAATACATTTTGTGAATTACGTTAGGCTTAGCTTTCAGCCAACACCTCCTAGTTACCACTCATGCATGGTGCTTTACCTTCAAATGAACTCAATGAAACCACTACTAAAAAGGCAGTAGAAACTTTAGGCATCAATTATCCAGCATTACAAAGTGCTTAAATGCTACTTTAATACTTCGATAGATCATTTAGAACTGAAAGTTAAAGCACAGTGTGCCCAATTTAAGCAAAATGTACTATAGATTGGTAAGAAAAGGAGTTGCAGATGATATTGAATTGTCAGAAATTTAGATTAGAAATAAAAGGGATATTTAACAGGTAAATCACACATTTCGTCATGTGGAAGTCCTTTTTTCAAGGCAAACATTCTGGAAGAAACAAAGAGGCCTAAAAGTCCTATATACAGGCAGATATACAGCTACATCTCAGAAGTCTTTAGCAATAGTAATCAAAGAAGCCAGATTATTCACATGCTCAAATTCATTAGCTCTTCTGGGTACTCAGCGAGCACCAAGAAATAACGTGAGAAATCCTCAGAATAGGAGAAGAGCTAATGTAAAACTTTTTCTGCAGCCTCAAGGAAGCAACAGTTTTGCATCTCCTGCCTTTCTGCACTTCAATTGGATTCAAGAAAGCCACAGGCACTCTCTAACTGAACATTTCCCTGTTTTCACTGTGACACAGCAGATACCTGTACTAAGTAAAAATAGTGAAAGAAGAGATCAAAAGTAAATTTATCTCCATCTGAAGGTAGTAATTTCTGTATAAAAAGAAAATTCAAATGCTCTTTTCAGGAAACTTTATTAAAAGCAACCACTATTGATTCAATTCTGCTTCTTTCATCAGGAGTATATTAAACATAAGACAATGCACAGGGCAGTGCACTGAACTCCTCCCCTCCCCCCCCCTCCCCCCCCCCCCCCCCTGGAAAAAAAAAAAAAGGATGCATTTTTCTGTCCAAATAGATCTCAGTAGTTCATCCAGTTGCTCTGTTTTCTTCTTCTACACGAAATTTACTTTTGGAAAGTGATCTTCCAATGCTCAGACAGTAATGCTTTTTACATCTTCAGAATTACTTTTGACACTAGCACAATATAAAAGTAGTTTCAGAGAAAATATTTGTGAACACCTCTGTCCTAGTTTAAAGGAAAGCGAAGTGTCTACCAAGACTAGAGGAGGAAACTCCTCCTCAATAACCACTTCACCCCTTATTAAATTTAAAAGAACTTTAATTAGAAAATGTATATAAGAAGGATAAGTGTTCTTAACTACTATATAGATATAGATAAAATGAACAAAACAAACTACCCCCACAGCACCAAAACAACCCCAAAACAGTAGTTTCCTCCTGGTGCAATTATATTTACACACAGCAGGTGGCAGTGTCACACCTCAGCAAGCCACAGGGTCAGTTCTCATTCTTTTTCCCAGCGAGGCAGAAAAAGGTGCTGGCCTTATGAGTCACACTGACGCAGGATGGAACCTTTTCCATGGGGAAGAGCAGACTCTTTCCTTGTACTTTGTTCAAAGAAGGAAATGTGGGGAGTTGGGGGTTGGTGGTGGTTCTCAGCAAACCCCTGCACCTGAATTTGGTCCCCAGGAAAGTCTTCAGTGCATCCAGAAGTAGCCATGGCCCTCCTCTCCCTCTCTCTCTCTTTGAAGCTCAGAGTGCCCAGAGTTGGAGGAGGAAAGGGGAAAGAGTAGAGCCAGAAGGAGTTCCCTCCAAGGTGCGCTCACCAGCTCAGCAAATGATGGCTTCCAGTTACAGCAACTGCCCAAAATGAAGTGAACTCCAGCACCAGGAAAAGCTTCTCTCCCTCTACCATTAAGTTCAAAGCTAGAGTCATCTACCTTGTTCTTTNACTAACAAATTCTGGTTTTCCATGATGCTCAGATAATCACACTACTGCAACACCAGTCCACAAAAGTGCTGGGTGAAAGCCTTTGAGACTTTAAGAAATTAACTGAACATGATTTGACTTCTATCCTTTTAATGACATATTTACAATATTTTCAGCACTTCCTCATTTTTATCCCTTTCTCAAGAGGATAAGGCTTCAGGCACCATGCAATATACTCCACTTTCAAACCTACTTTAGTTACTAGACTTTAACATGGGCAGACAAAACTAGTGCATTCAAAAAGACTTAGCAAAGTAAAACATTAAGGTTCACTATGTAACAATATACAATAACAATTCATTTTACATCCGAATTCTTGGACTATGTTGTCAAATCCTTGCAGATAGTTTCCTGTTAGTGGGCTTGCTACTTACAGGAGATTTAGCAGGAAACTGTAAGTGAATCACTCACAATGAGGTACTGACTTCTAGCAGGGGAGACGGGTTTTTGGCCTGGTACAGACAATTCCACAGGAATTAGCAGGAACAGACATTTTATTATTACCCATGCAAATTTTTATACACTTTTAGAACTGTAACCTTCTGCACCTGTGCCACTTTGACACTCATTATTGGCTAATGAGGTTGTTTACATTACAATGTCCTTCTGTAATTGGTTAATTGTACACATCTGCTGAGAAGGTCGGCAGCAGCTTCTTCTGAGTTCAGTAGTTAGTTCCTTAAAGGTACATCACACTAATTACAGAGGCAGTTCAGTACACAGCTTTCCCTTTACGTCAAATACCATATGAAATCCCTACACTGACTCATTTGAAAAATGGTTTTGCAAGGTGTCAGAAAAGAGGTACACATTTAATTGTACACAAAAAAAAAGGAAATTGTAAGTGAACTTCACCCTGAATATAGCACAGGTCCAGGCCAGTATTGTTAAGTAGAGACCTATACCCTGTAATAGAAAGATGATAATTCTTTTTATCTCTCTATCTCTTTCCATCTATTCATCTGCCTATTTTTTCTCTTCTGGGAATTCCTAAAGGATAGTGACTTATGGTGTAAAATACTCTCTTATGTGAGTTCTAAGAATTCCATAGCATTATGTTTGTATATATATATATGTAAGTAAAGTTATTGTTTGAAATTTATTCCAAAAAAAGTATATTCTGGAGAAGATTTTACCTAGAACATTTCAACAGGAGATTGCTATTTGACCAGAAACATAGCTGCATTTGCAGTGCCCTCCAAACGCTGCTAGTTTACCTCTGACTTATTCACTGTAAATAGCTTTGATCAGAATTGAACTAATAATGTAAAAACAGAAATCAGGACTCATTATTTTATTAGTCAGGGGAAAAAGTACATCCCTGAACATGACACTAAAGTTAGTAAATTTAGTTGACCAATAAATGTTCCTTTGTAAGATGTAGATAGTTCAATGATGTCAGCACTGATGACTTAGTCTCTCTCATATTAACTTTTTTATCTTGCCATATTGATGGTCGCTATTTCAGATATTTTTGGATGGTACTGTACAATTGTACTTAATATCACAGCGGGTTTAACAAAATAAAATAAAACCTTTGATGAGTTGAAAAAAAGGTAAAAACACGTTCTTTCATATCTGAACACATTCAGTTTCTAAATATATACATCAGCAATATATTATTTTAACATTTTAAATCAAACAAAAACTTACTTGGGAAAACAAAAACTGAGCATTTTTTTTCTTATTGTTAAATATCATTAAGTCACCAAAGTCTTTGAGGACAAAGTTATAGAAAAATGAAGATAAAAATGATGGGATACCATATTAAGAAGCACAAGATCAGAGGACTGATTTTTATATATGGCTCTTTATCTTTTTTTCCACAGAAGATGTTTATAGGGAAGCCATTTATGTACAAAGAAGTAATGTACGGTTTTAACACAGAAAATGATGAAGCAATAGGAGACCAAGTGAAATAAACAGAATAACTAGCCAAGAAATAAAAATTTAAAATTGACCACACTCATATAGATCAGTTAAAACTATAATGAAAACCATAAAAAATTTATAAGACCTGAAGGGAAAAAAAAAGTTGAATTAAGAACTTGTTGTCTAGTAAAATATAATCTATCTATGAGATAAAGTATATTGACATATAATTTTTAATTACTGAGCCTAAAGTCATTCCGTTGGCTTAGGAAAAAAAAATCAGTCAACAGCAGAAATCTGTCTCAAGCTTGCAGCAATATTGAAACATTTAAATGGGCTTCTAGAGGTTAAACAACCCCAAAACTTATTGAATTGTCTCCACAACTATTCGTTCTATGATACAGGCTGTTAAAGGTTCTCATTATGTAGAGATCATGCATATATTAGCATATGAACCTGAATAGTTAAATTTTAAAGCATAAGTCAGGGTGACCAATAAGGCAAAATGTGGAGCTGGGGTGGAATGAAGCTTGGATAGCAAGTCTTAGAGCTGTGTTCACAAAATCACAGTGTTGAGGTTTGACTCTGCAGGTCATCTGGTCAGAGTCCCCTGCTCAAGCAGGGTCACCTACATCCAGTTGTCCAGGACCATGACCAGATGGCTTTTAAATGTCTCCAAAAATATACTCCCTCCACAGCCATGTGGGCAGCATGTTTTTTCAAGGCAGTTCTTTTTTCAATGACACAATTCAAGGAATCAGTTTTTAGTCTCTTCTGTGGACTCTAAGGGCTTTTCACAAATTCTGAAGCTGACTAAACTGTTCCCATTCCTCTCAGTAGGCCTTCAAAGCTGTCTGCTTTGATAGATAAGGTATGGACACCTGAATTTCTTCATTGTTAATTTTTTAACTCTCTTCTTGGTCCTGTTTGGCCTAATCTAACTAAAACAAAATGCTGGTGCTATTCTGGGGAAAATTCTTTGGAGGACCAGCTCCCAGAAGTCACTGTGAACAAGAACATATCTGGATGTTTATTCTACGAAAACCTCCAATACTGGTATCTGATTCTTCATCCTTCAGGACAACCAATGACCTTCCTGCCACACACCAAAGTGTGCAATGTATTCCTCAGATGTGTGCTGTGGAAACACTACTCTGATGGGTTGCAAAAAAAGCCAAACCAAACCAAAACAAAAATAATCACAACCTTTCAAACGTAATCAAAAGGTACAAAAATAAAAAAAAAATAGCCACATTGCAAAAGGCATAGCCTGTTTGGGACTCAAAGGAAGTTGAGGCCTAGGTGCTATATAGCATTTATGCAAACTGTCAATTTCAGACAAGATTGCCCCCAAGAAATCTGTCTATGAGCTAGTCTATACCCCTGGCTTCAAAACTGTGTATTGGGCCTCAAGATGTCATTCAACAGTATAGATGAAACAAGTAATTCCCCATTTTGTAGAATTAATTTAAATATGGAAATTTTGCAGCTCAACCTGAAGTATTTTATTCTTTACTTCATTGCATTTTATTCTTAGTGATGTCACAAGTCAACAGCCAGTTTAATCTGCACTGCTGCAATGATAGAATGAATTGGATGACTAACCCAAGACTGCATAGGATGACAGAGCTGGGAATCAAATCTGTGTGTCAGCAAAGCTCCAATTTCCCCCTATTACCCATTTTCTGTCAATATATAAGTAAGTAAGTAAGTAGATAGATTAGATGGATAGATAGATTAGATAGATAGATAGACAGACAGACAGACAGACAGACAGAAAATATTAATTCATTGAAAGATAAATAAAGAGTACTAAAAAGTAATTGGGATATCCTGTACAACTTCTGGAATAAAAACTGAGGGATAATAGAAAATTGTGTTCCCAACATCCATCTCCCCCAAAATCTTTTATTGGTCTATGAAATACACTTGTCTTGAGTTGAGCTGGCAAAATGCCAACTTCTCAATATCAAGTCAGAGCCCCCCTCCCCTCACCAAGAAAAGAGAGAGGCTCTGACTTGGTATTGAGAAGCTGGCATTTTGCCAGCTCAACCCAAGACAGATAATGGTGGAGAATGCGGTCAAAACCAAGGATGCTGGCAAGTGTCCCAGAAGGTTAGCAGGGTTCCCAGGAGCATTGTTATAGAAACGTACTTTGATATCTGCATTCTTTTGGTACATCCAGAGCAAATAATACAAACAATGTTCTCTTGCTACTGGATGCTCGTTTTATCCCTTTTACTGACTGTTTTTGTAAGTTCAAACAGTTCCAATTGTACCTGCTGTGAATGTAGCCACTGCAAAGAGGAGCCTTACAGCCAAAGCAAGCTGTTCTTTCACTCCTGCCCCACCTTGATGGAGAGCAAACCCCAAGTGTGGGTCATATGGTGAACTGTGGTCCTTCTTACGTGACCAGAGGGAAGACATGGGGAGGTGGGACAGTGAATCTACTTCTGAGCTTGAAGTCCAGGTATGGAAATCAAAACGTAAGAAAGCTGGTAAAAAAAGCTGTCCACATGTTGAAGCAGAAATCCCAGAACAGAGCCAAGAACAGCAATAAGACTGCCCTGCCTCCAGCCAGGAGGAGGAGGAGGAGAACAACTCAGTCTACTGTACATTGCTGAACCAGAGGAATAGCCAAGACTGTACCTCTACACTGACTTCTAGATGACAGCCAGTGCCCCTCTGAGGGTAGCTGGACCGATGGAAGAAGACTAATTGAAAGCATGGGGAGGCCTATGTGGGCTGTTGATGTGTGGTGGGACACTGCTACCTGAGTAGAATCTGTGGAGATTTGTTGTGTAGATGCCCATGTGCTGATGAGGAACATCACACCTGAACTAGCATAAGGGAGAGTTGTTCCTGGCTCGATGGGCCCATGATGCCTCAGGCCACCTGTAGGTGGACAAGGCTGAGGGGTGGATTTTACCATAGACACTATTTCTAAGGTTATCCATGACTGTGAAACATGTGCTTGCTAAGTGACCCTAGTGTGGGGATGAAGACCCCTGAAAAGGGGATGGTGACCCCAGTGTAGGGTATTGAGACCCCAGTGTGGGGTATGGTGACCCCTGAGAAGGGGATGAGATGATCCCAATGTGTGCCTCAAGGACATGTAGCCTTAAGAAAAAGTAACTTGCATTTTAAGTTCTGTATTTCAGGACATGAACCATCAGATGAAAAAAGACCTGAGCTGAACTGGTGTTAGTATCCAATGATGAACTGTTTTTCCTGACTGAAGAATCTGCTCCATCTTAATGGACTATTGCCCACAATATGGAAGAGTGAAAAACAGCTCTGAAAATAATAAACTGTTTAAGCACGAGAATAGATAAATTTAAGATATGAGTGACGTAATATGGTATGGAATAATGGGTGGAATGTTATGGTTTTAGCCAGATAGGCCTAATATTTAGGTTTTAAAGTTCAGACTAGGCCTGGAATTGTCAGCTGACTTGAGCTGGGCTGGGCTAGCTAACAGCTGACTTCTTCTAGCCAGTAGTGTTGTATTCCATACCATATTACGACATCATCTTAGAAGGAGTAAGAGCCAGTGTGTGGGAGGTGTTAAGTCAGTTCCACCACGGCCGAGGTACAAGCCGGACGTGGTGCAGCTCCTGTCTTGTTGGAGTAGGCCCTGCTGCTCTTGCTGCCGCTACTTGCATTTTGTTTGAATTCAGGGAAGTAGAAACATTTTGTTGTTATACTTTGCATCTTGCTGGGTATCTTTTGAGGTGCTTATAGATCAAAAGTAACAAAATCTGGTTTTGGTGGGAGGTAAAAATTGTTGTTATACCTAACTTGTGTAAGTGTGTGTTATATTGTAATTTTCTCTTAACTTTCTCTTTTCTGTAGAAATATATATAGTTAGTTTAAACATAAACCTAGTTTGAGAGGGTTTTTTTCCCTTTCTCCTTTTTCTCAGTGAGGGGAGAGGCTCTGACTTGGTATTAAGCAGTTGGCATTTTGCCAGCTTAAAAAAAGACATGAACATACTCTTTTTTTTCTGGTATACTTGGTAGGTCATAATTTATCACCCTTTTGACCACAAAAGAAATAGGTTGGCTTAGGCACTTATTTTGTTCATTTGGGACAAGAGAAGGCTGAGGGATGCCCTCATAGCAGCCTGCAGTTTCTTCAAGGGAGACAGCAGAGAAGGAGGCACTGATCTGTCTCTGGTGAGCGGCAACATGAAAGATGCATCATGGCAAGTTCAGACTGGAGAAAGAAGTTCTTCTCTGAGAGGTGGTCAGTCACTGGAACAGAATCCCCAGGGAAGTGGCCATGGCACCAAGCCTGTACATTTCCAAGAAGCATCTAGATGATTTTCTTACTTACATGTTCTGGTTTTAGGTGGGTTTTTGAGGAACAAGCTCTTGTGGGTCCCTTGCAACTGGAGATATTCTATGATTTCCAACTCATAGGCATGGAAATTTTATGCCCTGCCAAGTGCCCAGAAGTTCTCACATATTATATTCCAGCTGATTATAGACACAGAGATAAATAACAGATAAGGTGTTTTCACTGAGACAGCTGAGTCTCAAACTTTAAAAAGAACCCACAAAACCAAACTTTGTTAATTTTAAAAAGAAAATTGGAAAGGAATAGTAGTAGCTACAGCAGCCTTAATATGTTGAATACTCCATGACAAAATAAAAATTCCTTTATTAAGTATGTGTGGTAAATGTTTTAGAAGTGTTTTATTTCCTATATTAAACAAGTCACATTTTGATCTGAATCTACTGAAGGCTAGTTTACTATTCATTTGTGTCTTTTGGCTGATTGATTTCTTAACCGAATTACATTATCATTTGCTGCATATATCCACAGTGTCTATCTGCAGTCTCTGTCAGGGACATTCAGAGTGCTGTGTTCAGCTGCAAAACCAGCAAGATCACAGGTTATGACATTTTTCCTCCTGCTATAAAATTTCTATAAATGTAAATATCTCAGAGACATCAATTATTCTGCCACATTAGAATGAAACTAGTCAGTGGATCCAAAACCTATGGTTGAGAGTGTGATACTTGTACCTACATCAGCCCTGCTTTGCAGGAAACCTGCCCACAATTGCTATTTTCCCTTTGTTTTCTCTAATATTTAATTTGATGTAATCATATGGTGCATAATCAAGATATTGAATAGGAATCTCATCTAAGTCAAAATGTGTTTTTAGGAAACCTGTAGAAATGTCATAGTTTTTGTGACTTCTACGTGGTTGTAATTCAGATGATTGAAAACTGCATCTGTGCAGCACAGCAGTATCAGCTGAAAAGATCTAAGTTACTTCTGTGCAAAATTTAACAAGGTATTACCTACATGGTCATGTATGATTATATATATCCTTATGTATGATTTGCAGCAGTTTTTAAATTTTATCATCAATGAGAAATAACTTGATATACTACACAAAGCTTAAGCTGCCTTGGGCAAAATTAGTGCTACAGACCCATGTTTCCCTGTATTTTCATTTGACCCTAAAAATAATATTACATCTTCAGCTGTAAGCTCTTGCATGTACTTTATTATTAAATATGCATTTTTAAAAATTATATCTTTCTCTATTTTTCTCACTCCTACAGAAAACCCAGTATCATGTACCACCTGTAGCAGTCATGCTTAGGGGTAAGGAGTGAGGATGGCTTGTAGGATAGGCTGGAAAAGAGTCAAACAGCAGCTATCCCCTATGCTTCCTGGTGAACTGGTCTCAAAGGAATGTTTCAGACTATAAACTCACTCATGTAGTTCCCCATTGCTATGCAAGCTCTGCAGTCAGTATGCAGATAGCAGCATGGGATCTGATCATTTTAGCAATCAGGAGGAAAGCCTTCAAGAAAACCTCTCAACTTGTGCAATCTCATCTGAGATCCACAATCTGTCCACTGTGGCATGACGTTTGCCTGACTGCAGATATAGCATGACACAAGCACTTAAATAGCACATATCACTCAGCATCACACCCTTGAAGTATGATAATAATTTACACCCTATGCATTTAAGCAGCTTGCAAAAACAAATTGTCACAATATGTCATTATGGTTGTTTTTATTGTTACCCAAATGCCAAGAATGTGCCTAGAACCTTGCAAAACAGAAGTACACAGGGCTACACTCAGAGCTTATTTGCACATATGCAACCAAAGAGCTGGAAGTGAAAATACACTGATTCAGTTCAGAGGAATGGTTTCAGTTTTTTCCATTGCAGTTTGAATCATTAAGTAAAGCAAAATTTTCTGAGAATACAGTAGTATGTGAATAAATTACAAAGCAACAGCAAAGGTCCTGTAACTTTTGGATGCTTTTTGGATAGCTTTTGAAGCAACTGCTACAAATGCTATCTAATATTAACAATAATATTACCATCCTTTAATTTAATGCTGTATTATGAGGCCTCAGGCAAATCTGAGTCTTGTCAGGCACCTCAGAACTGTGCAAGAAACTTCCAGTCCCTGCTCTTTTAAAGATAACAACTGTGTTAAATATAGGGCGGTACAAGTAAATGTACAAAACAAAATTACACAGAATCTCAGAATGGCTGAGGTGGGAAGGCACTTCCCATATTCCCATGGTCCAAACCCACCCTCAGAGCAAGGTCAGCTCCAGAAGCTGTCTTACAGCTGTGCCCAGTCTGGTTTTGTATATCTCGAAGGACACTCAACATCTCTGAATTTGTTCCAGTATCTGATCATCTCCACAATAAAATATTCTTTTTCTTACTTTTCAGTGGATTTTACTGTATTTCAGTTTGTGCCCATTGCCTCTTGTCTTTTCACTGCACACCACCGAAAAACTTTGTCTTCTTTACTCTCTCCCATACAGACTGAGAAGATGCCTTGTTGTTCAGCTTGTTTTTCTTAAAGACCCCATCCATGTCTGTTCTTTAGATCACTAGTTTTGACTTACTCTCTGATGTATCTTAGGAAACTTTGAGATCCTTCATGTGTCAGGTTTTCTATTTCTCCAAAGAGATAAAAAAAATCTGGAAACACTTTATTCAAACACTGGAAATCAGACAGTGTCTATATTTATTGGGGTTCACCCCCTCCTATCTGTGAGAAACTTACATACAGTATGACACCTTTCTCTGCAAACACATATCAATGTCATATTTGTGCAAAAAGACATACAATAAGAAGATTGTTCATTAATAGGTTTTAAGAGGCTGGAATATAGTGAGCAAACTGAACTCCAGAAATCCAGAAGTATTCCTCACAGTTAGTGCTTAAAATAAAACAAATCGAACCCAAACATTAATATGCAGGCAGCTCAATGTGTGTACTAGGCTATTGCTTGCACTTACTTCCTTACCCAGAGTAACAGCTACCAAACTCAGACCCATAGCAGACAAGCTACTTCACTGTGCATCAATCTCTGCTTAAAACAATTCTTTTTCAAACACCAATATTCTGTTAGACACTGATGCTTTGACAGTCCTTTCAATGTGTGAAACAACCTGATTGAAGGTGAGCTAGTAATACCCAAACTCACTGAACTGTCTCTGTTGCTCTGACAAAAATACCAATATGAAGTTATATCCTGGGAGCGCAGGCAAGGCATCCTGCTCAGTACATTGCATTGCAGTATTGGTGCCAGAGTCTTACCTGTCTCTATGAAACAGAGGACTTGACAGGAAGAAGTGAGTTGTTCTGTCGTAATGAAGTGAACCATAGCCTAAGTAGAATACACATTCAATGCACCTTTTCCAAGATGAAATTCAGTTCTCTATTTCTTTTTCATTTGATGTCTGCCTTCCAACATTTTGAGAAACCTTTCAGATGTATGGCCAGGGCAAGAGATATTGGCCTGTAAGACTAAGCTACACTTGCACAAAGCCTCATCTGAAACTAGAAATGAGAGAATGACTCAAACCAAGAGTAATTTCCAGCTTCTTGGGCAAATAAAAGTACTGATTGTCAGGCAATGATCTGCTACTCTTCTATCTAACTCCACACTTAGAATTCTTAGTTTTCCCTTGCAAAGTTCCCACTAACTTGAGTTTCTTTTCTTTTGAACAAAAGGAGACAATGCCAAATTCGCTTCAATCACTTACAGAGAAATAAAATGTCTACACAAAACCGGTCCTATTATATCTGGCATGACTTCCTTACAAGGAAGTGTTAAATCTTTGTGCTAATAATTTAAATCATTTTCTCTGGAGTATTTAGAGCACTCTTCCATTAGAATATGTGTGTTTTATATAGAAAGACACTAACCTTTTCTGCCTTTTAGAGATGGAAAGGGTGAGAAACAAAGAGAGAAACTGCTTCACCAGTGTTATTCAATTTACTCACCTCTTTGACAGTATAGGCAGAACCCAAATGCAGTGTTGTACTTCTTATCATAATGGAAGCACTTGCTTAAGAAAACAGCTTAACTTTCTGTAACTGCATAGCAAAATTTTCAGAAGGAGAAAGGAAAAAAAAAAGAAACCCCCTCTAAATATCAAGTTTTAGAATCCTTATATATGTAGCAGTATTGAAAAAATCTCTATCTATAAGGTGTAAATATGAATCATAGTTCTGACAGAAAAACAGCTTTTTTTTTAGTTACTACCACTACATTATAATTTAAAAATAATTAGCAATTAAATTCACAGAGGCAAAGAAAATATAATAGCCATTAAAGTTTTTATTCTTTAAAGTACAATAATATTTGTATAGACTTATCTTCAGCTCTGAAAACCTTTTTGCTGGGCATTTTTTGGAGATTAGTGTAAACATGTTTATAAAGCATCATTCCAAAGTAGATGAATGTGGATAGTTAATGAGCAAAGAAGTAGTGTAGAGTTCTGCCTTCAAAAGCTGAAGCTCTTGAATATGTTTAAAGAATGTATGTATTATCTTCCTAAATTAAAAACAGAACAGAACAAAACAAAAAACCCTGGAGAAACAGAGCTCAGCTATGTTCCATTTTCCTAATTTAAAGCGGATTTCACTTTGAATGAAACAGTGGTTCCTAATAGCTTGCAAGTAATAATTCTTCCAATAGCTGTACCTTAGAAATAGCAGTTGAAGATTAAAAGTACATAGAAGAAAGGCTCTATAGGATCTTTTGTTGGGTATATTCCCATAGCTGTTGTACCCTTTTTTATAAGATAGTTCAGAAAAGCCAGATCAGTTTGAAATATATAGAAAGCATTTGATCAAACAGAAAAGTTAGTTGACAGTAAGTCATCAGGGCTGTGCAGCATCTGCCTGCAATATCTGGCAACCATCAGATATGAAACTGCAGAACTGCTGACCAATATGTGTGTAATCTATCATTAAGAAGAGCTACAGTGAGACAAAAGTAATTTCAGCATTACTATCATCACTCTGAGAAAAGGAGTGTACAATGTAATCTCCAGTCCCATGAATGAGTCTAGGCTTATTCAAGTAAACTTCAACATGAATAAACATAAATCAATGCAACTAGGGAAAACAATAGCTAAAACTTTCTGAAAAATGCCCATGTGTGTTTATGAAACCAAATCTGGCAGCTGCAACTGGGGAAAGAGATTTTCAACTCCTAACAGAGTCAGTATTCTGAGATCAGTAAACAGTGGCAGATAACAAAATAAAAAAAAAAATCATGGACATAATCAGAATAGATTATTTCTGCCAGGTTTCTGTTTACTAGCTCAAGAATAATCACAATATTTTCTTTGGTTTGTACTTCACATAAAAACCTGCTGCATTAAATATCCCATAAAGATTCTTTTCTTGTTCTAGCATAAAATGTTCAGATGCAAGGGATTATTGTTCTTGTTATAAAGTGAACCTGTATCTAATAAATCACCTGGAAATTCTATCTTTTTCTACAGATTCTGAAACAACTTTTCAAGGAAGCTTTTCTGAGGTTGATATTTTAAATTTGCCTGGCTTCTGTGGCTACCATTCACCTGCAGTTATCACATGACAGCCATTTCAGGTAAAAAATGATCTTGTGGTAGGTTGAACTTGGCTGGAGGCCAGGTGCCCACCAAAGCCACTCTATCACTCCTCTCCTCAGCTGAACTGGGGAGGAAAAAAATGTAATTAAAGTGTCACGAGCTGATGTAAGGACAGGGAGAGATCACTCACCAATTGCTGTCATGGGCAAAGCAGAATTAGTTTGGGGGAAGTTAACTCATTATCAATCAAATCTTTAAACAACTTCACCCCAAGCCTCCCTTCTTCTTGTGCTTAACTTTACTCCTGATTTCTCTGCCTCCTCCCCACAATAGCACAGGGAGACAGGAATGGGGGCAGCTGTCAGTTCATCACATGTTGTCTCTGCTGGTCCTTTCTCCTCAGGGAGAGGATTCTTCGTATTCTTCTCCTGTTCTGGTGGGGGACCTCCTGTGGTGGAGACAGTCCTGGATGAATTTGTCCGATGCAGGTCCTTCACACAGGCTGCTGTTCTTCTCAAACTGTTCCAGAGTGAGCCCCTTCCACGGTGCACAGTCCTTCAGGAACAGGCTGATCTAGCATGGGTCCCCTGTGAGGTCACAAATTCCACCAAACCTGCTGAAACATCGGGTACCCTTCCATGGGTCCACCAGTCCTACCTTGGAGCCTGCTTCAGAGTGGGGTACTACATAAGCTGTAGGAGGATCTCTGCTTCACTATGGACCTCCATGGATTGCATGGGGACAACCTGCCTCATCATTGTCTTTACCACAGGCTGCAGGGGAATCTCTGCTCTATTGCCTGAAGGACCTCCTCGTCCTTCTTCTTCACTGACCTTGATGTCTGCAGAGTTTCTGCAGATATATTTCTCTCACATATTTTACTCCTACTTCCAGCTGCACTTTCTGTTGCTCAAGCAATTTTTCCCTTCTTAAGAATGTTGATCCAGAGGCACTACCACCATAGCTGATAGAATTGCCCTTGGCTACAAGTGGATCTGTCTTGGAGCTGGCTGGCATTGGCTCTGACAGACATAGGGGAAGCTTCTGGACCTTTTCACAGAAAGCCAGCCCTGTAGTCTGCCTGCTATCAAAACCTTACCACATAAACCTAGTATAGATCTATCCTTACAGCTATCTTAATGAATATGTTGAAGAGATCTGCTTTTCCACTTTGTTAAAAAGTGGAGTCAGAAATGGCAGAAGGCCAACTTTTTTCAGTTTAGTTCTGGCTTAGAAGTGGATCAAATTAAACTTAGAAGCAGAACAATTTAAGGAATTAAGGGTGATGATAATGACTTAGAGAAAAAGTATATGACTGAAGTAGAAAACACATTTTTATATCAAAAGACTAAATAAAGAGAAGGATTGCATAACATAGGAGGATTGTATAATATTTAGAATACTGCTGAATTGCCATAAGATTAGAGTTCTAGAGAGCTAACTCATCATTGCAACTGCTAGAACTCAGCTTTTTCTGATGTCCCAGAACAGTCAGTCCCAAAGGGCAGGCAAGAATTTTTATCCCAGGATATGTAGGAAAAAGGTAATTTTTTTATCTTCCTGGTTCTGGGGTTTAAGATTTAGTTGCAACAGTTGAAGGTATGACAGAGATGAGTCACGATGTTGAAGGTGGGAGACAAGCAAGACTACAAATCTCAGTGCAAGAAACTAGTTCCTAAAAGAAACTGGTAAACTACATTGAAACACTGAGACTTGTGGTAGCTGAGGTCTTTCTTGTATTCAGGGACTCCAGTGAGAACATCGATTTTTTTTTCAGTTGTAACAGATGTTGAATAGCAGTCATTCCAAATTGTTGCAATGTGGTTAAATATTTGTGTTTTAACGTGAGTAGTAGATAGTTGTCTTGTTCATCTCTTCAGGAACAAAATTGAGGTTTAGCATTATAATCCTTTCCTGAATCTTATTTTATTTGTTTACACTTTGCACATACTAACTGATGTTGAGGCAATGTAATCATATACCTGTCTTACATTGACTATGCTGGGTGTATTAACTAGCATTATGTAATTATACACAGTGTGTTCATGCACATTCTATTCATTTATTTTGTCTGCAGTCACATTTTTTTTCAG
>VWZD01008209.1:0-10688 GCA_013396695.1 Sakesphorus luctuosus
GTTCCACCTCTGTCCCCTCCTAGATCCCACCCTCCGCTGAATTGGGTTTGGGGTCGCCAGGACCCTCCGTCTTCCTCTTCCTCCTGCAGGTCTTTCAGATGTTCTCCAGGGCTCCGGGTCACTCTGGTCTGTGTTTATGTTGGCTTCTAATCTGGCACCTTGCGAGAGAGACTAAATAATTAGCAAAGCTCAGCGGCCTGTTCTTGGAGCAGGGGTTAGAGATAGGCAGGACCTTATACTGTAAGCTGCTAAATGTTAACCCACTACAGACTACTGCATTTCTACTGTGTTTCTAAAATCTACAAAATGTGAAAAATCAAAACTAAAGACCCCTTGGCAACATCATTAAAATGATGATTTTAGTAATAAAAAGATTATCTTCAAACCCATACATACTTTTCTAAGATTCAGAGAAGGTCCCTAAAGGTACAAGGACTATAGAATCAGGCAGAGAAATTCTGAAATGAGTTGCTCATATGGCATAAACATTCAGCTGCTCTGAGTCACTAAATGTTTCCTAAACCTCTTCATAGCAATTCTTTAACTGACAGATTACAGTGATTATTCCATTAACTATTTTTCAGAAGCTTTCCAATTCCATCATTTGGAGTTTAGGAACTGCAATAGACATTCTGAGTTTCACATTCTAAATTTATTCTGTTACCTGGGTTTTTTTAGGGGCAAGATAAAACCCAGAGGATTATGAAGAGAGCACATCTTTGGGTGGGTCCGAAGAACTGGTAAAAATGTAACCCCCTATACACCTCACTACTGGCACAGCAATGATTTATTTTTTTCCCTCTAGTATTGTAACATGTGTTTCTTCAAATAGCAAGTAGCTGGGACTTGCATGAAAGATTTAAGTTCACCTACTGAGTTACAGAAGCGAATCTTCTCAGGTGACTTCTTCTGCTGGAAAAAGAGGCCCTCCACAGAGACTATAAAACTTAGAGAGGCTCTGATGGTAGAATTAAATTTTAAACTCCTTTGGCTGTTCTCAGAAGCCTCCATGTGAAAATGATTAATAGAAATGCATCATTACCTGTATAAATCAAGACTTTTTTCTCTCTTTGTCCATTATTGAGACAAATGTCTGTGCACAAAATAGATTTTATTGGCTTTCCACTCCCATTCTCCTTTTTGCCAATGGGAAATTTTAATTGAAGAAGTTCTGCTATATCCCCAGACATTTTTCCTATCATCTTGTGGTGATGAGTTCATCTCAGCATATCCTCAGGAGCAGTACCATCAGGTAAGTAAATTTCTCTTCCGTTTACAGAGTTCTCTAAACCACCTTAGTTATGAAGCTGTGAAAAGAAACAAAGACAAGAAGAAAGCAAATACTCTAGCAATTACAGTACAAAAGGAAAGTAATAAAAGACTCAGTAGCCTGGGGGGTGGGAGAAATGCTTATCAAGCTACTTTCCACTGAAAGATATGTTCAAATCCTACTGTGAGACTGGGTATAAAATAAAACAGACGGTAGTAGTACAAAAGAAATTATGAAAAAAAAAGGTGAATTTGTAGTCTCAATTTGAAAGCAACTATATTAGTTGCAGAAGCATAGACAAAACCATCTTAAGTATATGAAAAATTAAAGATTACCACCTATTGATACACATTTCTCATGGGTATCCCTAATGCAAACATATGCTCATTTATTTGTCTAGATCTGAACACACAGCTCACACACTTTATGCAGTCAGTAATGCTTGTAAAAATGCCTCCAGCAATAAAGTAAATATATTCTGGTTTCTGTGGGAGTTTTTTGTGGTTTTTTGTGGTTGTTTTGTTTTGTTTTGTTTTTATTTGTGTTGCATAGTCATAAACGCCTTCTATCCATGCAGGTTAAGAGTTTTTGATTTCTGGTCAAGGTTTTGTTTGCCCGGTTAGACAAGTTGTTCTTCTGTCATGGACTTGTGCTAGAGTACACAACTTATACATTCACATAAATTTTAAGTTCAGCATGTACTACAAATTTAGCTAATTAATCTCTGGGGACAGTTTCAGATGTCTTTGACTTGTAGGCATCTCAACTGGTTTGAACATGTTTCTATATTTTTGAACTGTTTTCTGCTTTACTAGCAAGTGCCATGCGTTTGTGTAGGCACAAACAGCAAGGGTGGAGCAAGGAACAAGAAAGATGCAAGGAGAATGATATAGCTGATGAAATTTTGGAGAGAAATCTGGGCAAAGAATTATGTATATTGATGCCTTGAGAGACCCCAGCAAAGCTGGACTCAGAGACAAGTTATTGTGGGATAAGATAAGAAGTGAAAGTCCTTTAATATCAGGCCTAGGGCCCACAGGAGTACGTATTGATGCATGTGCTCGAACACTGATTTCCATGGTTTTTATAATACTGTCCACTCAGTATCCATTTTACACATCCTTTGGTCCATCCCTGTCCTGCCCCTGGCAAACCCCGTCAGGATTTGAGTCTGGAGGAGATTTGGAACCCTTTGTTCCTCATCTTCATCTTCCTCAGCACACGTAGGGCCCTTGGAGCTTTTCCAGTGTTCTTCTTCAAGGTCACTCTGCCACTGTTTATGTCTCATGCTGCAGGCTTTCTGATTCTCTTCAGCTTTCTACCTTGAAAACAAGACTTAACACTTACTGGAATTTGAGCTATTGATATGCGGTAGAGGTTGGGATGTAAAACCATTGAAGTTAATGCTAACACATTAAAGTCTGCATTTTTACTACAATTACAATTACTTCTAAAATCTATAAAAATTAAAAAATCAGGAAAAAGGAGAAAGCCTTGAGGCATCAATATCAAACTGAAGCTTGTTCAGCATTATACTTATATATTTCATGTTGAAAAGAAAAAGAAAAAAAAATAAGGCAATACCTGACAATAAGACTCCAGTAGTGCAGAAGACATTCAGGATTGTTCATAATGCAAGTGACCCCTGAGAAAACTGTGTCAGCTTTTAAGTCATCCTGGACACAATTTATGGCACATGGGAATACTCTAATTTATTTAATTAAAAACATCAATAAGAATTCTGAAACTAGTCAAATACATTATTATGCAAAATGATACAAGAAAGTTTTATAAATCTCTTTCAGAAGCCTATCACATCTTGGAACACTGCCTGCATTTTAACTACTTAATGGTTGTATATTTTAATTTGTAGCAGATTCTGTACCTTTGTCTTTAGTCAGATATGACAAGTTTGCTTCACTGCAGATAAATCTGTCTTCTCCATGGAAACTTTAGTCATTAGTGTGTAAAAGTTCTTATAGTTTAATAAAATACTGTGAATTCCTATGTCATCTACATTGTTTACATCTACATTATTACTCCTTTCAGGTTTAATAGAGTGGATCACATATATAGCCTCTTTTTAAAATGATGTAAGGAGCTAGCCTTGCTTGTTTGGAATTTATAAAATAGAAACTTACTTTAATTGTGGAACATAGCTTGATTTTTTTTATATATATATTGACCATAAGTGCCCTGAATCTCCACACTTTGTATGTAGATTTTTCTGCTGTAGTAGTATTCATACTTCTTGAATCTGCTCTGTGTCTATTTTTTGAGGTCACAGTTTTTTCTTGGGTAAATATGTTTCAGAGAGAAACTCTAAATAGAAAAAGTGCAACAAGTGTTTCAGAAGGATCATTCACTCTAAAGCCAAAGCAGGGCACTCTGTAAGCTATAAACAAAACACCATCACAGTTATTATATAATGTTTTTCATAAACTTTTAACCTTTAATTAGAAATCTAGTTTATGTGTGCGTTCTCTAGACATAGATGTGCTGAGATAAATGTTGCATGCTTCAACTGTGAGAGGTCCAATTGCACGGTTTCATTAGGACAATGGTGGGAATTATTAGACCACTTTTAGCATTTGCAGATTTGTAGTGTTTTCAAGTTTTAGGTATTTCAATTTAGTTGTATGCTTTGCTGAAATGCTTGCAGAAGTTGTAGTTTACAGTGCATTTACCATTTCACATACATGCTGCAATCTAGGATTAAAAAACCCCCAAACAAACAAACCACAAGAAAAACCAAAACAAACCCAACAGAAGCAAACTAAAACACTGACTAAAGGAGTGTACACAAAGTGGAGTACTAGTTGCCTTAGTGTTCAGCACTCTTGTCAAGCTTTCCCAGAATCACTGGGGGATAGAAAGGTGGAGTAGAAAGAGGGACAGAATATCCTGGGTTGGAAAGGACCTACAAGAATCATCAAGTCTAACTCCTGACCCTGCTCAGGACTAACTCAGGAATCACACCGTGTGCTCAAGGGCATAGTTAATGTTGAGGAGTAGAGAAATCTTTTTCTTGTGGCACAAATCACAGCTGAAATTCAGTTTTGTTATGAATAAATGGTTTTGTCTATACTACTAAGTCCTAAGAACTATAGTTCTTCCTTCTAGTACTTGCACAGTTATTAAAATAAAATGAATATGTAATATAGCTGTAGGCCAATGTAAATATTTCCAAACAAAAAGCCAAACAACTTAGCATAATTATTACTTGTAAGATGAGTTTATCTTGTTAATACAAATTCACACGTTGTGTTTCAGTCAGATTTTTATTAAAAAATGAAGATTTGAATTAAGTAGCATTCCAATAAGACTTCTATAACAATATATCTGTGATTAGAGGATTAAGGTACATAATACATTGAGATAAAATAGATTTTATGGCATTATATCACATAGCTAAAAATAATTCTTAATAATTACTTTTCAAAACCTATTAATTTTATATTTTATACTATGAAAAGACAAATGCAAATCTGTTACTTTTCATACGCTTTTTTAAAAGCCCTTTGGAGACTGTATTAGGTGTTTAAAATGTTGCACAGAGGTAATTATTATGCAAAATTATTTTCTTCCTCTTTAGTATTATTAGAACAAATTAATAGGTGTATTTGTGTTCTCCCTGATATTAGTTGATTATTATGCTCCTTTCCGTGATATAACTTGCTGTATTTATTTAAGAATTGCATTTGTTAAGGGCACAATATTTCTCTGTCCCCTTTGACTAGATAGAGAGTTTTTTGCATTTCTGATATTTTTCAAAGATGAGATATGTCAACAGATGCAGAAAGTAATTCCTTCCTTCTAGATAGAGGTTATAAGACCTATGTGTGGTCTTGATAAAAACAAAGCAGAGGTTGCTGAAACAATGTTTAGGAAGACATGAACTGTGTTAACAGGTTTCCCATATACAAATTCTTACAGGAATAGGGAGAAGGAAGTTTATTTTCATTGAAATACTGTTGTGATTCTCTCTTGAGATGCAATAAAGCCTACAATCTTGTTCAGTTAATGGATTTTCTTAGCTACACATTTTTAATAAGAAAATTGAATTAAATTCACCTATTTATACAGAATTTAGCTGTATGTTCTTTTTAAAAGTTTTTTTAGCAGGATTTTGATTTGGAAGAAAATGTTATTCATTATTGATTAAGAGTACTAAATGTCCTTCATAATCCATTTAGCTGGATTTCTAAAAAAGTCTTTGGTTTGAATGTTTTATTTAGACGATCCTGGATCACTGGACTCTGTTCTGCTTCATGGTTTTCCAGGCAGGAATTTACCAAAGGATATATTATCACTGATCTTTGAAGTAGATGAGGCAAAAGCAATCTTTTTTTCATTCTGAGTACTCACTGCATAAGTAACAAAACATGTTTACATTCTAAAAACCATTGCTTCTCTGTCTGTATTGCTAACTCTGAGACGGTGTAAAAAAAAATACACTTTTAACTGTGAGTTCTGTGATGCTTTTTTCTCCAGGTCTTCATTTGGGTTGTTATGAAATACTCAATTTGGTTTTATTGAGCTTCAAATTTACCAAATTTCTCCTTCACTTATGTTAACCAGTTAACTAGATTGTCGATCTAGAACAAGACAACAAATAATAGCATAAAATATTTGCAGCTGATGAAGATCTGGCATATAATTTAGACATTTCATTCCAGTAAAAATCAGATACCTGCTACAGATAGGAAAAAATGCAAGTCTAGCCAGTAGTAAAAATTAATTCCAAAGTACACTTTAACTATATTAAGAGGTTTATAATTACATTTCCATCATACTTGTCATACTTGTTTTATATTGGTGCAAGGGGACCACTGGAATGCCAACAAATCTCTGATAAATCATAGATTTGTGCCCTAGGTTTACTGAAGCCAAAATGTGTATAATATTAAAATTCAATCTTACCACAAGAAACATCTTTCACTTTTGTTTTCTTGCATATCTGTATCAGTTTTGAGTTAATTTTCTCCCTAGTAGCTAGTACAGGGCTGTGTTTTAGACTTGTGCTGGAAACAGGGTTGATAATGCTGAGAGGTCTTTGTTGCTGCTGAGCAGGACTTCTACAGTTTTGAGGCCTTTCCTACTTCTCACATCACCATACTAGTGAGGGGATAAGTGGTGCTTCATTAATTGGGAAGGGGCACAGCAGAACAGCTGATCCCAACTGATCCAAGGGATATCTCACACTACAGGGCATCATGCTTAGCATATAAAGCTGGTGGGGAAGAAGGAAGAGATGGTGTTTATTTGTCCAAGTCACTATTAGGGTGTGACAGAGTCCTTTTTTCCTAAGGATGGCTGAACAACTGCCTGCCCATGGGAAGTGGTGAGTTAATTCCTTGTTTTGCTTCTCTTGTGTGTGTAGCTTTTGCTTTACCTATCAAGTTGCCCCTATCTAAACCCATGAGTTTTCTAACTTTTACTCTTCTGATTCTCTCCTGCATCCCACCAGAGGCACTGAGTGAATGGCTGTAAGGTGCTTGGCTCCTGGAGAGGTTAAACCATGACAAAATCTCATCTGTTTTTTATTTGAGTTATATATTGAGAGTTACTAGAATATATGTTGGTAGTGTTATCAAAAAAGTAATCTCTCTTGCTTATATGTAATTCATTATAACAATCTCAAAGGTAACGTGGTTCACTGAGCTGAGGTTTTGTACTCCTACAGACATGACATTCCAAGAAGAACCTCCCTCATATTAAATGTGCCAGAGACTCTTCAACTAGCATTTTTTTTTCTACAGGTAACAGCAACAGATATTTTGTCTCATTTAAAAACTCTAAGCATCTAAGAAAACTACTGAAGCTCTTCAGATGAAAATTTCTGTCTTTAGGAAAACCAGTGAACTATATTTCCTTTTTTAGTGATTGCAACATATTTTACAATGTAGCTATTGTCAGAATCTGTTCCCTAAAGATTAGGATAAGCAGATCCTGTGTGTATTACATCTTCTCTTTATTTTTTTTACATTTTGTTTGTTTGTTTGTTTTGTTTTTTTGATGATATCTAGGAAGTGTAGTCATAGTACTGATCAAAGAGTAACTTTTCCAGTCAGTAACCCAGCAAGTTTTGCCTGGGATCTGCAAAATTTGCATCTTAGGTAATCACTTGTGAGGAATATATTAGGATAGATCTGAACAGAACAGCTGAAATCCAGGATTCTAAAATTCAAAATTCAAACTTGTGTTTGCTTCCATTGTCCTTCTCTCGTTGTAGTCGTGTTGAAGAATCAAATACTGTAGTGCTTTATGAAACATGGAGGTCCTTTTACTGCCAAATTTCCAAATGAATTTTTACAGTAAAGAGACCTCTGGATGTCATGGATTAGATTTATAAAGGGATTTTAGGCTCTGAAAATAATCCAGACATAAGTAAGTTTTATCCTTGTCACTTAAGGCATTTGGTTATTTGCAGGAAGGATTCCATCTTGGTAAGAATATGTGTGTGGAAGCACACATATACTGTTAGGAAATGAGTGATGGCTTAAAAGGCCAGCATTTTGATTTATATTTAGTCTCCTGTCTTATTAATATGCATTTTTTCTTGCTGAAAAGGCTACTGAAAACATAGAGACTATGTCTGACAGTGTGGGGCAAGGATGTGTTTGCCGACAAACTTACTGGTCTCATCAAGAGGGATGGAAACAAGAAAGGGGAGCTCCCACACACAGAGGAGAAGAGAGGACACAAGGGTGTTAATACGTACAGGAGACAGCATGATCAGAGGTGGTGTCATCCATCAGCTGCAAAAGCTGCCCAATTTGGGACCCATCTCAAAGGCTTACATACAAACGCAGGTAGCACAGGGGATGAGAGGAAGGCATCAGCAGTGCATGCAAGGCAACTAAACTTCAGTTTCAGAGGTATTCCGGTGATGTGGTCATACGCCTCTCACACCTGCAGAGCTATAGTGCAGAGGTACAAGTGCTTCAGGAAGGCCAGGGCCGTCAAGGTCATTATGCAAAGAGAGAGCTCAGAGGCATGGAACTTATCACCTGGGGAATGAGAGCCTATGGATAAGGATCAGGGGAGAGATCAGCAGCAGTGGTGCAGAGGCAGAAAGATGAAAGCAACTTGAGGGAAAATTCTGGGCCCAGGTGATTGACAGATCAGCCAGGGAAGATGGAGCTGGTACTCTGAAGCAACAAGAACTGGTTGAATGTATGAAGTTCGAAGGCAGTCTTGACTGTGGTGACTGTGAGTCTCTGGAGCAATATATCCTCAGAAAAGTGATGAAGACAAACAGCAGAATTCCACAACTGTGTTGTCCCTGTGATTTGAGGTGTTCAAGACACATTACTGAGCAATATGGTCTAATTTTACTTGCTTTGCAAAGAGAAAATATTTAGAGGTTTCTTGTTCAAAAGACTAGATAATAGGTTGAACAATTCGTGCAAAAGTTATTGAAGGATAGTTGTATTTCACATCTGACAGTTATGCAGACTTCAGGTTATACTTTGATCAGTAATAGTGCTGTATATTATGGAAAAGTGACAGGAGCCTTGAAAAAAAGGGGCTAAATTCTAATTTATAAAAATCAAGCACCACACCACCCTAGGATATGTTAAGACTATGTAAAGAATATTTTTTTCTATTTTTTTATTTTTTTAACGTAAGTGTATCTACTGTATATATTCAGTTTACAATCTATCTGTCCTCAGTTAGAAAGTATAAGTAATAGAAGTCAGTAGAGGCATTTCAGATCTACAATCATCCTTGTTAAAATCACAAAAGCAGTGAAATCCTGGACAACATAGAGGAAGTTGGTGATAGCTGATTGGTTTTCCTTATGATGCACTTAAAACTGCAGTGTTTGTGGGTGTTCAGTAACAGAAGCTTTCAAGACTGATTTCCTCCTCCATATATCATCGCAAAACTCTGCTGAACCAGAAGGCTTTATGCCCTTGTTTTGATATTAAATTTTTGCGAGGATTAACAGAACAATGCTCCATCATCAGTCTGAGATAAGGAATAAGTCCTGATAACTGGGAAGTGTCATTTGGGCAAAGTTACTAAGAGAGGTTCTTTGGCCCTTCCCCTCAACTCTATCTTCTTTTATATTAGATATAAGTTGTCTTGATTTTTCCTGCTGGCAAATGCTCTATCACAGTGCTCATCATAAGAAATATCCTGCTCCGGTCCTGTGTGTTCATGTCCTCTGATCCCACAATCTCCCCTTCCTGCAGTCTGAAAGTCAAGTTGGGCTGCTACAGTGCCACAAATTGCCAGAGCAATTTCTGCTTTCAGAGGTCTCTGTGTAGGTGCACTGGAGGGAATAAACAGAAGGCACACATGTAGCTTGCTCCCCAAATTGTTAACATCATAACTGGTTATGCAGTTCCATTACAGTTTGCATCAACATCTTGATAGTGTTATAACAAGGAATTCACTTCTAGTAGAGCTGTTACAGTACTTAAACATGGTCAAAGAGGCAGATTCATAATTATGTGGCAATTTCAGAGTGCTTTCTCTTAGAAGATATTACAAGGATAGATTGCAGCATTGCCAGGTTTACAGAATGTATATTTTGCCACAGTTCTAGCTGAGAAATTGTAAACTGGCTCTCAACAGACAAATAAAATTACTCTCTCATTGAGTTATTGCTGCCTACAACCTGGAGTTAGTAAATCATTTCCTTATTTTTAATTTTTGGTCTTTATTTTTCAGAGTTGGCTTTTCTGTTACTCATTTTGGTTTTGGTGTGTTTTTTGTTTTGTTTTGTTTTGTTTCTTTTGGTTTAATTCAGAATACTATGATATGAAAAGACAAGATCAGACAGAAAATGCTTACATTTGGACTAGAATTTTTAAGTTCAGGTTCCTTAAATTAGACAAATAACAAGATAGAATGATTTCTTGTATGCTGACTGTAGTTTATAATTTCATACTATCACACTGGAGAACGACATTGTCAATCTTCTTCTCAATATTGTCCCAATGTCACTATTACAGTCCTGGTGATCAAATAAACTTTGGTGCAAAGTTACATCAGGGAACTGCTGAGGTATTTTCAAGAAAAAGTTAATAGCAGAAGCAACATCTACTCAGTCTTTATCAAAACTGTCNATTTTTTTTGTTGACTTTATTCGGAAGTTTCATAATAGTCACTTTAGTATGACACCGACAGTACCCCTTATGAACATAGCATCATGGCATGCCAGGAAATAAAATGAAACCTGTCCTGTTCTTTCCTGATTTGATGTAAATCTTAGAAATTATCTGAAGTTTTCTGCTTCAAGGACAAAAGCAGAGTAATTATATGGAAGGACAGACACTACTTATTTTCTGCACTGTAATGCCTTACTGGTAATTTGGATTTTTACACACGCCTACCTCCCTTCATGTCCAGTTTTGAGATGATTAAAATAAACAGCATTTTATCTAAGTGTAATTTTGGAAAA